>CM060983.1:138058514-138658514 GCA_030765065.1 Deroplatys truncata | reverse complement strand
ATGAACTGCCTGAAGTTCGAAGAGTTATCCTTGTGTAAAATGTCAATAATGCAAAACTCTTTATACACTCAACATAAATGCAAGGAAATGACCAAATAAAGACGCAAAATATGCCCTAATTATAGAAAATGGCATAAATGGCCTAATTCTGGGGCCCATGATAAAGATTTGTGCACAGTTTAACAATGCCTACGACGCAACAATTAAAAGATGAATTGTCATCAGTCCGGGCCTAATAATCACGGATATCAATAGCCGATCCTACTGACGTGGCAAGATGTGCTGCACATGAAAGCCTATGCCTTATTCTACAGTCACCCGATCAACAGTCTACCTGCAGTTGCGCAGGGATATCGCAAGGCTAATTCCAGGAAGCAGGGTCATGGCTCCTTGATGGGAGAGGGAACCACCAACGGGTGGAAGTGGAGCACTAGGCTAGAGCTTTGCTTTCACCGAGAGATGGAGGAGGAGATTACAGGCGGTTTTCTTTTGCTCCATGAGCACGTCATCTTGTTGTATTCCACTGGGAGTAATGCTCCATCTGCCGCGCTCTTCTTCTATGGAATGTCAACGACCGCCCTCTGGTGGAACCATGGCTCCTGGAAAAACCCACGTCTAACCCTCATGCATCAATTTCCAGAGAAGTTAATGAGAATTCTTCGCGAGAAATCTACACTGGCTTCACTACACTGCAGTTGGTAACTTTCCGTTTGCTAAAGCTTGGAAGTCGTATTATTCTTATCTGCATGTCGAAACCAATAGCTCTGAATGCTTTGTAACTCTGGGTTGGCAAACCTTGGATATCATATTGAATTCTGCCTGATTCTGAACTATAAACGAGGATGCTTTAATAGACCACGACGTATTTTCACGCTCTAATCTGAACGTCTTACTGAAGTTAACGAATAACAAAAAAGATTTGAGGGAGTATTCTAAAACAATAAATTATCAGCTTCAGAGACGCCGTTTTGATCTTATTTCTGCGGCTGACATAACCGTTTAAAAATGTTTCCATTTAAGGCATAAATATACAAAATCTCAAGGCTCCACCAAGGCTTTCTAAACGATTTTGAAAGAAGAGCCACCCGCGAATAGAGACATCATCAAACTTCCGACATCAATTATCCCAAAAATCCCTTGCTAGGAGAGATCAGGTGTAGTCACTCTGCAGATATCCTGCTGCAATTCACAGTCACTTTTTAACTCAAAATCCCTACCATTATGCTGTCATCGCCTTTCTGTACTAACAGTCCATCATTGAGGCAGTATTTATAACACTTAAATGATTTCAGTCAAATTATATAATATAAAATATAATAACAGCCCACCTTAAAGCAATATGTGTATGTAATAATAGATAAAAGTGTATATTACAGTGATTGTGTATGTTTGTATTATTGTATACATGTGTAATAATGTTATGTGAATGTATTACGTAATTTAATAACGTAGGAGCTGTGAGAATAATAGGCTAAAAGTTGCTAACAATGAGGTAACAATGAGATAACCTTGAGGCAATAATGAATTTGAAAGTTTAAATGCTACTAGTCATTATTGGAGCAACAATAATGTAAATTTTGAGACAGTTTAATAAATAGCCAATCAAAAACCAGAAAAAGCTTTAGTTAAATGAAGGTATCCTATTGGAGTAGGATTAGCCAATCAAAGATTTGAAATACAGAAATTTACAAATTTAGGCGGTAGAAATCAAGTCAGTTGCTTGTAGACAGCGCTCATAACTGGACGCGTTGGTTGTAGACAGTGTTCCTAACCAGACGCGAGATGCGTTCTCAAGAAATTTAATACGCATTCGTGTGAGACGAAAATAGTTTACGTGTTTAAAAAGTGCAAGTATTTAATAAAAGAATCTCACAGCTGTCTATATCAGTGAAGTGTTATTTAAATAAGGTCAAGCATTAATAAAAGGAGTGAAGTAAAATTATGTGTGTAAGCCTACATTCTTCAGTCGCACCACAACCCTGCAAAGAGAAACATGTCTCTAATAATAATACTGACGCAGCCGAGGCAAACATAAATATATAATATTTAAACAAACAGTCGAATTACAAAGTTAATATTTTTAAACATTTGGGGGGGGGCAAAGGCCACCGGAAGGTATATTTTGGGGTGAAGGCTACCAGAAACTTTTTACCATACGTGCGGTTGCAACGAACTTCAAGTTCGGCTCCCAACAGTTGAACTACAACGAACTACCTACTTCAAATTGGCTTTCTATACATGAAGCAACTACAAACCTTCTTCAAATTGGCTCCCAACGCGCGGGGTAAATAATAATATAAACAACTACTTCATCATTTAGTTACAGCTTGTCCAATGTGTGAGGATCAACGACAACATTGTGGCGTCCCCGACAGCCTAAAGAACACTGTAGGAAATGCCACCAGTTTCAGAATGTAATAAAGTTATATGCACAGTTAAAATGTACAAAATATTGAACATAATTATAGTATTAAGCTGCAAGTCAGATCATATCGTAAATAAAGGGCACAGAAGGCAAATTTGTTTAATTTTCTCTATCGCTTACCTAGTAGAGGAAGTATTGTATTCCCTAAATTTGATAAAGGGATTTTACCAGTAATACAAATTTTGAGACCTTCTGAACACCTCAAAAATGCAACTTTAGCGAAGGAAAGCCGGTGTGTGTGTGGGGGGGGAGGGTTTCTAATAGGACACAAAGTAAAAAATCTGATGTGATACACTCACATGACATTTTCGATTATTAGTGGGTGTACAACCTGTTCTTACTAAATCTTATTTTTCTACCTACTACATTTTTATCCAAATAAATCTTTGCAGAAATAGGTACATTACACATTTCGTTAGCAAACAAAAGAGAATAGCGATAGTCAAATGTTTATGAATATACTGGCCTTAAAATGCCATACTGTTTCCATGCAATCGCGAGAAACACTGAAAATTGAAAGGACTTTAAAGAATAACCAAGAAATGAACAATTCGAACCATAAATAACGGATATCTCAGAAATGGCTTATGCTACAAAAAATATCTAACTTGAAATAAATTGTGTGTTTTAAAGAGATCTACTTTGTGTGTGTGTGTGTGTGTGTGTGTGTGTGTGTGTGTGTGTGTGAAGAGAAATTCAAAGCTATTTCCAAAAAATTCAAAATATATATTTTATTTTCCAGTAAATATCTTTAATATTTGATATTTTAATCAAAATCATTATATCATTTTTAAGAAAATACTAATTTTCGAAAAATGTTCCATGTAAAGGGTAGTTGGAAATGAGGGAATTTTCTTGCAAATCTTTGTATCGCATTCTTGAAAGATGCTGAACTTGAATACCAAGTTTAGTACTTACCCGACTTTTCGTTTTTGAGTTATGCTGTTCACAGACATATAGACACACACATGGGGCATGTTTTTCAAATCTTATGCTTTATTTGGATTCAGGGAGTCTGAAAACATGTATTTCCGGCGAAATCTCGGTATCGAATTTTTGGGTGGAATACAATACTTCCCCTACTTACCTGCTAGCTATACTTAATACAGAAAGTAGAAATATAAAAAGTCTCTTTTAGCTTTTTTGAAAAGTATTACATAATAAAACTTTATACGCATTGTCATTCCGTTAAACTTTAGTTACATATGTCGTCCTCCGTAGTGCAGTGGTTACCATGCTAGCCTTTAGTTCCCAGGTCGCGGGTTCAAATTCGGCGGAGGGCGATACATTTTTTTCGGGGTAAAAATCCTTAGCATGGCTTCCTTCGGAAGGGAAGTAAAGCCGGTGGTCCCGTGTCATAGATTTACGGCACGTAAAAGAACCTCGAGCCTGATAGAAAGACCTCTGAGCAAAATTTCCGGTCTTTCACGCCCAATATAGAATGGGACGTTAGGTACCACAACAGTTGAAGAGCGTCCATAAATATAACTCAATTCAATTTTTAGTTACATACTTTGCAGAATGCTAATATGTACTAAGATAATATACCAATTTGTTTTACTAATAATCGCGTACGCAAAGCAGTAAGCACAGGAATGCATAACAAGCAAGCGAAATGGGCAAAAGTTTGGTTTTAATTTTTATGAATGCCCTAGAAACAAGTTTTATTACCAGGTTTTAAAACAACAAATAAGTTCACGTTACACAGAGAGAAGGAGAGAGAGATAGAGAAAAACAGAAGGGGAGAAGAGGAGAGAAGGGAGGGAGGATAGCGACAAAAAACAGGAAGATTGGGGAGAGAGAAAAAAGCACAGAGGGAGAGAAAGATGAAGTGTGAAAATGAGCATAGGGAGAGAAGAATCTCTGCAACTAGTAGCTTCTGCTAGTATATAAAATAAAGCTATCGTTTAAAACCTGTGCAGTACTACTAAAATAGCTTAGAGAATCTTGGCTTTTAAAGGAGAAAACTATCAAGAATTCCCTAAAAATGGTATGATCGAAACTTTTTAGCGGCATTTTACTGTGATCCACGGTCCGTTTACATGCTGCCTTACCGTATGCATCACACACTCTGCTTTCTAGATAGAAATGAATGTAGCAGTATATTGTTGTAACAGTACCGCAGGTCTCTGACCCCAGGCACACGCTTGTAAGTCTCGGGGGTGTAAGTTCTACATACGAGGAGGGTAAATAGGAAAAGAAGAATAGTACTAGCCAGATTTAGCGCTAGCGCTAGTACGCTTCGAGGAATTACAACCATTCACGATCTGGAGACGAAAGTTTTGGAGCAGCTGTTTCTGAATAACAAGAAAAGAATTGAGCACGTTTTGAATTTGAACAGGAGTGCAGTGAGACCAGAGCTCCTCTTCATTAATTTTGAAAATTTACTTTAATTAAATGCAAGAATAGTCCTAATGAATATTAACTGTTCTTTTACATTAATTTAACCACTTTCGTTTATTACCTAGTAGGTAAAGGAAGTATTGCATCCTATCCAAAATTCGATAGCGAGATTTCACCTTTGCGCAAGATATCTCGTCACAGGAGCTGAAGATCCCTTGGTGTTTTTCCGGCTGAAGCTTTTCGAGAAAAAATTTTCAAACCTGATTCACTTACCAACTTTAACCTGCATACGTCCAGTGTGAAAGAGTAAGTATTCGTAAACGACCCGGCTAAAATTATTGGGAAACATACGGCTTTCAAAAACTACCATTTAATAATACTTTTAACCCCTTAGGTACAAATATGCAACGCTAAGCAGCAAGGCATAGTACCCTGCAAATGTAGGCTACCTTACAAAGCTGTTTCTACCACACAAGGATTGTTTGAGAAGTCTGGTCAGTTTTCAGGTAATAGTGGGAAAATTTGTTAAGGGGAACCATCGTTAATAAGGGCGATATGTCCCATTTTAGACAAATTTTCTAATAGATGTGAGCTCAGTCAGTTGCTGAAAGCTATTTGAGGTAACCAGTTTCATACGTGCGGTGGAAAATGGCATTGGGGAAGGAAACTAGTTTTATGCTGTTAGTAAACGCTTCTATTTAAAGAGTTGATCTGTAGAACAGATTAAAACGCCGTTAAAGCTCTTCCAGAATCAGCACCATCATTGATGATCGTATATTTCTGGATGAATAAGTTTTAACGTGTTTGAAGAAGCATCGAAGATGAAGTACCCTGCGGTCATCAGTTTGAAGTCACCATAAAGGAACTCATTAGAAAAAAAATGAATGACATTGAAATGCAAGCCCCTGAGTGAAAGTGCGCGAGATAACCGAGACTATAGGCACCTCAAGTGAATGAGTGCACAACACCCTGCATAAAAAATTAGAAATGAGAAAGTTGTGTCACGTTGTGTCGCGATTGCTAAATATTTATTAATAACAAAACGCATGCGGAATAACGTTTCACCACAGTGTCTGACACTGTTTAATCGCAATCCGCAGGACTTCCCGAGCTATTTGTGACTGTGGGTGGAAACTGGGTCCACCGAAGACAAAGCAGTAGTCAGAACAATGGACAAAGCCTGGTGAGAGCGTGACAAAGAAGGAGAGAATTGTTTCGGCGGCTGGAAAGGTGACGAGTTGATGACCACCACTAGCTTTTTGGGAACCCCAGGATATAATACTGATTACTTGGAAAAAGGCAGAACCACAACTGGAGACCATTATGCTGCATTTTGAAACATGCATTAAACGACCAAGATTGGCACACAATGCTCCAGCCCACACAACATCAGTTATTATGCAATGGCCAAATAGCTGAATTGAGCTTCGAATTTATTGCTTATTCACCCTATTCTCCGAATTTAGCCCCCTAGTGACTTTTTCCTATTCCCAAACTTGAAGATTTGGCTTGGAAAGTTTCATCAAATAAGAAAGTGACCATCGATATCAATGATTATTTTGCAGAGTTTGATGCGTAGATCCTATTTTTCCGATGGGAAGAAAAATTAGAAAGTCACTAGTCCAACGTATAGACTATGGAGACTATATTCAGAAATAAAGATGTCACGAAACAAATAGTTTTACTTGCATTTTTAGAAAAATTTCACCCCCTTGTATTTGCAACCGCTTAATATATCCGCACTGTCAACCTATTATGTGAAAAGCTTAGGATCCTTACACTTTAGAACGTGGCAAGAGGTATGGCTACTTTTTAAAAATGGCTCACTGTCCATAGATATAGTTTTGCTGTCTTTGACCTATCCAGACAAGTTTGGTCATTTACCCCCTCCCCTTGTAAACCGACATACTATATTACCTTCCAACGTCCGAAAAATTACCCTTACATTATCACCCCTTGTATACAAAACTACACCACCCGAGCGAATGTGAACAAAACTTCGGTCAGTTAAACTTCAGAAGCCTGCAGAAGTTAAGGACTTCCCTATCACTGTTGTATTGTCATCGCTTACATGCACATGTATTTGAGTGATCTGGACAGAGATTCGTATTTTTACACTTTAAGACCTTAGGAAAATCATAGCCCGCCTTACGATTTTAATAAACTGTGCCACATTCTTAGTTTATCTTGAATACAAATCTAACTCATTTCATGTCATGTAACAAGGTGTGTAATAAGCCGGACGAAATATTGTTGGGTTATAGTGTGCTTTGAGACCCAGCGAAAATTAAAAACCTACTCCATATCCTTATTTTCAACTTACATGCAAAAATAAACAGTTTGTTGGACAGATAAATGGAAAATCTCTCCCCCCCTCTCTCTCTCTCTGGCATGTGTGTGCGAGGCCTCATTTTATGTATTGGTACGCATTAGTAATACATGTACCATAAGAAGAAATAAATGTAATAAATACACTTGTATGCAGCTGTATTACATTTTTCTTTTTTAAGTTTGTTATTTTCCATAAAACGTCATATCGCGGTACTGTGTACTTCTGTCTCAGTTTGGGAGTCATGTATATTTACGTTCTCTATCAGCTACGTATTCTAAGTAGGGGAAGTACTGCATTCTACCAAAATCGATATCGAGATTGCAGACTCAGTTTTGGATCAACTTTTCTTGTAGCCACTGGATTTCACGGCTTATATGTAATTATTGGAACTACATTCTTAATTACATGTTTATCTCGAGTAATTCTAATACACTTCACATCTAATGATGAGGAAATAAGCATTATGAGGTCCACTGAACCAAAAATATGTTTAGAAAACAGTTCCGCGTACGTGCGGGTTTGTGTGTGTATGGGTGTGTGTGTCTTGTGATGTTAGATAAGGTAATATACGCACATATGCATGCGGATATACATACACACATTCATACAACGATATGCTTTTTAAACATATTATGTTTCCAATTATAAACGTTAACATCAATGTTAATCAAAACTGAATATTGCAAGAAAAAAATTATTACATTCATGCGACTTCCTCTAACCACTACCCTTTACTTGTATAAACTATTCCTTCAAAAGTTCGTTTTCTACATACTTCAGGATAATCAAGATAAACGTTTGAATAAAATTTGTTTGATTACATATTTCGTTGTAGATATAAGCGGTTGAAGCATAGTGCCAAATCTTTAAAAATCGTCTCGCTGTATGCGAACTTTTGAAATTTCATACCCTTTACACATCACGAGAAACAAAATAATAGCGACTAAGCGTTACCAGTTTTACAAAATCATCCGCAATTCTCTAACAACGAAGACTTCACAGGTTACTCGCGGAAAATTCAAAATATAACTTTATTAATGATACGAGGAGAGCTTTTAAAGTAAGTATTGATAATTTAAAAAAACATTATTTTCCAAATATTTTATTATCACTCATTACCTTACACTACTTCCTCACATAGTCCTTGCCAAAATTCAGGCACTTCTCGTAACGGGAAACCAGTTTTTGTAGGCCTTCGTCAAAGAATGATGCCGCCTGTGATGAAAGCCAACCTGCACTTCTTGTTTCACAACATCGTCGTTAAAATGTTTTCTACCAAGGAATTTCTTCAGATGAAGAAACAGATAAAAATTGTTTGCTGCAAATCCAGACTATAGGGAGGGTGGTCGAACTGTCCCCATCCAAATGATGCGACCAGATCTTGAGTTTGTTTGGCTGTGTGTGACCGGGCATTATCACTCATCATTGTTTTCCCTTACACCTCATGCAGTTGGCGATGGATGCTTGTTGGCGTAACATTTCTAAAAATTAAAAAACCAATCGCTGATCTGACTTCGCAGTCGGCGGGTCGTTCGATAGTTTTGAACATTTGAAACGCTCTAACAATAGGAAAACACAAAGTGGCGATCGCTCATAGCTGGCTTCCTAATGAATGGAGGAGGTGACCGTGCATGCTCAAAATCGCGATGCAGCGGCAAAATGTAAAACGGTACTTTAAAAATATGCTCGTGCAAATATTTTAAAAATATTATATTTTAATGAATATTGTAGGAATCACGTTTTAGAAAATAAAATATTCCATATAAATGTAAGTTTGGGATGGAGATTTTTCTTCGTGTGATATCCTTGGAAGGTGTTGAACTGAAATACTAAGTTTGGTATTTGTTCGACATTTCATTTTTGAGTTATTCTGTTCAAGACGCGCGCGAGCGGACTTTTGTCTACGAGGGCTGTCCCAGAAGTACCCGACCTAACAAAGAAAACACAAAAAGTTTGGGAATAAACATCTTTATTTCACTACATAGTCTCCTTTCAGCTCGATACACTTTTCCCAGCGATGACCAATAGCTTCGATACCCTGCTTACACTGAGAACCTAGAGTTCTGCAAAATAGCCATCAACTGCAAAGCCCACCTCTTCATTGTTGGTAAATCTTTTACCACCAAGCCATTTCTTCAACTTTGAAAACAGAAAATAATCAGAGGGGGCTAATTCTGGCGAATAGGGTGCATGAGGAAGCAATTCGAACTTTCACTCATTCATTTTGGCCATGGCGATAATGGATGTGTGAACTGATGCATTGTCTTGATGAAACAGAACTTTATTTTTCGCTAAATGCGGCCGATTTTGCTTGATTTCATCATTCAAACGCTGCAATTTGTTTGCATAATACTCACCATTGATTGATTTTCCTTTTTGAAGATAATCAATGAACATGATCACACGCTCATCCCACAAAGCTCATGCCGAGAGCTTGCCTGCAGATGGAACTGTCTTCGCCTTCTTTGGAGCCGATTCTCCCCTTTCAGTCCACTTTTTGACTGTTCCTTTGTTTCAGATGTGAAGTGATGGACCCATATTTCATCCATGGTTATGAATCGACGCAAAAACTCGTGTTTATACAGCGAAACATCGCCAAACACTCGACTGAAACATCCTCACGACTGCGTTTGTTCCATTGTGAGTTAACGCGGCATCCATCTTGCGCACAGCTTTCTCATGTCTAAATTTTGAGTTAGTGTGCAATATACAGCACTTTTTGAAATGCCTACGATGTCTGCTAGCTCGCGCACTTTCAGTTGACGGTCATCCATTACCATTTTGTGGACTTTCTTCACAATTTCTGGCGTGGTCACCTCATTTGGTCGACCACTGCGATGTTTGTCTTGGCAGCTCGTACGGCCTCGCTTAAACTTTACCACCCAATATTATACTGTTCCAAACAAAGGAACATACTCCCCCAGAGTAGAATCTAGCTCAGTTTTAATATTAGTTAGACTAAGACCTTTCAAATGATAGTACTGTGTCATATAACGATGATCAGTTTTATCCATGTTTACAAATTCGCTGAGAGCATTCATTATTGATGACTGCCAAACAATTACTAAGCAATGTAGCATCGCCAAATTTCAAACTTAAGCTTTATAAGGTGGTATTTTCTACCATAGTCATTTGTTTGAAACAACAACCGCTATATATACGTCAGGTCGGATACTTCTGGGACTGCCCCTCGTAATAGAGCCTGTTTTGGGTTCAGGGCATCTCAAAATGTCGATCCCAGGACATTTTGGAGCATAGTTATGGTACTATAAATTTCATTTTCAAGAAATAAATAAATAGGGTTTACCTGTAAGTCAGCGTTCTTGAAATGCAAAGACATAAAAATAAAGGTTGTATTTGATTAGTTGTGTGTAAAATATTTTCTTGGAAAGTTAAAGTTTAAAGCTGATTAGTAATAGCGTCTTCAACATTCTGCAGGGAAAGCCCTAGCTCTTAGCATTGCAATGTCATGCTTCTCATTTGCTAGGGATTCTGAGCGGAGCGTTGAAAATCCGGGTTTTCTGTAGGTATAAATAGAATCCGGCATTGGCGTGAATACCGGGAACTTTCGGGATAGGGCACGATTTGTGTTGATCGACATCCCCAACAATTACGGTGAAGCGTGAAGGAAATTCCCCTTCTCAAGCCCCTGAGCGATCGTGGATTGCTCTGATATGCCGCTCTCTTGCCGAGAGTATTTTGTTTTTTTATTCTTTGCGACAATCTCACGATGTAAATAAATAAGGCTTTGTCACGGCGACGGATGTGGGTGTGTAACATATTTTATATGCAGTGTTGCCACTTTAATAGTATCCTTTCAATGTATTTTACCACACTGGTCCATTATTAAAGGGAATGTAGCCGTATTCACAAATATTTAAATGAACAAGCATTAACGACGAGAGGATGTAATGGAGTTATTGTTTTAATTTATTTTAGCGATCGTTTATTCAGTTAAATTTCCTCTGATCAAGGTAGATAATGGGCTCTGTCTTTTATCTATTATCCAATAAATGTATTGCCTCCTGTCCGAAATTAATTTTGGTACTTCATCTAGCTCATCTTAAGATAAAGAAGCATTTTAAATATTGTCTCGCTTAGTCCATCAGTTGATTATTTTTTCTCTATAATGCCTTATCTATAGCTTAACTAAGATAGAGGAAGTATTGAATTCCACCCAAAATTTCGTACATCAGATTTTGCCGAAAATACGCGTTTTGAGGTCGCTTGAACCCAAGAGAGCGTTTTTAAGAAAATGTGTGTGTGAACAGTATAGCTCAAAAGCAAGAAGTCTGTGAATTAATATTTAAACCCATTATTTTCCGAAGAAACGAGCTGAAGACTTTAACTATGCCCTAAGAATCCCCTTCATTCTAGTTGAATTTTTTATAATTTGGAAACTATATGATGTAAACATTCAGGCGACTTCTCTAACCATGAACAATTTTCGTATACCCACTGCATATTATATAAAATGCTGTTCTATCCTCGTTAACATTATCCAGGATGCATTCTTATCTAGGAAAGATTTCAATACAAGCAGTGAGTGCTTAGTTGTATAAAATATGCGCAAACAACATTCATATGCTTTAGACACCATGGCCTAAAAGTAAAACTTTTAACATAGTGTACACAACTAAACGATTTATATTATCCCAATAGTGCAATAATATTTTATACCACTCCATTGTGACCAACTTCGGTTTCAAGTCCAATCACATGGCAATTACCCTTTGTATTTGTACATGTTTACTAATTCGACTTGGTGATTAGGTTTTCTTTTCATTATGTCTTTTTACATGATTAATTTCTCATGGTGGTCGCATTATCTGTTTATAATACAAATTGCCATACTTCAGTTTATCGAAATTCGTTGTAGAGCAAACCTATATCTTATATTGACAGCTTTGTGCTTTCTTTGATCTAAAACGTTATTCTTTTATCTAGTATAACCTGCATAAGGAATAAATGGCGGTAATTATGAATTCAAAAGCAACTGAAATGGAAGTCAGGTGAAATTACAGAAGCAGCAGAAAGTAATAACACTAGGACTACTTACCCCAAAAATCCAGAAAGCAATATTATATAGCATTTAATCGTTTCATTGTCTAGTGTGAGGCAAAACACTGGAAATAACCACTGAAAATGATTGCTCGCGAATACACAAAACATCCGACATCTCGCTGCACACGAGAGTTGATCTCGTATTTAACGTCATTTATCTTGTTTCAAGAATCTTGCTATACACTTGAGTTGATCTCGTTCTAAATGTAATTTCTCTTACTTTTAAAAAGCTCGCTTTACACGAGAGTTGATCTCGTATTTAACGTAAATTCTCTTGTTTCAAGAATCTCGCTATTTACGCGAGTTGATCTGGTTCTAGACGTGATTCCTATTAGTTTCAGGAATCAATATAATATCATTTTATTGATGTTTTACAAATTCGAGCGCTGCCTAATAAATAGTATAAGCCACATTTGTTAAAAGCGGTTTTATTATGTAGAGAACGTCATATTATCCACAGAAAGTTTCAAGATATAGATTTTATTTTTCATGCAAATATCTTAAGCGTGTAGTATTTTACTCAAAATCGTTAGAAGCATTATTTTAGAAAATAAAAAGTAGTTAACAATTTTCGATGTAAAGGAGTGGTTAGAGTTTGGTGAATTTTCTTGAAAATCACCGCCTGGCATGCTTAAAGAATGTCTGTCTCCAGTATGAAATTTTGTATTTATCCGAATTTTTGTTTGAGTTATACCTACTATTAACAAACACACGAATACGCCGCCAAGCTGACCTTCTCAATTGATTGTGGGAGGTCAGACCTCCTCGTGTCATGGCCTCAAAACGCGTCATTCCGGTGAAATATGGATATCGAGACTCGTTCAATTACCGTAAGGAGGCGCTAGAGAAATTTAAAATGTAAAGCCCATTAAAATATAACATTTATGTGAAATAACTATTTGTAGGGTTAGCCGTTTCCGAAATATTTGGCATGTGTTCAAGTTTTCCCAGGTTAGTATCTGTTTTAGTCGCTATCCATAAACATGTAAAATGGGCGATATTTTATTATTTTATTTTGTTATTGGGATAATATAAAACCAAGCAAACCTGTGATATAAATAGCTGAATGTTGTTTTCGTACCTTACATGTATATAAATCCATACTGCCTGATATGAAATAATTTCTGGACAAACATTTATCGTGTTAATGTGCAGTGCAAAAAAGATACAATTTATAGTAATATGTATAATGTAGCAAATTGTGAAAAGTTGTGAAGTTAATGGGAGACGAAATGCAAGTGAGATAATAATATCAGATACTTTTGTCATATTTCATGATGAAATTGTCATTAACATGATGACTGCGTAACAATTGATACATCCGGATAAAGCTGCAGGTACAGACCTACAACTAATGCACTTGCCTTTTATCCACATTCTTACAGTAAGTGACCCAAATATGTAGTTACAGTTAAGTTTAACTAAGCGACACACTGAGGCAGTATTTTATGTCACAACACTTAGAATGCCAGAGTGATTGTAGTGTAAATTAACATTATTGTATGACAATGATTTTAGATGTTTGTTAGCCATAAGTATTGTTAGGAAATAAGTTTACACGGCCTCACTGAAACTGACAATGGAAGTGGGTAACAATGAACCGAAGGGGTGAGTTGTTTATCACTAAGAAGAGACAAATAAATTACGTCAGGGTAGCGTGCCTTTCTTTAGAAATGGAGGGAATATCTTCTCTAGAGCATATGTGTTAGTAATTGTGATTGGCTGACAAAACAGACGCTAATGTTGGCGCGATTTGGTAACCTACAGCAGCTCTATTATAATGTTTAGGCATTTCGGGGAGAAGGAGTATATATTCTCGAGTCATAAGCATGTTTCACGCAGTTCTACATAATCTTTCACGAGGTACACGTCACGCAGTCTTGAAGAATCTCTCGTGAAGTGCACGTCATACAGTCTGGAAGAATCTCTCGTGTCGTAAAGTTAGTTACAAAACGTTAAGTACGCGGCAACTAATACGACAGTAATTACATTCGGAAATATAACAGTTTTAGTCAGGCATGTATAAAGATTAAAGATGTGAACTATTAATTAAGTGTGGCGGCAATAAAAGTGTGAAAACAAATTATTTTATCAGTGTTATCTTTTAGTAACAACTCCTTTCCGTTTACACGCCCTGCTCGACTGAGTAATAATAGCTAGCCGGAGGACAAAGAACCCAAATCTTAAAATAATAAAACAATAACAGGCGCCCAGCAAATAAGATAACACGAGCCGATTACTGCGACAACACTAACGCTTTGTGCTAACACTTTGTTTTTCTTTGAAAAATTTGGTGGCTCCTTTCTCCCTCTCCCCCTCCCTCCCTCTCTCTCTCTCTCTCTCTCTCTCTTGTTTGCAAGCTTCTTTGCATGAAACTATAGAAAATCTATTGTATAGGTATATTAATACCACAACGATCATTTTTTTCTAAAAACATAGCACAAGATATATTTCAGTGACTTGTTGCGAACACTGCCCTCTGTGTACAAAAATTTTTTATTCAAATTTTCTATTCTTAGAAGTTTATATCAGGACCTATAAACATTTTCGTCTTGTTTTGTATGGGATTATTTGCTTACCATTAATTTAAAACGCCAATAATACAAGCGTTGTACTATACACTTTATTGTATTATAAATTTAATTATATCTAATACATAAATACGTACTTAACCATGACTATACAACAAAAATCACAATCTGACATTTCAAATGTTAAATTGCTTCTGTAGGTAGCTTTCAAAACCTCAATGACGATTTGATTTAATATAATTTATCTTCCCCTATGAAATTATTGTACACTATTTAAAACTTGTTATGGTGTAACATCCAATTTATTCCTTGTAATTGCAATTTCGTACAGTCCCGTGATATTCTTAATAATGAATTAAAGCTCCTCTAATATTCACGGATATGGGTAGGAAATATTGGCGGATGATGTATTTATTATTTTCGACAGTCTTGGAAATTCTGAAAATTATATATCTGTAGTATATCTATAAGTACCCTTTAGTGATTAAAGAATTATCAAAACGATAGATTAATTTCTTTAAATAATCATAATAAATGAAAACCATGCATATATATATATATGTATATATATTCTAAGTTCCCTTGTTTTACCCAGTTTATACCGTGTTTTTACTGTTTTCGTTACCGCTTATTACCGCCATTACACAACACATAGACACCACACAAATACACACATGTCCATGGTGGGACTCGAACCCACGACCCTCAGCTTGGCGGAGCGCCGGAATAATACACTTCAGCGACCACGGCTACAAGATCCGGCATTTTTGTACACTCGTTTACATTTATACCGTTACCGCAACTTCGGAGGTATCCTACTGTCATTCTACTGAGGTCTCCTTTGGTTTATCGGGAGAAATGAAAGTTAGCTGAAGAATTTAATGTCCTACCATCATTTTTCCGTAGCAGCTCAGTGGTTAGAGCAACAGGACGGAAACCAGGAGATTCGTAGTTCAAATCCCGGTTATAGCATTGAATTTTTCAAACGTTTGATTTTTGCCTTTCCAGCCTTATCTAACACAAGGTTAATGTGGAAGAATAATTAATTCATTGCAAAATATAGTTACAAAGTTACTTTACCGCACCAATTGTTTTATTCAACTAGTAGTACCAAAGGACTGTTACTTTCCGTTTTAAAACCAGGTATGCAACGATCGTATCACGATATGGTAGCATAGAAAAAAATATATTATGTTACATTCACATGAATTTCTCTACTCACTCTTTTGTAAACAATTTTTACAAAAGTTTTTTGTTTTAACTACTTCTTGTTAATGCAGATAAACGTTTAATTCATATTTACACAAACCTAGTAGGTAAAGAAATGGTGAGACTATTAAAGACAGTGTTGTGATGGCTTTCAAATTCTGTCCTCTTTGTATGGCCACGAAAAAGAAAGAACGAAACGAATAACTACATTTCAGTTGAAAAAAGTAGGAGTATTTGGAAATTCAAACCAATAAAAATGAATACGCAAATGGTTAACTACATAAGACAATTGACACAAATTGGGTTTTTAACAATTTACCAGTGTACCGGTTATGAAAGGTCATTCAAAATGAAGACGACTTCAGAGGCTACTCCCAGAAAATCCAAGATATACATTTCATTAATTTTATATGCGATTGCCTTAAACATATGATATTTTATTTAAAATCGTTAGAGCCATTTCTGAGAAAATCAAAATTTTTAAAAAATTTTCCATGTAAAGAGTAATTTGGAAGAGGAATTTTCTTGAAAATTTTCGTGTCGTATCCTTGAAAGATGCTGATCTTAAATAACAAGTTTGGTATTTAGCCGATTTTTCGTTTTTAGAGCTATGCTGCTCTCTCTCTCTCTCTCTCTCTCTCTCTCACACACACACACACACACACACACACACACACACACACAAGACCTTTTTCTAAAAATACTTTCTTTGGATTCGGGCAACCTCAAAACGCGCATTTCCAGTGAAATCTTGGTATCAAATCTTTTAGTGGAATGCAATACTTCCTCTACTTACTATTGGTAAGAAATAGAGAAAATAAAAATATTATTGTTGGAAAATACGTTTTTTAAAGGTTTTGTTTTGTTTTTATTCGTTAATACTTTTCACTATGTTACAGCAAATAACTGTTGTAGCTAATCTTAAATTAACCAAACATTGACTCTGAATAGACACCATCTGTTCATAATCAGCGGTCTTATTACTTTTGACACTTCGACACGAAGCAGAGCGGTGTATACCAGTTTAAATGGGAAATGCCAGAATCCAGATTATGCAAGCTGTCAATGAAATTGCTTGACCAAAGATAAGAAACATGTACCAACATGAAATATGTAATAATTCGAAATGTATATTGATATAGCTGATATGGTGAATGATTCACAGCACGCGCTTCGCTCATTTGTTTGTTCTGATGAACATGTTAACACACGAGCTCTGGGTACGAGATAAGCCGCAGAATTCTGGCGAGTTTTCAATGCCCAATTCGCACATTTACGGTAATATTAAGCAGCATTGATGATGTTCTTTAATCAAATCGCTCATTTACTGTTTTTACTGTTAGGATTAGTTGCAGGAGGCCCCAGTCACTGGAGCTCAGCACCACGTAGGAGTTTGTAACCCCGGGAGGAAGGGATGAAGGGGAGACCCGAAGGTCGATCAGATCCGGACGACGATGCGGATAGCAGGGCGGGGTCCCTAAAGATTCTAGAATTACACCAATCTTGACGCCGGCGCTATCAACCCAGAGGCCTGGGAACCAGCCCCCACCCCGGGAAGGCCATCCAAGGCGCCAGGGAGAAATCTTTACTCAGTTCAAACTCCACCGTCCATCCCAACGCACCAATTGCCGTCACCTGGTCCTGCAATCTTGAAACATATGAAGGTGAAACAGATTTAAGGAAATTATGGACAGGAAATTCATGGTAGAAAAGGAACCACTTCAACATTCGCCAACCTACCGACCTGCGAAAACCAAGAAAAAACCCAAAGTCTGAGTGACAGGACCAATAGAATCGAACCAGGGACTCCCAAATGCGAGCCTCACACATTTTCGCGGAGCCATCTCGCTCGGTATATTATATCCTAACATAACAGCACTAGTGAAATTTGTATAAACAAAATTTGATAATACTATATCCCGAAGTAAAGAAAATAAAATCTCTAACAGACAACGCCAAGATGTTTACGGGAAAGAAATTAGGAGAAGCTATGAAAGCAAATTCCAGAAACCTTTACCAATGTTCAAGATATCCGAAAGCCCACCCGCGCGAGAGAGTGCTGAGGTATATTGCTATTTACTTTAGAATATTATACTAGAAAATATATACAGCTGGATGGACCATTGATCTTTTATGGAGAGTACTATTAACGAATCTGTGCACCCGGTAACCAAGTTTAAATCTATTGAGTTGATGGCCGGTAGCTTGCGGAGTCACTTTTGAGTATTTCGCCAACCATAGATGTGGACAGGAGTTAACCGAATTTGAAAAACGTAAGCGTAGATTTGAATGTTTCAGTAAAAGGCTGAGGAACGTAAAACATTGGGAAAGAAAAATAAAGGAAAAAGTGGAATCTTCAAATAGCAGATCACGTTCATGTAAAAGAAAAAAATAAATCAATTGCTCTAAACAAAATATCCATCGTATGGAACTAATACACCGTAGGGCTGCGTGGAGCTAACATACAGGACCCGCAGAGGTAGTAGCCAAAATAGGGACAGATACTTATGAAGGCATGATTTGAAAAGTTCAAAATTATTAGAGAGGTATCTAAAACAATTATTTAGACCTTGGAAGAATTATGATTTAAAAGAAAAATAGATGATGCCTAAATTATTGACGGAAATTAATGTCATAGAATCGGTGTACACGCAGTATATAAACAAGAGATAAAGGTTAAAGCATATACTTGGAATTGCAATACAATAAATAATTATGTTAGAATTCCTCATTACATTTAAAAAATCTGATGTGTTACACTCACATGACTTTCTCTACTCTCGTACAAACTGTTTTTACAAACGCTTATTCTCTGTTTACTTATATTAATCGAGATAGACATTTGAAGAAACAATCTTATTGCTAATTTTCTTGCAGTTACAAGGGGAATATGGTAGGCATTGAGCGATATCAATTTTTTTAAGAGCTGGCTGCTATGTGGCGCATTCCATTCTCTTTGCATGTCCAATACATAAAAAGATGAATAACGAATTCCCATTTGAGAAAAAGTATAAGTATTGGAAAATTTAAGGGAATAACAAGCAATATCTCGAAAATGGTTCACTCAACAAAAAAATGTATACGACATAAATTGTGTATTTTAACGCGATCTACATTTTTTGCGGAGTAAAAGTTTGTCTATCTCTTATGGTTTACTAGTTATGCAAAAGTCGTTCACAATGAAGAATACTTTTGGAGACATTCCCAGAAAATTCGATGTATACATTTCATTTGTCATGGAAATATCTTAAACATATGATATTTTAATCAACATCGTTAGAGCCATTTTTGAGAAAATTAAAATTTTCGAAAAATGTTCCATGTAAAGGGTAATTTGGGGTGGGAAGATTTTCTTGAAAACCTTCGTGTCGCATCCCTGGAAGATACTGAACCTAAATACCAAGTATGGTGTTTATCCGACTGTTCGTTTCTGAGTTACGCTGTTCACAGACAGGTAGACAGACACACACGCACGCACGCACGCACGTTTCCAAAAATGCTTTATATGAATTCAGTGCACCTCAAAACATGTATTTCCTGTGAAATCTCGGTATCGAATTTTTGGGTGGAATGCAATACCACCCCTATCTACTATATGCAGTAGAGGAAGTAAAAATGTGGAGTGGATCGGTGCCTAAAAGACTACAGTGAAAGAATCATCTGAAAGCGTTCTGGCAAATACAGCGATTAGAGTTTGTTAGACACTAGTAAAGGCATTCCAACTCAATCAAAAGTGGGTAAAGTGGAAGAAAAAAGAAAGCAAAGAAAAGAATGTATATAGGTAAAAAAAAGATTAGAAAGAGAAAAAAATAATAGAAGAAAAACAGTACAGAAACCTTGTGAAACTATTGTAAAATAAAATATCAGAAAATGTTTGATTGGTATGAAGTTAAAACTAAGTATTTTAATGGCCACATAAAATAATCCGTTTTGTGTAGAGGAACATATACCCGATAAAACAAATACTGTGAAAATAACACGAAATCAATAATCACAATAGGAATACAATCAATAATATGATGAAATACTGTAAAATAGCGTGTATTATGAAATGTTAGAAGTAGGTAACATTGTAATTAGTTAAGAGGCGAGCTAGCAGCAGGGCAAAGGAAGCACATTAATGAGCACAGAAATCGGCAAAGTCGCGATGAGTAGAGAGAGGGGTCCAGGTGAAACAAGGATAGAGATAGCAGGAAAATTCCAGGAAGAGTCATGGCCCTATGGGGAGTTGAACAAACAGTCAAGAAATAGAAGAGAAGCAATAGATATGAGAGAGACAGCGGTTTCCCTAAGAAAGTCAGAAGTCTGACTTAGAAAAATGCATGACTTCTTTCTTATAGAACGCTAAGCAAGTAATTAGGTAAAGGGGCGCGAAAACTAGCGTCACAGCAGCACTGTATAAAAAGGAGTTTCGCTCCAGATTTCGACACTCTCTCGCACAAGTACTCTAATAGCTAACTGGCGGCAGGTTGCCGTAATGTGTGCGTGTGGGTGAGAGATAGCGTGTAACATACTTAGCTAGTCCACTGTAATATCCTAAGTAGTGGGAATATAGGAACTTCAATTTATAGATAATCTTATTATTATACAAAAGGGGGGGGGCAAGTTGTCAACCGATTCGACAATTTTGTTTATTGGAATAAAACTCCAGTCGTTAAAGAAACTCACCGAATTAATTTGCCGTTCACCCAAATATTCTGAGATTCAACTAAGCTAGGTAGCTAGGAATAAAATTTATTCTCAGCTCTACCGACTGACAGCGAAGGAGAAAACTTCAGAGAACTTCCACTTAGAGTTCGTCATCCAGGTGAGGTATCTCGTGTGGATTGAGAAGCGCTACAACGCCCACGCCCGCTACAATTGGTTAAGGGGTTCTATCCAAAAATTCTGCATTAAGATTTCACAGGAAATGCCACTTGAGGCTCCCCAAAAAAAGCATTCTTAGAAAAATATATGCGTGCGTGAGTGTCTGTCTATTACTGAAAAACGAAAACTTGGATACATATTAAACTTCATGTGTAAGTATGGCATCTTTCAAGGATACTGGACGAATATCTTCCGAAATTCTCTCAAATCATGCATTTACTTAAATTTTTATAAGGATGGATTTTTTTCTACAAATGACTAATATGGTTCAATAAAATATAATACTTTTATCAGATACCGGAACGATGATAAAAGTTATATCTCGGGTTTTCAGCAAATAGGTTGATGTCCTCTTTTTTTATTCTATTTTAAATAATTCTTAAGAGATGGAGGAAACATACTACAGAAAAAATACAGATCTCCACATATGTCTAATTATTTTTGCGACTTTTTCCAATATTTTCCAATATTTCACATACCTTTATGCGACGTAACCAACCATCATTTTGTTTCTCATGAGATCATGCATCGTTATCAACCAAGTATATATAGCGACCTGTTTTTTTTAAACATCTGACTGACGTCTCTATCTCCTGTATGCTCCTGTGTACCTGCAACAAATTGCATATTGAAGCAGTTTATACGAACATTGATCCTGATTAGATATTAATTTTATATAAAACTTATCAATTAACTTTAGAGTATGAAATGTTGTTTTATGTTGAATACCTCTTTTAGTGACATTATACTCAAAGAATATCATTTTAGAGGTGGTTTCTTTAAGAAATTTCAATGGAAGTAGATACTATAAAAATTGGTTACTTTCACATGACTTTCTACTCAATATCATTTATTTTGATATAACTTTTACAAATTATTTTTATAAAAACTTATTTTTCTATCTACTTAATTATAATAAAGATAAACTTTTGCAAAAATAGTCTCCCCATATATTTCATTGAAGCTACAGAGGGATAGAGGAGAACGAATGGATAGTCATATGCTGGTCCAGAAATTCCATACTTTTTCCGCAACCTTGCGAGAAACAACTGAATAATGAGAGCAATTTAAAAAAATTCTTATGCGTTACACTCACATGACTTTCCCTACCCTCTATCGCTTCTTAGCGGGTATATACATTATTCTTGCAAAAGTTTATTTTCCTATCAGCTTCATTTTAATTGAGATAAAACTTTCCGGATATAGCTGCTTTACACATTTCGTTATAAATATAAAGGGAATAGCGATAGACAAACGTTTAAGAATCGGCACTATGTACTGACCTTAAAACTCCATGCTCTTTGCGTGCAATCACGAGAAATAACTGAATATCGGAAGGACTTGAAAAGAATAACAACGTAATTCGAACCAGTAATAACGGATAATTGGGAAACGGCTAATGCCACAAAAAAGTAATTTCAAATAAATTGTTTTTTAAAGAGACCTATATACTTTGTGGAGTACATTTTTACTTTCTCTACTACGTATAGTAAGTAGGGGAAATATTGTATTCCACCCAAAAATTCGATACCGAGATTTCACCGGAAATATATGTTTTGAGGCCCCCTGAATCCCAAAAAAGCATTTTTGGAAACATGTCCGTGTGTGTGTGTATGTGTGTGTGTGTGTGTCTACGAACAGCATTACTTAGAAACGAACAGTCGGATAAACACCAAACTTGGTATTTAGGTTCAGTATATTCCAGAGATGCGACACGAAGGTTTTCAAGAAAATCCACCCATCCCAGATTACCCTTTACATGGAAACATTTTTCGAAAATTTTAATTTTCTCAAAAATGGCCCTAACGAGTTTGATTAATATATCATATGTTTAAGATACTTTTATGACAAATAAAATGTATATCTCGAATTTTCTGGGAATTATCCAAAAGTATTCTTCATTGTGAACGACTTTTGCATAACTGGTAAACCATAAGAGATAGACACAATTTTACTAGACAAAAAATGTAGATCGCGTTAAAATACAGAATTTATGTCATATGCATTTTTTTTTTTTGTTGAGTGAACCATTTTCGAGATATTGCTTGTTATTCCCTTAAATTTTTCAATACTTTTTTTCTCAAATGGGAATTCGTTATTCATTTTTTTGTCTTGGATATGCAAAGAGTTTTAATCTGTGGCAAATGGTGCTGCACATAACAACCAGCTATTAAAAGATATGTCTATGCTTAAAGACTACTCCATTTCTATATTGCCCTTGCAAATACAAAACAAGGGGAACCTAGTAAGCCTTAAGCGATAGCCAAATATTTTTAGAACTGGTCGCTATGTGTAAAATGTAATTCTCTTTGCATGTTAAAAGATCGTTTCTGCAAATGTTTATCTCGATTAATATGAAATAGATGGAGAATAAGAGTTTGTAAAAATAGTTTGTACAAGAGTAGAGAAAGTCATGTGAGTGTAACACATCAGATTTTTCTTTTTTGAAAGTTTACACTTGCTTTAACATATTAGTCATATCGCGACTTTACAACTTCTAAAATAAATATTTAACAATAAAACAATGAGTTTATTTAACGTACTGGCAGTTTTGAACCATTAAATGAACTAGTATATATGACACCATAATTGATCAAACTGATTGAACATTATATACTTGTATATAAATTTATGCTTTTGAAGAATTCAACTATCTTAGGGTACATCGAATAGTTGAGTGCAGTTTGTAAATCATTGGGTATCTGGTAGTATTGTCTCCATTGATCGTATTGTGGACATTCCAGTATGTGTTTCGTCGTTAACATATGTTACACTGGTGGCACATGGGTGGTTGGTCCTTTGAAAGAAGATAACTGTGCGTGATCTTGGTATGGCCCATTCTCAGTCGGGATATTAAAACCTGATCTTATCTGGAAAGAGAATTGCTGGGAAGATGTGTCGAAGAACTCGATGTTATATCACGGAGTTTGCTTCTCATGAAGTCAAGCCATCCTGTCTTCCGTTGTTTGTAGAGATTCCTTTTAATGGTTAAGATAACATCATGGGCTGGTGTAGTTATAGTTGGGTCACTTAGTGGACGTTTAGTGGCTTCTTTTGCTGCCCGATCGGCCAATCCGTTGCCTTGTATTCCAATGTGGGATAGAATCCATGCTAAAGACACTTGCTTTCCTTGCTTATTGGCTCTATGAAGTAGTAAGAATATGGATTCCTGACAGATTGTTTATTGCAGTAGTGCACTTTTAGAATCTGAGTATATAGCAAATAACTTTGAGCATCGAGTATTCAAAACATAAATCACAGCTTGTTTAATTGCAAACAGTTTACTTGAAAAGATGGTACAAAAATCAGAAGTATGAATAACATAGTGTGGTCTGCATAAACAACTGCACAAGCATTTCTATCATTACACCTTGATCCATCTGTGTAGATTGCTGTATGTTTTCCATATCTGCCATTTAGTTCATTAAATAGTTGACGATAAACTGAGGAATGCGTGTGTTCTTTGGAGATGATTATCAGTTTTAAATTTATTTTAGGTGAAGAGATTGTTAATGGCGGAATTGCAAGCGACGGGTTTCTTTGTGACACAAGAGGAAGTCGAATGTTGAGTTCTTGGAGATATTTGAAGACTCTCAGATATAAGGGTATTATTAATGATCTTTTGACGGTTTCTTTAGATCTGTTATGAAATATATACTTTTTCATTCGAGAATCGGACATCGTCGCTATCTTGAGGGCATATGCTAAAGTCAATTGTTTTCTTCTAGCTTCAAGTGGATGTTCATTTGTTTCTATTTGTATACTTGCTGTCGGGCTGGTACAAAAAAACTCCAAGTGTTATTCGAAGTGCTGTGTTTTGTATTGAATCGTTTATCTTATATATTTTACCACTTATACAAAATTCCTTTTGAAAGAAAAGGAATTCATAAGCTATTGCCAGAAAACTCAACATATACATTTTACTTGTAATATAAGTATCTCAAACATAGATATTTTAATCAAAACGTTATAGGCATTTTAAAAAATGTAACATTCCAAAACATCATCTACGTAAACGGTGGTTTGGTTGGGGAGATATTCTTGAAAATTTTATTGTGCAAATTTTTATTTTTAGTGGTATTCTAAACTTTATATTTTGGGTTTGATTACGACCTGAACGCTCCCTCGTCATGAACTTGTCTTTTCTAGTCTCGTCTCGTCTCGTCTCGTTTTGTATTGTCTTAGCGACGGTGAGGTGAGGTGAGGTGAGGTGAGGGCTTTCCGGTCGCGCTCTGAGATTAGCTGGCTCCCAATGCAGATTGTCGGAGGGTTTTGCCTCTCGCCCTTGTTTGGCTAGAACACCACAGGATGAGTTTACACTGAGTTATGTAGAGTATTCAGAAATACGTGTTGGTGGGTCATTTTCTGATCGCTTGTATCTTCTGTGTTTGCCTCATTTAATGTTATCGTAATTGATTGTTGCTACCATGCGCAGAATACAAGTAACCGTAATCTTGTATCAAGATTCTCTGTAAATATTCAGGTGATTTACAACTTCACTTTTAATATGTAATTGTTGAGTATTAAGTTAACTTTACTGTTTGACATTTTTAATGTATTATTTTGGGTTTTTAATGTGTGAGTACTTTTAGTTTTCTGTGATTAATGTCAGCATAATTTGTGGCCGTTGCAGGTCAATATTGTCTTAGTATGTTCAACTGCAATCTCGTGGCATATTTATTGTATGGGCAGAGAAAGATGAGGTGATATATTTGCCTGATGACTTCCCCATTGTCCTGTTACCATACTTATTGATGTGCAAATGTTAATGAAGTTCTCAACAAGAAACAGAAACTTTGAAAATGCCTAATTGTACAGCAAGCGACTGCTACAGCTGATTTATATTCTAACTCTAATTCTTTACCCATTTTCGTGGTTACATTTGTCATGAAAGCTTTATTGAAATAAATGCATGTTTTGTTCAGATAGTTAAATGGGGACAATCACTTGCCAGAAAGTTTATATTAGGACCCTATCCTGTATGGCCTCTGAATGTCCTCCTGTAAATTCATCACCCAGCTTAAAGCATAGGAAATAGATAGTGAGAGAGAGGGGTATTTTGCTAATGTTCAACTTTTTCAATGTCAGTTATGAAAATAATTAATTTCAAATAATGTTTAGTATTTTTTACTAGTGCACCATTCTTAAATGCGTAATTCCTGAAGCTCAAGCTTATAAACTCAAGTCCAAAGAGTATTTTGAATAGTGAAACATTATTAAAATTACTAATATGTACTAAAATTACTAAAAAAATTACTATGTTTCACCGACGCATTGCCTTAAAAGAAAGCCGTAACAAACGAGGATGTTCCGTGAAGACAAAGGAAGAAGCAGTGTTGGTTGCAAGGCTATTGTGTCAGAGTAAGGTCGAGCGGCACACTGACCGGCCGCTTCCAGTTGTGATAACGCGGCACATTAGAGATCAATGAGACGCATTTTATGGGCCGCCATCTGCCGAGCCACCTTGCCACTATCTGCTTCACTGGAGCATCAAGGACAAGTGCAAAATAAATAAAACTGCTATTAAAGCGGATCCTTTCCAGATCAATTCCTGAACCAATAGTGTTGCACAAGGCTGAATTCTCTACAAGAGCGAACTTCAACAAAAGGGAGCAAGAGACTGATCGAAATAAGGAAACGAAACGACTCCCTACTTTGGTGATTGATGACAATGACAAAAATTATTAGAAATCACAATATTGACCACCAAAAGGACACAACGTTCACAGTTTGGTTATCGGCAAATATACGTTTTGTGGGCGACGTTGTAACTGTCACAAGTACAAACCCTTTCCTATCTCACATTGAGAAAGAAAGAGAGAGAGAGAGAGATATTTCCATGACTAATAATATATATGTATATTGAATTTTCCGTGAAGGCCTCTTCATTCTGAGTGATTTTGTAAAGCTAGTAAATTAAACAGTAAAATAAAATGGACTTTTTTACAATAGGCATTTCCGAGATTTTCGTTACTATTATTTAGAATTTTTTAACGCCTTTTGAAGTGCCTAGGCACCATTCATGTGTTTCTCGCGATGTCATGATAGGAATAAGGAATTTCAAAGTCAGCATACAGTGACCGACTTGTTCAAGATTTGAGGATTGCTTCAACATCTTGTGTTCAACGAAATGTGTACGACACCATTTCTGCAAACCTTTATCTGGTTAGTAAGTAAAAAAATAACAGTATCTGAAAGAGAGATAAAAATAAATGATGCATAAAGAAAGTAATGTGAATGTAGCACATCGGCTACTTTTCGCTTCAGCTGTAATCAAAAGTAACAAAACTCTAAGTTGCCATCTGGCGATACGAAACAATACGTTTGGGAACATCAATCTCCACCGAATACTCTTTCAAATTTAAGTATTGTGATAGGTAAGGTTGCTGTTTGAAATTTCAAATTAAGAATGAAATCTTAAATGCAAACAACATGGGTTTTAAGCTTTCTACCCAATATTTAAATTGGATGTCCTTTTAAATTAAATTTAAATTATACTGAAGTATGAAATGGAAGTCCTGCGTAATACAAGATGATTCACTGAAAATTTTATAAAGTTGTGTATTAAACAGTAATTATATAATTTATGTAAATTACAAAATATATTAGATTAATGCCAATAATGTGCCATTTTATGCAACGCGGAAAAAATTCCATTTCTGGAAAGCTATTCTCACATATGACCTTCATTTCTGCGACGACAATCTGCCAGCTTACAATGCATATCGTCTATCGATATTTATTACACTTCACGAGGAATTTAAACAATTTCTCTGTGAATATTGTCTTTAAGGTCTATATAATGGTTTCAGCAAGCTTGTGCCACACATTGCTAAAGCTTTCATAGAAGCTGAATATCAACTCTGAGAATCAAGTAAACTCGAAAAACCGAGACACTGGCCTCCAAGATCCCCAGGATTCTCTGTCTGTGACTGCCTTTTCTAAGGTTATTTGAAGAGCAAGCCACTAACCCTTGCAAGAAATATTTACAGACATTAATGCTATTCCGGTTGAAATTTTATTAAGTCATCTGACGAAATGCTCCGAAGGCTGGCAGAATTTCGCTACAGAAATGGAGGCAATTTGTAGGATATTATTTCCAAAAGTTGGAGGAAGTATGCATTACTAATAACAGTTCCTTATATTTTTTAATTTACATAAATAATGCAATTCGTGTAAACTACACACTTTAAAACTTTTCTTTGATTGAATCAGTCTGTAGGTTATCATTAAATGCAAGCAGTGTTAAGCTACTTATACATGTCTCCGACCAGGCTAATAATTTACTTCCATTTGCTCAAAGTATGCAGGAATGGCAGCTAAAGCTGCAGAGGAGTTTTATTGTGTCGTAATCGTATGATTTGTGAATGGCTCTTATTTTGCTCTAAGTTTATCATTTCAAATGATCCGTTTTTTGATGAAATAACATCTGATGTAATGGCTTGTACATGCAGAGAAAAACAATAACATTCCTGAGAAAATATTACGCACTTACGTCAGTGAAAGATCAAAAGATTTTCTTTCCCGAAAGGTCGTTGTACGTTTGCGGTTAAAAATGTAAATAAGGAAAACTCGGAGAATAAACACGTTTCTGGGCAAACGTATTTAAACACACAAAAATGTTGGCCTCCTCAAAAGCATGCGATTTGGTTTGGAGCAAAATAGAAATGATGAAAAACAAATCCTTTTGTTCTTTATGGTAAGCACAGAGACGCAGGCAGTTGTTTGATGATTTTCGAACAATTTCTGACTAAAAACTGTTTTATAATAGTTCATATTGCTGTGCTGACGAAAGAGAGTTCTGCGTGTAAACAACTGACCACCTCTCAGTAAACAAATATGACGCCCTCATATACAGAGTGTTACTAATATAAAGTTAACTCGTCGTTATGGAAGGATATACCTACCTAAATCATTACTTTCTTTTCTGCTTCCCTATATTAAATAGAGGAAGTACTGCATTCCGCCCAAAGATTCAATACCGGGATTTCGGCGGAAACACATGTTTTGAGACTCCCTGAATAAGAGGAAAAGCAGTTTTAGAGAAAAAAAACTCCCTGTGCGTGTCGCTCTCCCTCTGTGTGTATATATCTGTGTGTGTGTGTGTGTGTGTGTGTGTGTGTGTGTGCCGCATAACGAAAAGGCAGTTAAATATTAAGCTTGGTATTTAAGTTCAGCGTCATTCAAGGATGTAAATGCGAAGATTTTCAAGAAAAACCTCCAACCCCAATTTATCCTTTATATGGAAAAAATTTTCGTTATTTTTTAATTTCTCAAAACTGGCTCACGATTTTCATTAAATTATAATATGCTTAAGATATTTGATGGCGAATAAACATATACTTCTGCGAATAACCTGTGAAGTCCTCTTCATTCTGAATGACTTTTGTATCATTCGTAAAGGATGCGTATTCCCCTTATACCAAATATAGACAAAATCTTAACGAACAAAAGAATGTAGATCTCAATGAAGCATACAGTTTGTCAATTTTTTTACGTTAATCATTTCCAAAATATTCCATGGTATTAGTTTGAATTTTGAAGTACTCATAATTTTTATTTCCACATAAGTAGAGGATTAGGTATTGCATTCCACCTAAAATTTCGATACCGAGATTTCACTGGGAAAACATGTTTTCATGTTCCTCCGTGAATATAAAAATCTGTGATACATTCACACGACTTCCTCTATGCTCTATCGCTTATCAGTGGGTATTCAAATTATTCTTTCGAAAGTTTATTTTCATTTTAATCCAGAAAAATCTTTCCGGAAACAGCTGCATTAAACATTTCCTTTATAGATACAAAGGGAATAGTAATAGTTTAAGAACTGGACGCTATGTACTGGCCTTAACATACCATGACCTGCATGCAATCGCGATAAATAATTAGATATCGAAAAGACTTGAAAAGAATGACTTAAGTATTGAACTATTCGAACTAACTCAGTCGGTAGAGCACCGAGGCGTCCCGGATTCGATTCCCATGTGGTGGCGGAAATTTTTCTCTAGCCAAGATTATTCCCTATCCTCCCCAGAATTTGGAAACATGAAAGAGTGTGAATGTGTGTATGATCTAATGATTAATAACAAAAGTGCTAGAAATTCAACCACAAGTGCACAAGTTAACAGCATTGCCAATGGTGCACAAGTTAACACCATTGCCAATTTAGAGACTTGATGAAGAAGATAAATTAAAAGATAAAGATTATAAGAATATTAAAGATAGGGTTGATATACAAAAATGCCAAGGAAGACTGCAGTGGCCTTATTTAGGATGGCAACTGGCCACGATTGCCTCGCAGAACATCTCTACAAGATACGATGGCTACCTACACCCAAGTGCACTCTATGTGAAGAAGATGTCATCCTGAACAAACAGCATCTCGCCAAATGCAAAGGTCTTAAAAATGATAGCTTACAGACTTTATATTGGAAAGCCAGAGGGAAATGATGCAGATCAATTAATCCCCAATGCCATTGGTGAACAACAACAACAACAACATCATTTGCCAATAGGCAATATGTTCCAAAGCAAAGGCCGCTGATAAGACCAATGTATTTAAAGGCGGGGTATAAATAGAACTGAAAAAAAAAATCGAACCATTAATGGATATCTCGGAAATGGCTAACTCCATAAAAATGTTATTTGAAATAAACTGTGCGTTTTAAAGGGATCTATCTTTTTGTGCAATACGTTTTCGTCTATCACTTAACGTTTACTAATTATACAAGATTTATACAAAATTACTTCAGAATGAAGAGTTACATTTTATTTGCAACGTAAACAACTTTAATATATGGTATTTTAATTCAAAATTCTTAGAGCCATTTTGTGGAAAATAAAAAAAATTCGAAAAATGTTCCATGTAAAGGGTAGTTTGGGGTGATGATTTTCTTGAAAATCTTCGGGACGCATCTTTGGAAGGTACTGAACCTGAATACGTAGCTTGTGATTTATCCTACTTTTCGTTTTTGAGTTATGCTGTTCACAGACACACGCAGACACACGCCGCGCACGAATCTTTTTCTAAAACTGATCTTTTTGGATTCAGGGGGCCTCAGAACATGCATTTCTTGAGAAATCACGGTTTATAATTTTTTGGTGGAATGCAATACCTTCTCTGCCTACTATGTAGGTGGTAGAGAAAGTAAAACAACAAAAATAGAATAAGATCTGTATGTGTATGTCTGTCTGTGGACAGTATAACTTAAAAACGAAAATTTGTTAAATACCAATCTAGTATTTAAGTTCAGCTTTCCAAGGTTGAGGCACGAGGAAATCCTCTCACGCAAAACTACGCTTTATAAGGAACAACTTTCGCTATTTTTTATTTTCTCAAGAATGTTTCTAACGATTTTGATTAAAATACATATGTTTAAAATATTTTCATGACAAATAAAATTTATATCTTGAATTTTTTGGGAACGTCTGTAAAGTTATCTTCATTCTGAATGAATTTTGTTTAATATTAACTGTAAGAGATAAGCAAAATCTTACTACACAAAAATGTAGGTATGCTTAAAACACGCACTTTTTGTAGCATTAACAATTTCCTATTTATTGTTAATTATTGGTCTGAATTTTCAAATGCTTCATACTTATGTAATTTTTCTTAGGTAATTTAATTGGGTTTTCAAACTCATGCTTGTCATTAGATAACTATTCGTTAAGCTCAGTTAAATCACCGAAAGACTATCAGCACTATTGGTATTATTAAAGATAAACTTATTTTACCTAAAATTTCGTAAACTAGGTTATCGGAAATCTTATTCTAGAGTACAGCAAGTAACGAATTATTTAATACATGTTTTAAGAAATAAGAATGCAACACAGAAAGGAACAATGCAGTTATGGCTTATTCAGTTGCCCAGGGGCCGTGGTGCAGTTAACTGCTTGGATAGCATTCTGTATCTCGGGTTCAATTCTGGGCCGAGAGAAACAACTGAATGGGACTTCTAGGACACCTAGCACCTCACTCCCAAGGGATCTTTCGTGCGTATCGTCCTCCGTGGTGTAGTGGTTACCATGATAGCCTCTAGTTCTCAAGGTCGCGGGTTCAAACCCGGCGGAGAGTGATGGATTTTTCGGGCGTAAAAATCCTTAGCATGGCTTCCTTCGGAAGTCCCGTGTCGTAAATTTACGGCACGCAAAAGAACCTCAAGCCCTGATAAAGAAAATTTCCTGTCTTTCACGCCCAATATAGAATGGGACGCTAAGGAACACAGCAGTTAAAGAGCGTCCATAAATAAAACTCAATTTAATTTTCTCTCATGCGTACACTCCCGGGAGGAACGGATGAGATGAAACGCAGGAGACATGTACGTTGCAGAGCGAAACCGGCGAAACTCGACAGATACACGCAGTTCCCTAATAGTTCGAGGCTTCACCACCCGGCCACGGGAGGGTCGCTCGGCGACGTTCCTCTAGTGGAACTGAGAAAACAGGAGCCAGCAGTGGAGGCTCTACAGGCTTCCCTCTAGCAGGATCGAAAAGTAGTTCCAAACCACAAGCCTCTGCGCCATCTGCCCAACACCGACCGAACCACAGCCGTGGAGTCAACCTGAAACATGAAAGGGAAATGAAATGAGAGGAAATGGGGCAGAGAAGAAATGCATGATGGAATACACATTTCCAGCGTTCGCGGATGTCAATCAGGGAAAACTACGAAAGACCCATGGTTAGAGAGGGCGGCCACCGGGAATCGAACCCAGGATCTCACAGCTTACTGCGGAGCTATCTCGCTCGGTATGGAAGTTCTAAGACTGCTTTAAATACTTTGGGTTTTGCTCGCTCTATCTAGTGACGTGTGGCATGTGTTTCTGACTTTACCGGTTCGTTTCAAATACAAATCTGAAATGTGTCCCTTCTGTCTGAGTAATTCCATGTCAATACTTTAGGAAATATTTTAGAAATACGTACCAGCAAAATTAATGGTTTTTCCGGACATATTTTACGAGCTTGGTCTTATCAGTACTTAGTTGCATAAGATAAACTGATTGAGGCGTGGTGCGTGTCTAGCTAGAACACCTCGACAATACTAGGATCATCCTGATACTTATATATCATGAAATGTTTTATCATGAATAGCGCAGCGCATGGGTTCGAAATTTTCTTCTTTTGCTGCAGGTTTATGTTTCTCTGAAAATCTTGGGCATGGGAAGTCCGCGTGCATTGGCGGTTCATTGATATTCTTTTGTTGTCTCCAGAAACTTAACAGTATATTAAAGGCCACGAAACAGGAGAAAGGACGAACATGGGAAGGAAAGGAACGATAGCGTTACACTTCCTCAAGCACAGGCGAATACCAGTGGTAATAAATTGAGTTTTATTTATGTACGCTCTTTAAGTGCTATGGTTCTTAGCGTTCCATTCTATATTGGGCGAGAAAGATGAACATTTTGCTCAGAGGTCTCTTTATCAGGATTGAGGTTCTTTTGCGTGTCGTAAATCTACTACACCGAACCACCGGCTTTACTTCCCATCTGAAGAAAGCCACGCTAAAGATCTTTACGTCGAAAAACAAACACCATCGCCCTCCGCCGTTTGAATCCGTGGCCACGGAACTAGAGTCTAGCATGGTGTAGTACCCCAACACACAGAACGGCACCAGTGGTATTGTCCACACACATAGGCACATAACAATATTCTATAATCATCATTCCTTGTGGTTTGCTTTTTACCTGATTTATTTTTTATGCCGGCCCTCGTAGCGCCAAGCTGAGGGTCGCGGGTTCGAATACTACCATGGGCATGGGTGTTTGTGTGTGTTGTATGTGTAATGCGGTAAAGTAAACGGTAAAACACAGTAATCATAAACTGGGAAACATGGGAACTTAAAAAAAATCTAAAATAAGAAAACTTAGGACTCAGTTTATCATATCCATTGTACAGGAAATGTCGAAAACAATACACCAGAACTTAAAATATTTAAAAACGCATCGTCAGAGTGGAGTATGTGTAAACCAACCCCTATATGCGTTACAATAATCAGTAATGAAGAACAAAAACACGTAATTTAAGATATATATTGTAATGTTGTAAATTTTGTCGTGTTAATGCAAAGTGTAAACAATGTTTATAAAAGTGAGTATTTAATTGACTGAGTTTGAAATCTCTAACTGATTTTTCCTTAACCCATATTCTGCCAATGCACAGCATGGATATAAATAACTTAACCTCTCGTCCTTCATATAATATACCGAATAGAGAATCTCTATTTAAGTAATGTTAGGCAGACGCACTTTTGTCTCTCCTGAAAAATTCATATTTATAACACCGATCGATTTTCTAACTCGTCTATTCACTTAATCTGAGATATCTATTTCGAATCACTAGGGATATTAAAATTTCCTTTCAGACACTACTTCTATTCCCTGTTATCTTTTAAAGCGTCGAGGTAGCCTTGTTCAATCCATTTGCTCCATTCTAATTCATCCTCCCTTAGCCATTTCAGTTCTGCCATTGCCCTTCCATATTTCTGCCCAATTCTCTCAATCCTCTCCTCCTAAGTCTTCGTGGTCTCCCTCTAACTAACCTTCCTTCCGCACGCATTTCAAAGACCTGTTTCATTTTTCCTTCCTTCTTTCTTTTATTTTCTTTCCTTTTGGCCCATCCGTCTTACATGTCCGAAATATTTAATTCCCTTCTGGTTTTCCTCGCTATTTTTCTCAACATTTTATTCCCAGTGCTGTAATCTTACTCAAATGTTTATCTCGTAATGCCAAACTTTTATTCCATATATTCGCTCCATTATTGTTTTATATGTTTTCGATTTTATTTTATTATTTATTTCCTTTTTTCCTATTATTGTATTGTTCATTCCATTATATGCTAAGGTATTTTAACCTTATTCAGTACCTACTGTTGTATTCTCCCATCATTACGTATTATTGTGCTCAAATGCTAAAAAGTTTCTCTTCACCAATACTTGCCCTTCACATTCTATTTTTAATTTTTTATCTGTGTCTCTTGTTTTGACACCAACATTAACTTAATGTTCTCTGTGTTTATTCTATTCCTTTCCTTTTTAACTCCTCATTCCATTCCTACCTGTTGAAGCCTCCTGGGAGTATTTGCTAATCATCTGCATATAACAGTGTCTGTAGGAATACTGGTCTCATTCTCCACATTCCCATCTTGTTCCTTTCTGTTCACGTTACACATTTCAGTTATTTTGTCCATGAAAACATTAAATAAGAGCGGGCTTAAACTATCTCCTGTTTTATTTCTTTTTCAATCCTAAATTCACGAGATATTTCCCCGCGTTGCGTACTACTCCGATTGGTTGTTCGTATGCGCTTTTTATTGCATTTAATAATCTTATTGGTACTCTCTTAGCTACCAAAGCATCCCACACACGTTGCCTTGGTACTGAGTCAAAAGCTACCTTTAAATCCAAAAAGGCAAGGTATAAATCCTGATTCTTTGCAATATTCTCCTCTATTGCTGTTCTTGGGGTATAAATATGATTCTGAGTTTAACGTTCTGGTCCTTTCAAACACATAGGTTAAAAATTCGAAATACCAATAATAGTTTTTCCTTTATTAATATATACCAATAGTTTATAACCCTACTTTAAAAATTACTGTGTACTTTTACGTTCTCAAGTATGGGTGAATTTGATGTTTCTCTTCTTCTCCCTCACGTTATTGGTATGGGTATGATATAAAAGATAGAGCGAGGCCAGAAATTGAGCACAGTGGTAGAGATAGGGAATACTAGGAGAGGAGGTCGAATGAGGGGAGTTGAAGCTGTACTAGGGTGGTCCTGGGAACAGTTTAGCGTTCATATGGAGGAAGATAGCAGTGTATGTGTGTATGGCGTACGAGTATAAGATTTCTTTGATGAATGTGTCTAACCTAATCTATCCTAATCTGACACAAACCCATGCTAACCTAACTTAAACTTCTTTCATCCTGTCACACACACAAACGCACGCACGCACACACACATACACACACACACACACCTATCTTCCTCTACATGGACGCTAAATTGCTCTCAGGACCACCCTCGTACACCTTCAACTTTTCTCTCTCTCTCTCTCTCTCTCTCTCTCTCTCTCTCTCTCTCTCTCTCTCTCTCTCTCGACCTTTTCTCCTGGTATCCCCTATCTATCCCATATGTGCCCATTTCTTGCCTCGCTCTGTCATTTATACCCTATTGGTATGAACTGCACTTTGTTACAGTTTAATATGATTGATTTTAATGGGAATTGCTCGAGCTCTTCACGGTGATTTAAAAGTGTTGGTTACTGTCCACGTACCAGTTACCCACAACTCTATTTCAATTACTGGAAGTGAGAGTGTGTCTGCAAATTCTGCATTTTCCTGTTCTAGGAAATCTGTATCGCGTAGAAGAGTATGTTCTCTTCAGTATGTTCTGTTTGCTTTTCCCAGTGACTTGTCACTTGTCAGCTCCTAACATCGCACAAGGAGTAGTCAGAATGACAATGAACACCCATATACGGTTCTTCAAACATTTATATTCTGAAGGGGCACAGCTTCATTGCTCCACAGACGGAATAGTTATTGCTTCTTACGAACAGCAACAGATGTACTTCAAGGTTGCATCCTTACCAGGGTTTCTTAACGAGATAAGACAAGAATCACACAATCCTACTGAAACGAAATCATTTTGTTTGACGATTGGCATAATTGCTTTATGCATCATGGAGAACATATTATCATATACTTACATATTGAGATTGGCCTAAAACGTTACTCTTAGTTGCATAAATTGGTGATAAACTGTTAATTATGATAATCTAATGTACAGATAAAACAAAATCATGTGATAGCAAGACAAAAAAACCTTGTGTTACATTCTCATTACTTTCTCAATCCACTATTTTATATAAACTCTACAAACTATTGTTGCAAAACGTGTTCGTCCTTTTTACTTCAAGTTAATTGTGATATAAACGTTTGCATAAATATGTTAATTGCGGATTTTGTTATAGGTACAATGAGGATAGCGAGAGTCAAATGTTTAAAAGCGTATAGATATATGCTGACCTTGAAATTCCAGGTTCTATCCGTGACATCGCCAGAAGCAGCTGAATAGCCATACCTATAGTACTTTACAAAATGACAAGTATTGAAAAATTCAAACCAATAATAACGGATAACTTGAAATGGCTAATGCCACAAACAATTTTATTTGAAATATATTGTCTGTTTTAAAGAGAATTACATTTTAGTGTAGTTTGTTTTTTGACTACCTCTTATAGTTTACCATTTATATAACATTATATAAAGTTCCTTCAGAATGAATACAGTTTCATATATATTCCCATAAAATGCAAGATATACGTTTTATTTATCATCTTTAATTCATAGTATTTTAATGAAAATCGTAATGGAGTCATTTTTGAGAATATCATATACATGCAAAGGGTACTTTTGGGTGGGGGAATTTTCTTTAAAACCTTCGTGTCGCACCTTTGGAGGATACTAAACTTAAATACCAAGTTCGGTACGTAATCGACTTGCCGTTTTTTACTTGTGCTGCTCAAACAAACACACGGATGTTTTTTTAATTTTTTTTGACTCAGTGGGCTCAAAACATGTATTTTCGCTGAAATTTCGACATCGAAGACTGGGTGGAACACAATACTTCATCTGCTTACTATAAGCCTGCCTATACATTAGATACTGTGAAGTGAATTGTGAGAGAATGTTATTGCTGCCATTGGATTGGCTGAGCTTCCTTTTAGTCTTATTCTCTAATAAGAGCTCCAGCTTCAGTTAAAGGTAACGGTACGAAGAATAGAGGGGCCCCAGAAACCGGAACAGAGCACTGCTCGGCCCCTTGTGCTTCTACTAGTCACCCCCGGGAGGGAGGAATGAGGGGAGAGACCCGAAGGACGACAAGATCTGGATGACGATGGGCCAAGCGCAGACGGGGTCCCTAATGTTTCCAGACTGATAGCATCCGACGCCGCCCGTCCTACCCACAAACCATCGAACCTTCGGCAATCCCCCCGGGGCGGGGCTCACTCGGAGGAGAGACCTGAGTAAGATAAAGGTAAAGGTACGTATTACAGAGTGGCCCCCAGGACCGGAGCAAGGTACCTAAGTAAGCCGCAAGGGCCCTTTTTGCTTACAACGTGAAAAGGGCGGACAGATCCGGATACCGAAGGGCGCAAACATGGACGAGGTCTCTGATAGAACGCATCCCTGGCCGTCCGGTCTCCTCCCACAAGCTACCAACCTCCAGGATCCCCCGGATCGGAGCCCTCTCGAAGGAGAGACATAATTAAGCGCTACTGCAGCGATGCCAGGGAAGAAAGCTTTACGCAGCGCAAGCCACTGGCAGCCACAATCCATCAGACACCGTTGGCTAGTCCACAATCTTGAAACAGATGATGGGTACAAGAAATGACAGGGAGGAGAGTCGTGGTAGAGGATGAACCACCGCAACAACCGTCTTTCGAACCGGGGAAACCAAGAAAAATCCATGGGCCAGAGAGGGCGGTCGCCGGAGATTGAACCCGAATGCGGGTCACAGATTTGCCGCCTGAACCATCTCCCTCGGTAGACACCTAAGTAGTCCCCGCTAAAGCACTATCATACAGCGCTCTAGTCCCCGCAGCGGCGTCAGGGAAGAAACCTCTAAGGAATTCAGAGCCACCGCCGAGCTGGAACCCGCCGAACACCGTTGCTAGTCCTCCAACTCCAGGGACTTCAGACACTTTGTTATATAACAATTTTGAGGGTATCTGATGCATTGCTAAGGAAAGCATGCCTTGATACAGCTGACTGTTTTTATGATCCAAGGAGCGTAAGAATAAGTTTATTTTGTGGAATGTGTGTCCTACTGGCTGCATCGCAGATAGGAGCTGCATGTATCTATCAGGGCCTGGATTCTGATGACATGCCATCTTTTAATTAGTGCATCATAGGCATCGCTAACTTGTACATAAACCTTTATCATTGGTCCCATATTATGAAAATGCATGTCAGGGCATTTTTTTTTTCGATTTTAATCACTGTTTTGTGATTTTCATAACCTTTGGGTCTTTATTCAGTATACTCTTACATTTACATTGAGCATTAAAATAGTTTATAGGAAGTATTGACATTTTACATAGGTATAACTTTTCAGACTGAAAAAAACTAATTTTGCACATCCTGTACTCGCATTCTTGGGAGAAAAAAATCACTTACCTATTTATTGGTTAGTCTGGAAAGGGTTGCTTGTGGGTGAAAGAGTGGGTATCATTACAGTTGTGAATAAATGTGGCAGGTCAGTTATCTCTCTTTCGTGTTAATAAGTGCTTACAATCAGCTAGTTAATGTCCTTATCCTTATGTCGTGTCATACGCTGCTAAGTACTCTTCATTTTCTTTGAATTTTGTATAGTCTGAGAACTCAAAAGAGTTAAAGCTATAGTTTTGTAAGACTTGCTTCAAAAACAATTTTTTAATTTTTTTTCAGATTCTTCAAACAAGAGGATGAAATAAATATGTACTTTTAACAAATTTCTAAATTATATAATTATCTTATGGATACATTTTTCAGCTTTTATAGCAGTTGTTCCCTTGTATAAATTAATTAGTAACTTCCAGTGTACTGATATTAATAATAAAATAAATCTTAGTTTGTCTTTTTTGCAATTATGTAATTGTTTAAAACATTTGTGATTTTTAGGCCATTTTTCAAACATTTTAGATCAAAATCCAGGCCCTGGTTATGAGTGAAGGGTACAGTAATTTATATAAGAACACTGATTATTTCATATTAAGGTTAGAGCGTCTGTTAACCCCAAAGGATATTTCGATTCGAGAGGCAATAAGCGAAACTGAGAGGAAAATGTGCATTCCAAGAATTTATTTTCCTGACGTTTAATTTGGAAGCTAAGTTATTTGTTGATTCAGAAGGTACATTGGCGGTATATGCCAATAAGTATTAAATGAGAAGTTTCACATTACATTTTATTGGTCAAAAGAAAACCTGATGATTACATTCGTACGACTTGATCTACTCATTGCAATTTCACAGGCATACTTCTGTCCACTTTGATCACGATAAAATGTTTACCTAGAGAAGATTTTTAAACTAGGTTATACCTTACGTATATTCCTTTCTGATTTCATGCAATATGTCAAAACTGAGTAAGTTCTTCATATCACAAGCTGGTTTATATTTGCCATGGGCTGAAGCGCTAAGTTTCAAATGTTTACAGTTGGTACCTATATAGATCACAGCCCGGAAAAACTGGAAGATGAAAAAAACAATTTTGCCGAAACGCGAATGCACGAAAACATTATTTTATACAAATTGCATATATTAATTCGTTCTACATTTCTGATTTATGTGAAATAGCTTAAAATACCTTTATAGCGATTCCACCTACAGACCAGAAATTAAATGGGTGGAATGATTGCTTAAATGTGAACGGGCCCATAAAGTGAGTATTAATCGAAAGCTGTATAAGGATAAGGGGAAACCACTCCAGAAAAAAAAAACCTTGTTGAGATAATTCACGTGAACCGAGATTTGAAGTCGGTCCTTTTGGAGTAGAAAAGAAGCACATTATTTCCACAACACGGAGGTAGACCCACATGTGAGATGATTGTGGGGTGCAGTTCTCCTCCAAGATTTTGAGGCGTTCGAAATAGCTTTTAAGGTAGAAAATAACCAGAGAAACTTTCTAGCGCAGTTCTCGTAGTTTTAATCCTTTTGTGTGCTACGGTAAACTTTCGAGATAGTACAGAAAGATATCAAGGAACAAATGGCGCCTATTGACTTCATCTCAGGTAAGGGGAAATTCCGTCGGCCAAAAAACGAAAGCAGCGAAGCACGTACCACCCTAGGACGAAAAAAACAAAAAGCAATTGAAGCATGTATCTACTTCGACTTAGCAACCACAAAGCAGCTATTCCTGGGACATGAACCACCACAAAAAGCACCGTTGCAGCTCTAAGAAATTGTAAATTCATCGAAAAGAGGGATATATAGAGCGAAAGAAAAAAATAACCAAAGCTGAAGAATCAGATGTGTTACATTCACATAAGTTTCTCTATACTCTATCGCGTATTAATGGATATACAAATTATTCGTACGCAAGTTTATTTTCCTATCCACTTCATTTAAATCGAGATAAACCTTTCCGGAAATATCTGCGTTACACAATTCGTTATAGATACAAAGGAAATAGCGAACGTCAAATGTTTTAGAACTGGACACTATATGCTGGCCTTAGAATTCCAAAATCTTTACAGGACATCGCGAGAAACAACTGGAAATCGACAGGACTTTAAAGAAATAGTTGTGTTGAACAGTTTGAATCATTAATAACGGATATTTTTGAAATGGCTGACGCCACAAAAAAGTTATTTGAAATAAAGTGTGTGCTTTAAAGAGATCTACATCTTTTGTATAGTATGTTTTCGTCTATCGCTTATCGTTTACCAGTTATACAAAATTATACGAAATTTCTTCAGAATGAATTGGACTTCACAAACTAGTTTCCTAAAAACACTCAAAGTATGCATTTTATTAGTGATTTAAATGTGTTTAATATATGGTACTTTAGTCAAAATCGTTATAGCAATCTTCTAGAAAATAAATTTCGAAAAATGTTACATGTAAAGGGTAGCTTGGAGCCAGGAGATTTTCTTGAAAATCGCCGTGTCGCAAGTTTGAAGGGTATTGAACCTAAATACCAAGTTTGGTATTTATCCAACCTTTCATTTTTGAGTTATGCTGTTCACAGACACACACACACCTTTTTCAAAATATATATATATACTGATCTTTTTGTTCAAAGGTCTTCAAAATATGTATTTTCGATTAAATCTCTGTATAGAATTTTTTGATGGAACGCAATAACTTCTCTATCTACAGTGTACGTGATAGAGAAAATAAAAATAAGAGGCATAATGATGTAAATGGACGTCTTGCTTGCATTTTATAACTGACGTTTGATGAAACCACACTTTCTCCAAAAATACGAGAATATTTTATAGTATTCGCTAAATTTTTAAACACCTGGGCAATGTCTATTACACAGTTGAACTGTTCACAAAGTTTCTGTGATACTTTTGCGAATGTTCAGTGTGTTTCGTCACACGCACACATCTACTGTAAATCAGTCCTCGCGTGTGGTAGCGGTCGATAGCCATGAAAGAAGCGCGGGGTAGTACTGTCTCGGACCTGTCCTGCACATGAGCGCCAGATAAACCTGCAGTTTACTTACATGGAAAATAATTATTTTATTTTGTGTTATCAATGGATTTTAACAAAAGCTATTAATATGCGGAGTAGAATAACTGGTAAGACTTTTGTTACCTTGGTAGTAATTTATTATATGTTTGGCGACATTTTGTGGTCTTTTTATGATTGTTAATATTATTCAATTCTTTGTTTTTGAAGAAGTTGTCGACTTATAAACAAAAATTGCGTACTCCAAGAAATGTAGACGTTATTACGTATTTGAAGGATTAACTTTAACATTTTGCACAAGGGCTATGATAACCACTTCGGTGCTAATTTGAGCATTAATAATAATCGCACCTACACATGTTCAATGAGATTCACGATCGAAGAAGCGCACATATGAATTGGGACTGGAACCTCCTCTTGGAGCTCTGTTGCAAAATTGTTACTTCCGTTTTAAACAATTTTATAATCTCAATCACTGTTGTGTATGTAGAAGATGCTACAGACATATACAGCTCAGTTATGTTGTCTAAAATTATAGTATATAGTCTAAACTCTAGATGTATCGGCAACTGCTTTGCTTAGCTGTTGCATCTTCACTTACGCGCTGGCCCACTTACAGGTCTACAGAGGATGGACATTGGAAGAATGCAACACCAGGAGATACTGACAACGCAAGAGTCTCCAGCCAACAACAGCATTAAGACATATCTATGGACTAATGATGACTATGAAGAAATAGAACGAGAAGTAGGATCTGGGAATACATTCAAAACTGAAACAGACAACCTAGAACTTTTTGAATTAGAACAAGCCATAAATAATTCAAAAAATAAAAAAGCCCCAGGATCATATGGAATAAATACAGAATTATTTAAATATTTACCTAAAGGAATGAAATATAGATTACTAAATACTTTAAATCAATGCTGGCAACAAAATAAAATACCAGAAGAATGGAAAATTTCATTAATTGTGCCCATATTTAAAAAAGGGAAAAAAACTATAGAGGAATTAACTTGCTAAATGACGCTTATAAATTATATGTCAAAATTTTAAATCAAAGGCTTCGTAACATCATTGAAACAATACGTTTAGAAGAACAGACAGGATTTAGGTTAGGAAGGTCATGGATCGATAATGATTTTATAATTAAACAAATAATAGAAAAGAGGAGAGAGTTTAATTACCCAACGTATATAAATTTTATAGATTTTATAAAGGTATTTCATAGAGTAAAAAGAGGAAAGTTATGGAAGATAATGACTAATAGAGGAATACCAAATTATATTGTGGAGATATTTAAAGAAATATATAAGGGTTCAAACATAAGTATTAAACAAAAAAATGGAAATATTAAGACAGCAGATATTAATATCGGTGTAAGCCAAGGGTGTAGGACACCACCCACTTTATTTAATTTATATTTAGATAACGCAATCCGTGAATGGAAACAGCGACTAAATATTTTAAATATAACTTTTGATTATGCTGGGAAAATTTTTATAATGACACTCCTATATGCTGATGATCAGGTAATCATTTCGGATAATGAAATACGCTACAAAGAACACTATTTGAACTATATAAAATAGTTTTTAATTATAATTTAGATGTATCACAAAATATAACTAAATCAATGGCCTTTCACGGAATCCATCCGTCGAGATGTAAACTTGTATTAGATAATAATATAATTGAACAAGTTAACACATTTAAATTTTTAGGATCTTCAGTATCATATATTAAAGAAGCAGATATAGGAACCAAAACAGACAGTTTTTCAAAAATATGCGGAACAATTAAAAGACTTTTAAAAAATAAAGTGAGAAAAGATAGGATGATGAAGTTCTACAAAACCATGGTAGTTCCAGTTGCTCTATATAGTAGCGAAACTTGGACAATTGCAAATAGAGATAAAAGCAGATTACAGGCAGCGGAAATGAGATTTTTAAGAACAGTATTAGGAGTCACTAGAAGGGATAGATAACGAATAATGACATAAGAAAACAATTGAGGATCTTTAACCTAATGAAGAAATAGAGCAGAACAGACAAAAGTGGCTAGAACACGTAGAGAGAATGAATGAGGAACGTTACCCAAAGAAAATATGTTACTACATACTTAAATGAAAACGAAATGTCGGAAGACCCATGAAATGATGGACAAATCAATAAATAAACATTTGGAGCACGTAACAAGCCTTAATGCTTGCTGAAGAAGAAGAAGAACATTAAGACAATGTAGGTGCTTGAAGTCTTTGACAACTATTAAGAGCCTCCATAGCACAAACAAATTGTATAACAGTTAGGAAGGATTAATTCCCCAAAACAAAATAAGCAAACGCAGTATATTTACACACATTAACTTGTTTAAACAGTTTGTAAAAGCGAAAAGGCTGACAGAAATGGCTACTTGCACTAAATATGTACAAAACCTGGCATCATATTAAAGCGAACAAAGTCGCTGTAACTTCTCACAGTATTATGCTATTTCAGCTAAACTAGTGTGAATATGAAAGTTTAAACTTGTAGCTAATTTGAATTGATGCCTAATGTACTGCTATTTCAAGAAGCATAATACCTTGCCTAGAAATTAGATAACGAGGTACCAGGACTTAACTGTCCCTTTATAATATGTCGTTAAATAGAAAACTACAATAACAGCCTCGATATAAAACTGATAAGGCGGAAGATAACCAAATGCAAAATAAAGTAATACATTAAAAATTACATAAACTATGACTAGAATATTCAAACTAAACCAAGCTCATAATTCTCATGAAAGAAAGTGATCACCTTCAGTGCAAGCCTGACATGAGGGCAACTAACGAACAGAAATCGTTACCTTACCTGTAAGTCAAAGATTGTCACCATAAACTAGAAAAGTGCAGAACAGAATACTTGCATGGGGTATTTTCCCAGTCTAATTGAGACAGTATTACAAACTATTATTTCGTTTGAAATATTTGATACATTTTAAAATAGGTAATATAAAATATGGGCCCACAACTAAAAGCGAGTCTATAATTATTATTTATGAACAAAGCTTGAAAGGCAGGCAATGCGAAAGCAAGATACGGTCAGCCATGAGTAGTTGTATAACAAGAAATTCAAGTAACGTATGTATAAAGGAGGCAGCTCGCTCAATGTAGAACTTACGCCGACTCTCCGCTCTCGTCATCCAGGCACACCACACGCGAAAGCAAGAGATCATGCTGGCAGGGTGAGGGCGGCCCGATGGAGTATTAATAAGCATACCTACCCGCGATGGGTTTAAATGCTCGTAGAAAATATGGGAATTGCAGGGCGACAGGTCAGAATGAGGTAGAGGGAGTGAATGGAGGTAGCAAAATTGATCCTCGAAGAATCGCTGCTGCTGTGCCCCTCCCCCTCCCAAATAAGGGTGCTATTGTAAATTTTGAGTCCAAGAATCTCTTGGAAGGATTGTAAAGGATCTTAGCTTTAGTTGCTGTTAGGAGTTGCTTCAATATTACCGGTGGTACCTGCATGCCATGCTGAGAACCGCAAGGGACATAACGATAGCGCTCCGATGGAAGGGCAAACTGTCATAGAATTTTGCTACCAGGCGCCTAATTTCATCCTCCCGCAGGGAGGGGATAAGGCTTCGTGAAGTAGTCTTACGGGAAGATGGCCCGAAGACCCCTATTCCGTACCCTCTGTAAGCTCAGCAGACTGGAGTCTGCGGCCATGCCCCAGATCTCGCAAGCATAGAGAAGTACAGGGATTATTATCAATGCTCTAAATAAGGGATCTGATATCCCTGACCTTATCATGGGACAAAATGATACATTAGCCTCAATGGCCCGGTGCGACAGGCCTCGTGCGTGTTCCCAAAAAGTTAATACCTTTATTTAACCTTGACGCCCAAGTAAGAGATGACGTTTGTCCACTGAATCCTCCGGAAGAAGTAAGCAAATGTGGGACAGTTCGCAGGGAAGCGGCGCTTCATTACTGGAATGGTGCGACTTTTGTCCAGGTTAACCGATTTACGCCAACACCTGCACCAATATTGAATGTCGTCATATGGAGTTTGAAGATTCTGTATATTCCTGTCTGTGCAGAATTACAGCACGTCGTGAGTAGCTGGGCTATATTGACGCGCTGCTGTGTAGGCAGGTCAGTCATAAAAACGTTGAAAAGCGTGGATGACAACACAGACTTAGGAGATTGATTGTTGATGTTTTCCCTGCGTGAGACAAAACAAAAGCGTGGCGTTTGAGATACGTGTGTAGTAGCTGTATGAGATGAAATGGTAGCTGCAGTTGAATGAGTTTATGCAGGAGCCCCGCATGCCAGGTCGTGAGGAGGCCTTCTCAATGTCCAGAGACACAGCCGCAGTTAATGCCATGTCCAGGAAACCTAGGCCAGCAGCCTCCACCATGCGCAGCAACTGCTGGGACGTTGAATGCCTACGACAGAACACAAACTGCTGGGCGGGGATGGTTTGAATGTCTCCTAGTAGTGGGACAAGAGGACGAGCAATCCTCTCGAAAATACCTTGGCCAGAAAGAGCACTAGTGCATTTCCCAGGAGAAAGGAACGTAGAGCCGAGCAAGCGAGAACAGCTGCCTGCAGCCAGACATTTTGCAAAGCATAAATTCAAACTACGTATGTATATGGCATACTGTGCATTCGCACTACACCCGATTCGGTACTGTGGGGTAACCGAGGCAGCATCTACTAGGAATGTTCATCGGAGTGTTCTTCGGCGGCGGCGGCAGCAGCAGGTAAAGGTAAAAGCTGCCGATATACATTATATTCGCCATTTGTAGAGTAGATCGTTCTACTGCTCCACTAAAGCAAATAATTTGCTGGCATTACAGGGGTTTAAACAGAAAATCCCACTCTCAAAAGCTCCTATACTATAGGCAACTGACTGAACTGCGTATATTATATGAAACACTCTGAATGTATGCATGTGTGCATGTGCTATGTATTAACATACTCATGCATATTTTTGCTCTTGCGTGTATTTATATATTTTTCAGGGTATAGTCCATAATTTAGTTTTTACACAGTGCGTGACAGGTTTGTTTATTCGAAATAGTACATTGCGATGCAAGAGCGAAAAGTGTGTCTTTGCAGAACGAGGAAGAAGCTTGAAAATACGAGACGAAGTCGTGTATTTTCAAACCAGTCGCGTAATTCCGGATCAACCATAATCGGACCCGAGACCTCCGAAATAAGAGCTTCAGACTGCCGTTTGATCCATTACGCTCAGTCAATTAAAATTTTAAAATCATTGATCATTAATATAATTCTATTCTTTTAAATGTAAGAACGTTTTGTATTATTTAATCGAAGCATACATATATATTTCTTAGACAGACCACAGCACGACTTAAACCTCAATGTTCAAAGATCACTTTAAAAGGAAATCGCAAATCTTAATAGCCTAATTAGCGGCAAAACTGTAGTGAAATGTTACGTTATCGTTAAGGCAGGTCATGAACTACAAAGCATCATCATTAAACACTCATCTACACTACAACACGTGAAGCATAATGTGTGCCGAAGGTCATCAAAACTGATAATTAAATTGAATGAATGTCTAAAGTAGTTTATATACTAATCATAAAGAACCTAGCTTAATTCTGACCTATATAATGAGAGGGTTCTGTGCATACATAACCAGTGTACACAACAGTGATTACATTTAACCATCCATAAATTGCTCTCATTTCATATGATTACAAAATACGGAAGGTATACAATGTCTTAGTGAAAAAGCTACAGGAAGAATTGGATTAAATAAGACTAAATAAACCAAAACAATTGCTACAGGCTAATAATATAAAATGTCTAACAGTGTAAATTCTTTACTTTCCCTACCACCTACGGAAATACTGTGTTTCAACCAAAGACTCGAGATCGGGATTCCCTAGGAAATACATGCTTTGATGTGCAATGAACCCTAAAAAAAAAGCATTTTTAGAAAGTTCATGTGTATGTATGGGGGTGTCGTGTGTGAATTTGTGAACAGCTTAGCTCAAAAATGAAAAAAAAAAAGAAACACCAAACTTGGCATTTAAGTTCGCTGCATTCCAAAAGTGTGAAACGAAGATTTTTAAGAAACTCCACCCACCTCTAAACTACCCTTTACATGGGAAATGCCTTTATTTTTTATTTTCTCAGAATTGGTTCCAACTATTTTGTTTAAAATATCATATTAAACTTATCTGCATGACTAATAAAATCTATAGGTATATGTTGAATTTTTTGTGAATAGCTTGTGCAGTCCTCTTCATTAAGAATGGTTTTGTATAATTTGGAATAACTGGTAAACTATTAGAGATAGATAAGCACTTACCACACTAAAAATGTAAATCTCGATAAAGGACACGAGTTATGCCCGACACATTTTTATGTTGGATTAAGCATTTTCGAGATATTATTGCTATTGGTTTGAATTCTCTTTTGCGTTTTTTTGAATGGAAATTGAAAACCAGCTTTAAAAAGACCCACAATTATTGCTCCAGGCTTCTATATCCCTCTTGTAAAACAAAGTGTGTTACGAATCACTTCTGAAAACGCTTATCTATTCGTACATCCGTTATTGCTATTCATGTTAATCGGCAAAAGTAAAACCCTATACCTATGTCTTCCGGGATAAAAACGTTAACTCAAATTACCGTAAGTCGAAATGCACCTGATTTTATGCAGTAGTGAAGGGTAACTAAAATCTCTTAGGTTTAGAAAAATATTTGAATTATAATGCATCTTTTAGTCCACCACACTAATAATACACTGATTACATTTGGTGTAGTGAGCTGCTATGGCATCCATAATACTTCAGCGACTCATTATGATCTTACTCGGCAGCGTGCGCAGCTCCCCTATCGCCCATACCTTTTAACACCTTCAAAGCAGCAGATAAACAATGACAATTGTATATTTAAAATAACATAGATTATGTTCACTGTAACTTTAATATTCTAATAAACTGATTTCATTTTCTTTGCCTCAATACATTTTGCTTTCACGTTATCTGCAAAAAATCAATAAATACGGTGTAGACTCAACAGTACTGCCATCTGTTGCACTACTCGCAAACACGTTCAAGGTCCTGATATCAGTGCTGCCACTCGATCAGCATTTTATTTCACACAATTAACAAGGTAGGGTCTTTTTGTAAAAACTCAAAGTTTTGAAGTTACTAGTGTGGTTGATCAAAATCACTCTATGCAACTTGACAATTGTGGTAATTAACTCGATTGGTGTCTTGTTGCATGATATACTATTTTTTTTTAATTTGATAGTACGATGAACGACGGTGTATTTGTTACCTACGTGTGAAGTTTCAGCGTCGTAGAAAAAAAAACCTTTGATAAAATGAAACCTAGTTCTAGATAATAGATTCGAGAAAATAAAAGTTTAAGTTTATCTTCATAGTCTGCTCCATGAACTTTCGTTAAATTCTCAGCAAGAGGATACATCATCTTTAGCCATAACATTTTGTGGGTTCTTTGTTTTTGTTTTGATTCAACAATACCGGTGTCGCATATTTAAGGGACATTCGAACTCCTGGCCAAAACGTTTTTCTTTGTTTCTGTTTTGGTAAAATCTTGCTGTATATTTTCTATACTTTATTACACCATTCTATGAAGTTTGGAATCTGTATGATAGGTAGCTTTTAAACGTATTTATCTAAAACTTTGGGTTACTTTTGAGTTCTTAAATATCTTTAAGGATTTAATTTTTTTAAGTTAATGCTTACGCGTTATATATTAGCGCAATGTGAACATTTGTATGGATTAATCTGTTGTTTTTGGGGGGCTAGAGGACCTAAATATGCGCATTTTCGTGAAATCGTGGTATACATAATACTTCGTATTCGGGAGGTGCCCGATTCTTTTCCTGTCGACCGCCCACTTTTGAATTTTGGTTGCAGGGATGGTTTCTCATTTAACACGATTTTCTTTCTATAATTTATTTTTCTTTCCGTTTCCTTCCCATCTTTTAGATGTGCTTCTAGGTTTCGTGGCGTATGGCGGTGCCGGGAAGATGGCGCGGATACTTGCTCAAAGGAAAGAGTACTCTGTGGACACAAAGGGCTGCTAGGTAGACAGGTCGTTCATCGCCCTCTCTAGACAGATCTGGCAGTGGAACGGATTTTCGAGCCTGGAATGTTAGGGACTTCCGCGCGTCTTTGTGGTCAGTCTGCCTGCGGCCTGTAGCCTTCTATGGTTCCTATACATCATATTTTCCTCCTGGGGAGTGGTAGCCACAATAGATCTATTCTTCAAACTGTTCTAACAAATGCTTATTCTTCTGTACACTTCATGGTAATGGAGATAAACGTTTGCAGAAATAGTTTCAATACACATCAAGTTTTAAGTGCAAGGAGGATACAGGAGGCTGAATTAAAATGGATGTACTATGTGATAGGTTTGGAGTTCCATTCCTTGTATGACTACGAAAAAAATCCTAAGAGAAAATTAGCACTTGGAAAAAGTATGCAGTATTTGAAAATGCACGCCAACAACAAAGAGGTATTTAATGCCACAAAAAAGCCATTTTACTATTTTTTTCCTCCCACCAGATCTACATTTGTTGTGAAATAAGTTTTTGTCCATCTCTGACGGCTTAACAGTTACACAAAATTATACAAAATTCATTAAAATGAAAGGCCTTTACAGGCTATTCCAGAAAATTCAAGACTTACATGTTATCAGTCATGGATGTATCTTAAGCCTATGGTATTTAAATCAAAATCGTTATAGCCATTTTTGCGAAAATGAGAGACATTTTCTTGAAAACCTTTGCGTCGTATCCTTTAAAGATGCTGAACTTAAATATCAAGTCCGTTATTTATCCAACATTTTGTTTTAAGTTATGTTGTTTACAGACAGACACACGGAGAAATATACACAACAAAGTTTTTCTAAAAATGCCTTTTTTGATTTAAGGGTGAGTGAAATAGAATACTTTCTATCTATAAGAGAGAGGTAGGTGGTAAAGATAAGGGTACGAAGGAGCGCAGGGGGTCCCCGAAACTGGAGCAGAGCACGCACGCAGGCCAGTCGGCCCCTTATCTCATACTAGTGACGCCCTGGAGGGAAGGATGAGGGAGAGACCCGAAGGTGACCAGATGCGATGACGATGGGCGCAAACAAACGGGTCCCTAATGTTTCCAGATTCAACGCATCCGAAGCCGTCCGGTCCTAACTTCCAGCGTCCACAAGGGAGTCCACTCGAAGGAGAGACTGAGCAGTCCCCGCAGTGATGCCAGGGAAGAAAATTCTAAAGTTCGCAAGCCACCATCCAGCCGCAACCCGCCGAATACCGTCACCTGGTTCTACACCCTGAAAGGGATAACACGGAAGATGATGGGTACAGGAAATAAGAGGGAGGAAAGCCGAGGTAGAAGATGAACCACCCCAGAATTCGCCTATCGACCCAGGGAAGCCACGAAAACCCCATGGGCCATAGTGACGATCACCGGGGATTGAACCCGGGACCTCTCAAGTGCCGCCTGAGCCATCCCGCTCGATTAGATAGGTAGTAGAGAAAGCAAAAATGCTGAGCTCATTGAAACTTATAGCAAATGTCAATCAACTTTTTACTGCAATGATCGTTTTCCAAATATTACTTGTTTATTTGTTTAAATTAATGTTTTAAGGGGTATGTTTTGAAACGAATGCTCAAAAATTCTTTCTCGTTAATTAATGCCCAGAGTATATAATATTAAGGGCAATATATCTGCTTTCTAAAAACTTACTATCCCTTCAGTCTGCGTGAGATCCTGCTTATCCAAAATGGTATTGACACTATTTTAACGTATATTTACAATACTAACAGGAAGAAGACAAAAAATAATATTTTCATAAGCGTACTCTGATATGCCGGTATCAAATTATTGGAAAATATATTACAGCATTAAGTTCTTTGGTTTATAAACTCCCAGAAATTGGAATTTCATAAGAATGTGTGATTCCCTACTTATCTCTGCAACACTTAACGATACATATTGGAGCGGGTGGCAGTGTCCTTTAAGACACGCACTTAAGAAAGGGAGGTACGCTATTTAATCCTACCAAGAACATCCTGCCTGACTGAAGTTTTCTTTACAGATATTCCTCGTTCTCATAAGCATTCTAAAGTTACATCTGGTACGTTTTCCTGTAAAATATTCTTTACCAATTATTTCATCACAACAATTCACTGCATTATGTTACTAACGGTAACTAAGAGAATCTTATCTAAATAGGTAAACTGGATAGATAGTTTTCGGTTATAAAAACCCTCTGGGGTGTACTACAGTACGAGCTCTACAATATCTTTAGCTTTGAAGGTACTTCTAGGCGCTCTTCAAATTAATTTATTGACAGTCTCCAGATGAAAATGTAACAACCGCCAATAGGCATTTGTCGCAGTAATCTGTTCGTGTTATCTTTTTTGCTGAGCGCCTGTTATTGTTTTACTATTTTGAATAGTAGCTAGCTATTATTACTCAGTCGAGTAAATATATCTGATCAGGGCGTGTAAACGGAAAGGATTTGTTACTAAAAGATAACACTGATAAAAGAATTTGTTTTCACAGTTTTATTGCCGTGACACTTAATTAATAGTTCACATCTGTAATCTTTATACACGCCTGACTGAAACTGTTATACTTCCGAATATAATTACTGTCGTACGCTTACTTCACATTTTGTAACTAACTTTACGACGCGAGTGATTCTGTAGAATTGCGTAATGTGTACCTCATGAATGCTTCCTTAGAACAGCCTGACGTGTAACTCGCGAGAGAGATTTCTTTGGAACTGCGCGATGTTTACCTCGTGAATGATTCTGTAGAACTGCGTGATACATGCTTTTGGCTCAAGAATTTATACTCCCTCATCCCGATATGCCTAAACATTATAATAGAGCTGCTATTGGTTAATAAATCGCGCCAACATTGGCGTCTGTTTTATAAGCCAATCATAATTACTAATACATCTGCTCAAGGAAAGATATTCCCTCCATTTCTAAAGAAAGGCGCGCTACCCTGACGTCATTTGTTTGTCTCTTCTAAGTGATAAACAACTCACCCCATTGTTACCCACTCCTATTGTCAGTTTCAGTGAGGCCGTGTAAACTTATTTCCTAACAATGCTTATAGCTAACAAACATCTAAAATCATTGTCATATAATAATGTTAATTTACACTACAATCACTCTGGCATTCACAATGTTGTGATATAAAATACTGCCTCACATAGAAGAGCGTGTTTGGAGTTTATCTTAGGCTAAGAAAATAGTTGCCCGATCAAGTTCCATGCTGTTTTTCTAGGTTTGCCGCAGACATTTCTCCGTTAGGAGCTTTGCATACTACTTCTATTTCACCTGCATTCTGGTCATATTAACGCATTCAATATCCCTCTTCCCTCACCCATTAAATCTTTATCGACATTTCAACAAAAATACAGGTTTTGAGTCTCCTGAGTAAATAAGCATTTTAAGAAACGGTCTGTATTTGCGTATGTGTGTGTGCGCACATGCTTGCAAGCAGCATATCTCAAAAATAAAGTGTCGGATAAGCACCAAAGTTGGTATTCAAGTACAGCATCTTCCATAAATATAACACTAATGTTCTAAACAGTTCTCCACAGCACTGTATCCTTTATTTGAAAAATTATTCATTATTAATTTTCTCAAACACACATCTTCCATTTTTTATTTAAATATCACATATTTAAGATATTTGCATGGAAAATAAAAACATATATCTTGAATTTTCTGCGAATATCCTTTGAAATTCCCTTCGTTTTGAAAGCATTTTGTAAAATTTTGTTTTGTTGCTAAACCATAGAAGATAGAACAAACACTTGGTACCCAACAAATATAGGTTTTAGTCACCTGATTCTACCTTTCCAAATGTAAACATCATTAAAAGACGCCATTTAAAACAAATACATTTTTGTGACATTAATGATTTCGGAGTTGTTCGTTGTTATTGGTTTAAATTTTCCAATACTTCACACTCTTTGAAGTTCTAAACACCAATTTCAAAGCCAGGCATACAGCGACCACTTTTAGAGATCGAAAGACAGACGAGCACCACACAATAGCTGCAGATAAAATATACGCTAAGGTTGGTGAGGAGAGCTCGAACCGACTCGCATGTGGTTGTCAAGTTCTCTCCTTAATTAGCATATACGTGGCGGCATCAACAGTTCATGCAAATCGCTATTGTTCCGGAACCGACGATTCATGCGTTGAAGAAGCTTAAAGAGATTATATAGGATTTATATGAGCGTTCTGTAATGCGTTATAGCCGATCGTATTTGTTGCCAATACCAGAAAATACCTGTGTGTTTCAGCTCCAACGCATAGCACATGCACATTTGTGATCAAAAGCATATGAAGTTCCAATTAATCATAGGATATGGGTCAGAATGCCAAAATGTGTTTTCCTTAATGTTTTCACTTTTCACCAAGTACTGTAAACCATTTTCATTGCATTATTATCAGGATCCGGTTTTTAATGGACTTACATGTTTGAGAAATGACCTATAAAATCCTAAAATTTTTAAAAAAGACATAATAATTACAAAAAATGGGTGAAGCTGCCATTTTCATAATTTGTTACAAAATAATTACAAATTATTTAATTAACTCGTGCATATAACTGTTACAAAAGTAGAAAAAGTATATATATATATATATATATATAATGCCGAGATAATTTATAAAATTGATTAAAAAGACATTTGTGCGATTATGATCATACAAAATGCATAGCAAAAAAGAGAACTTTACAGTCAATGGCATGATACAAGGATAAGGACAATAGCAACCTCATTGTTCGCAGTTATTAACGCGAAAAATGGAAAACTGACCTTTCTCATCCCTAATCTGGCACAAATTCACAATTTTAATGACACCTGCTCCCCTGATAATAGCCACCCCTCCACCCACAAGCAACCTTTTCCACTGAAATTTCTGATGTTTGAAAAGTTATCCTCAACGTAAATTGTCAATAATATAAAATCGAAAAATATATCTGCAAAATAGAAAATGGTATAAAATTAACAAAGAATGGCCTGTACTAAATAAGCATTTTCATAATCTGTGACCCATGAAGTGGACTATGTACACGTTAGCTATGCCTATGATGCAGCAATTAAAATATGACATCAAAATTCGGGCCTGATATTATCTTTGCTAAAGATGTAATCTATTGTTACAGTCTTATATCAATGTGTTTGTAATCTCAAAAAAATTTACAGAATTGTAGCTCAAAATATACTAAAGCTATACCAGTTAAAATGCTACAAAAATCTTAGGCGAGTAGTTTCTGTTGTAGCAGAAATTAAGACAGTTTAGGGAACGTAACCTTCAAGAAATGAAATATTTCGCTGCGTGCATATAATAACACATTATTGACATTTGTCTCATATATTTTTTAATTTGCATAGGTATGCAATACATTTTACTATACAATTGTAAAAATTGGGATGTATCGAATCATAGTTTTGTATGTCTTTGATTCCTGATCGTTTATCCTTCGTTTTTGCATTTGCCACCAAAAATCCGTCCTGCTTTTCTTCTTGAGGCTTAGGAGTAAATTGTAGTTTTTACGTGGAAGGGTTACCAGCCCTTCACACAACCACCAACCTGGAGGGCCAGGTATTTGTTCTTAGGGTTACCTTCTCCTAGAGTAGTTTCCTTCACCTCGGATAATGAGTGTGCTCTATCCATACCATTGCCTCTCTGCTGGTTTTCGCGGCTCATGATAGGTCTTACGGCTACCGTAGCGGACATGGGCACTTAGCCAACCTTAGCGTATATTTTATCTGCAGCTATTGTGTGGTGCTCGTCTGTCTTTCGATCTCTAAAAGTGGTCGCTGTATGCCTGGCTTTGAAATTGGTGTTTAGAACTTCCCCGCGTAACTCACCCCACGCAATCCCCACGCAGGACCCATAGGTTGGTTTTAGAGGGGCGAGAAGCTAAAGTAATTTCACTTTTCAAAAAGGGAGAAGAAGTTCTTGTAAGATCTATCGGGGAATAAGTTTGTTAAATATTGGGTATAAAATATATGATAAAATAATAAACAAAGACTCAAAATAATAGCACACAATCTTTTATCAGAAAAATAATGTGAATTCAGAAAAGGCAGATCTTGTACAGTTAATACATTAGATATTGGAGAAAGAAGAGAACTTAACATCAATACCTAAATTGGCTTTGACGGCCATGAAAAGGCTTGCGATAGGATAGACAGAAAACAGTTACGGAGTATAATGGATAAAAATGTATACCCTTACATCTGTTCCAAATTATCCAGGATATGTATAAAACGAAAAAAACTGTGTTAGTTGTGGGTATAAATTAGCGGAAGAAATATTAATTAACCAAGGAGTACATCAAGATTGCAGCCTCTCTCTAACACTCCTCCAATATATACACAGCTGAAGTAATAAAGAAAGCTGAAAAGAAAGAGTTCGCCCTGGAATAAAATTGAGTTAATTAGCAACTGACAATCGACCAATAAAACAAGTTTCAATTTTTACTTAACTTGTTGTAATATATCTTTCAATGATGACGAAGTGAAGAAAAAACTTCATAGATTCCAGTATATGTGTGGAACAAGGAATTCGACGAACTCTGAAAGTTAAGTACGAGAAGAGAGACAACTTAAATTTTATGACAATGGCCGTGTAAACTTTGATGGGTGAATAAAATAAGGTTCCTTAGGTCGGTGAGAGGATACTCTCTAAAGGACACAAACGCAATGAAGAAAGGAGCCAGAAACTAAATATATTTTCATTAAATGATAACATTTCCCAAAATAGGATAAGTTGAAGGAACCACATTCAAAGGATGGACAACAATAAAACCAGAAAGCTTGCCTTTGAATACCATCCTAAAGGAAAATCAAATGTTGGTCGACCTATGAAAAGGTGGTGTGAGGTCGGAACAGGCTAATGGCCTAATACATGAAGGGGAAGTTGTTAGCTTCGTGTGGAACAAACATTCTCTTTCATAGATCCCACCAAAAGCAAATAAATACCAGTTTGTAACCATGTCTTTGAAAGTGTCACATCATTCTACATCAGCGTTTCTTCTTCATTTTCTTCACCTATTTACCCCCCTCTTAGATAGGACTTGCACCCCCAGGACTTACAAGCCAATGCCTGGGGTCAGACGCCTGTCGAGGAGCAGAGGGACGCTTCGGTTCGGAGAGAGTGACCAACTAGGGTGGGTCAACACCCAAGATAATAAGCGAAGTAGGCGATAGATGAAAGTGAGCGAGATGAATGACAGGAAAAGTAAGATGGAGCACCGGTGGAAGGAAATGGCGGGGAAACCGGAGAAAACCCGACCAGACGCCGTTTTGTCCACCACAAATTCCACATGCGGGTCTCTGAGATTGAATCCGGGCTGCCTAGGTGAGAGGCAAGCGGTCTAACCACTCGGCCACAGCGCCGCCTACCAGCCGTTCCGTCATATGTTAACTCATCCCAAATTATGATTTCGTCCCTTGATGAATTGTCCCACGCTACAAATTAACTCAAGTTCTGCTGTATAAAAATCTAGTGACCTTTGACAATGACCCTTAAGAATAACTAGTGTATGTGTGTGTGTGTGTGTGTATGCGCGCGCGTATGACACTTTCTCTATCGATTACAAATTTGATATATCCCTTATATCGTGCGGGCGTTTTAAGGTGAGGCCATAGACCGCCTGTATGCGTCGCAGACAGTACTACAGTGACCTCGATACTTTTCCGATACGCAACTGGCGCTTTACACGTTCAAGGTTATCTTTATTAGCTGCGCTTCAGGCGATGCTTTGTGTGTCTTAAAGGTGAAAGTTTATTCAAGACATTTGTGTTATGTGATTTGTTTAAGAGTGTTAATGTCTTGTTATTAGTCCATTGCAATGCCTGCCACAAATTCAAGCTTGAACAACGAATTTTTATGTACGATGCATATGTAAAAACCGAATCATGTAGACAGGTGTGTAGACAATTTCAGGAGAAACTGTTAGACATCTGGCTAATAAGTTTAGGACAACGGAATCGCTAAACCTAAGAAGCGAAAACGAGATGTTCTAACGGAGGAAAAAATTGACGAACTGATGCATCTATTTGCGAGGAACTCTAAAAAAATCTGATGTGTTATACGCACATGACCTTCTCTACTCTTGTACAAACTATTTTTACAAACCTCATTCTCCAGATGCTTCATGTTAATCGATATATCGAGATGGTAATCTTATTGCTAATTTTCTTGTAGGTACAAGGGGAATTGGTAGGCTTTAAGCGATAGTCAAGTATTTTAAGAGCTGGTTGCTATGTGGAGTATTCCATTCTCTTTGCATTACCAGGACAAAAAAAATGAATAACGAATTTGAGAAAAAGTATAAGTATTGGAAAATTTAAGGGAATAACAAGCAATATCTCGAAAATGGTTCACCCAACGAAAAAACGTATATAACATAAATTGTGTATTTTAACACGACCTACATTTTTTGTGTAATAAAATTTTGTCTATCTCTTATGGTTTACCAGTTATGCAAAAGTCGTTCATAATGAAGAATACTTTTGGAGACATTCCAGAAAATTCTAGATATACATATGAAATGTCATGAAAATATCTTAAACATGTGATATTTTAATCAAAATCGTTAGAGCCATTTTTGAGAAAATTAAAATTTTCCAAAAATGTTCCATGTAAAGGGTAACCTGGGGTGGGGGGATTATCTTGAAAACCTTCGTGTCGCATCTCTGGAAGATACTGAACCTAAATACCAAGTTTGGTGTTTATCCGACTGATCTGAGTTATGCTGTTCACAGACACACACACACACACACACACACACACACACACACACACACACGGACATGTTTCCAAAAATGCTTTTTTTGATTCAGGGGGTTTCAAAACATGTATTTCCGGTGAAATCTCGGGTTCGAATTTTTGGGTGGAATACAATACTTCCCCTACTTACTATACGTAGTAGGGAAAGTAAAAATTTATAGTAACAATCCCCACATCATACACGAGCTTAGGAACAATATAAAAACAGGAATTATGAACATTACGCAAAAAGAACTTATGAGTGTGAATGGAAATTCAAAGATGCCAGGAATGTCTTCACGTAGATGGACACCCCTTATAACAAAATTAGTACTCATCATAGTGCATGTTACTATCACTCCTGAGTAAGTAACACGGGAGTTACGGAACGAGAAACCCCCAATGCAACAGTGTGCGGAGCACGTATTATTTTCTTAGTTGCTCTATAGATTGATTTTTAATTTCTATTAATTGTAATAAATACTCAGCAAAAATGGTTTCGGTTCACTCTTATAGATTCGCAGGTTGGGATGACAAAAGTAGATAGCCTTGATACAAGTTTTCTGTATGAAAAACAAAAGAACTGACATAAAGTTTAAAAGTAGGTTGCTTAAAATATTGAAAAATTTTAGTCGAACAACTATTCCGTTATGCTATTTACGATGCTACTATATTTTTCTGTCGTAAGATTTTATGTTTCCCCTATGGATTTTATATAACATTGAATAGCAATAAAGATTATATCACAGGTTTTCACCGAAAATTCAAGACATACATCTTATTTGTGATACCAATATCTCAAACACATGACACTTTAATCGAAGTTGTTACAGCAAAAAAATAAAAATAAAGGAAGTTTTTGAGTGTAAGGGGTTGTTTCGAGTATATAAAATGTGTGAAAATCTTCGTCTTGCATCCTTGAAAGATGCTGTAAATAAATACGAAGTTTGGTATTTACATACATTTTAGTTGAATTACGCTGTTTCTCTCCCTTCCTTCCCCCCCTCTCTCTCGCTCTCGCTTTTTTATGGATTTGGCGACCTCCTAAAGTTTATTTTCGGTGAAATTTCGCCCAAGAAATTTTCAGTGCAACCTATACCTTAGAAGTCTAAGCGGTAGAGAAACTTAAAAATGACCTATATGTTCTCTACAGTGGTATTTGGTTATGTTGCAGCTAAATGAAGAGAACTATTTCATAAATCAGTTTTGTCATACATTTTGAGGCAATATAATAGCAACTCAATAGTTAATTAGTGCTGCAACATTGTTGTATACACAGTGTTCCCGAATCCGGTTTACTTCCTAAGTTTTATCTCGTAGTTGCGCACGGCGTGCCGGTAATGTTGGTTGTATGTTGCAGGGGCTTCAAGGTGGTACAAATGCTAATGATTTCTGGCTCTGTATATTCACGTATACGTGAATGGTAAATTACTTGTTAGAAAGTCGCCGTCCTAACCAAGCGTACACAAAGCACAATTACCCATCACATAGGTAATCTTATCTGAGCTGATATATGGCGAACAGGATGGTTTTTATTATTATTATTATTATTATTATTATTATAATTATTATTATACTGTGATGTATTACGGAATATTACACTAGTATTCATATTATAAACATTATAATACTATATAAAACAACTGAACGGAATGGCTCAGGCAGCAAAGTCTATATCCTGCATTCGGGAGGTCCTGGGTTCGATTACTGGTGGCCGGCCGCCGGGGTTTTTTCGTAGTTGTCCTCTGGTCGTCTAGGCAAATACCAGAGTGGTGTATTCTGCAAGGATTTCTCCTTCCTTCCCATTTTCTTTCAGCAACGATTTCGCCTTCTTCCCATTTCCTTTCATTTCATCTGTCCTTGTTTCAGGAGTGTCTTGGGTCCTGCGGTGCTGTTGAAGTCGGATAGATGGCGTAGTTGGTTGCGCATTGTAAAGATTTCTCCCCGCGAACGCCAGAGTGGGTTGTCCCGCCCGCTAGGGTCGCTTCGTCGCCCTCTCTCGGGATTCTTCGGCTCTACTGGTACGGAACTTGGTGTTCAAACCAGAAATACTGGAGACTTCTGCGCATCTCTTGGACCTGTCTGCCTGCGGATTTGAGACCTCCTACGGCCCCTTCACCTTTCCCTACCTCCCGGGAGGGGGATATAGCCACACTAGCTGGTTGTAGTGGCGAGGTGTCCCCCTCCGATAAACACATTCTACACCCTACACTAATGAAACTCTGCAGACCAGCACAATTTAAACTTGCAACCTCTTCGTCAGAAACTCTCCGCCCTAACCACGCGTACACAATGCACAGCTACCCATCAGTATGTAATCTTCAGATGTCAGATCTGATACATGACGGACAAAACGTATTGTTATTACTATTGCTATTAATTATTATACTGTAATGAATTATGGAGTATTACATTGTATTAATATTATAAACACAACACCACATAAAGTACGGAATTACGAGGGCTGTCCCAGAAGTACCCGACCTAACAAATAAAACACAAAAAAAAAATTGGGAAAAAACATCTTTATTTCTCTACATAGTCTCCTTTCAGCTCGATACACTTTTCCCAGGGATGTTTAATAGCTTCGATACTCTGCTTATAGTGAGAACCGCCGAGTTCTGCAAAATAGCCATCAACTACAAACTCCACCCCTTCATTGTTGGCAAATCTTTTACCACCAAGCCATTTCTTCAACTTTGGAAACAGAAACTAAGCAGAGTGGCTAAGTCTGTCGAATAGGGTGCATGAGGAAGCAATTTGAACTTTAACTCATTCATTTTGGCCATGGCGATAATGGATGCGAGAACTGATGCAATGTCTTGATGAAACATAACTTCATTTTTCGCTAAATGCGGCCGTTTTTGCTTTAGTTCATCATTCAAACGCTGCAATAAGTTTGCATAATACTCACCATTGATTGCTTTTCCTTTTTGAAGATAATCAATTAAAATTATCACACGCGCATCCCAGAAAGCTGATGCCGTGACCTTGCCTGGAGATGGAGCTGTCTTCGCCTTCTTTGGAGCCGATTCTCCCGTTTCAATCAACTGTTTTGACTGTTCTTTCGTCTCACGTGTGAAGTGATGGACCTATGTTCATCCATGGTTATGAATTGACACAAAAACTCGGCTTTATTGCAGCGAAACATCGCCAAACACTCGACTGAAACATCCTCACGACGCTGCTTTTGTTCCATTGTGAGTAAACGCGGCACCCATCTTGCGTACAGCTTTGTCATGTCTAAATTTTCAGTTGGTGTACAATGTACATCACTTTTTGAAATGCCTACGATGTCTGCTAGCTCACGCACTTTCAGTCGACGGTCATCCAATACCATTTTGTAGATTTTCTTCACAATTTCTGGCGTGGTCACCTCATTTGGTCGACCACTGCGATGTTCGTCTTGACAGCTCGTATGGCCTCCCTTAAACTCTGCCACCCAATATTTTACTGTTGTAAACGAAGGAGCAGACTCTGCTTTAATATTAGTTGGACTAAGACCTTTCAAATGAAAGTATTGTATCACATAACGATGGGCAGTTTTATCCGTGTTTACAAATTCGCTGAGAGAGTCCACTATTAATGGCTGCCAAAAACTTACTAAACAGCGTAGCATCGTCAAACTTCAAACTTAAGCTTTGTAAAGGTGGTACTTTCTACCATAGTCATTTGTTTGAAACAACAACCGCTATAAATACGTCAGGTCGGGTACTTCTGGGACTGCCCTCGTAATAATACACAAACAGTATGTCGGTTAGATCGATGTAACAAAGCCAAATGTTAGTACACCAAATACTTACACTATTTGTACGCGTTGACAGTGTGAGCAATGCCAGGATACCTTTAAACAAAATAACTAACGCAGAAACAATTAGTCCTACTTAATGTGATGAAGAGTAAAGATATTTATTTGAGTTGACTATTCGAACAAGCGGACGCAATTCGGGGAACACCTTATATAACAGTTACCGTTAACTTTTAATTTTATTTGATGTTGTTTAAGTGATTAAATCATAAGAAATTCGAAAATTCTCATTAGACATTTTCTTAGTTATAAACTTCGTTTTCGCGGTTTCTCAAAACAGTCCTAATGACGCTTGCCATTGTTTGCTCCAAAGGCCCAAGGCAGAGAATTATATTGTAGCTAATAAATCCTCTCCTGAAGTTATCGCAATGGTTATGGAATATTGTTGTTAACAGACATACTGATTCATTGACCAATATCATGTTTACCACAAGTTGCTATCTCTTATATAATGGGATAGGTCAAGACGTCAACAACTTACTACCATGAATCTCAGTAGCCAGTAAAGCATTGAAGGACTAAGCAGCAACTCGAGGGATTACACAATTAAACATTTGTTTTGTGATTTCTCAATTCTATAGTACATTTCCAAACAAAAGTTATTAACTGTAATTCGCATGGCAGATGTCAAAACTGCGCAGTTACATTCCGATTGAAAGACAGACAATTCGCTGACCTTGCGTCATTGAAGGCCAGGAGTGTCAATGGACGCAATATCGCAGATGGGAAGAGGAAAAAATTATCATTTTCATGGACCCATAGCTCCACGTATGCTAATCACTGTATTTCCACGTCATCGGAGTCAAAGGTCGCAACACTGTCAATAACTATCAGTTGGCAAATTAACTCTTGTCCTTCGGAATTCCTAAAGCATTTTATGAATCATTTTCAGAAAAAGTTGGTTATTTTTGCTGTGTTTATTTGCTAGTCTATTGACTACGTGGCCTTCAGAATTCTTGTTGCTTACTTCCTTGTTCGTTCTGTTTTTGAGAGGAAGTGATAAGGATAAAAATGGGTAGTTCTATGAATATTAGTAATTAAACTAAAACCCTAGAAGATGGAAATAGTATTTAAGGTTAAATTGTCATACTGTTGCCCTCGTTTATGTCACTTTTGCCCGCATTAGGTCTTTCTTTTGCCCACCTAAATTAGGAATAAGGAAGTGAAAAAGCAATGAAATTACTTACCTTAGGAGTGATTTTAGAACATGATGTGGTCTCTCCAATATCTAGTACCCACCCGTTTTAAGCGTTTTATTTATATAGGCAAATAGCGTTAGGAAGGAAACAAACGTAGCCATTTTTCCATGCAAAGTGGGTACTGCCAACCTAAATAATCAGTGAAATGCACTGAATATGCGATGTGCTGTTGTTTTGTGAACGTGAATCATTGGGGCCGCAACTTGCTGCACTCCTCTCCTTCTAAAAAACATCCCTCGGCTACGCTTTGAGGCTGGGGGCCCTCAATCTCTCGGCTACGCTTTGAGGCTGAGTATCTTACCGGCTTCGGTGGCATTATTCATATGTTGGCAGCATTACGTTAGAGCAGCGTAAGACCTAATGCGGGCAAAAGTGACACAAACGAGGGAAACAGTATGACAATTTACCCGTATTTAAAACTGGCGTCTTAAGTATCAGCTTCCTATTATGTAACTCAATAAATAAAAGCATACACATAGGCAGGCAGTTTTAAACATTAGTCTGTATCTTTAAGTATCAGATAAATATTGAAAATTCTGTATTGTGTTAATGCTTTTAAGCATTAAGTTCTTGATTGGTAGAAATGTAAGCTAATTCCTAATGCAAATATTCGTTATAATTTAAGAAATGAAAGATGGCCCTATTCTCTACTTTATTTGAACATCTACTTTATTTGTTTAGAGGCCATTTTATACATTCCACTCCTGCACACTTTGATATAGTAATCATTCTCGGCTAAGTTTTCATTTCCCCCCTTTTTTTTGCACAATATTGCATTTTGAGTGTTTTGGCCACTCATGCTATGCTGTTTGACGTGGTTTTGTATGTATTTGACGTTGTAGTGCTATTTAAACGTATTATAATTGTACTCCGGAGTAACTATTTAGCAATGAATCCTATCTCAGGGCTTTGGTAATCAAAATAGCACAATAATGTATATAAATTCCCAACTAATTTTATTATTAAACTTGAATATAAATATAAAACTCTGACAATATAAACAAATATTTATGAGTATACTCTTTATTCTCGTTTGTGTGTTGGATTTATGTTTGAGATGTGTAATGTCCAATCTTATTAGCACGTCTGAACTCGTTCAATATCTCAAGTGAAGTGTGTGAAAATATTCACCTCCTAGTTTCTTGTTCATCACCAAGACACAAACTAATCGAAAAAACAAATTGTTTATTCTACGCAGATATAAAACAAGTCGGATTTGTTTTACATAGTGCTAATTTGTATATTGTGACTGTCAGTTTTCCAACTGTCACTTCTCTTAGTTCTCACTGCCACTGTTTTGATCTGGTTCAACTTTTATTGGGACTTCACTTAGTTCATATTGTCACTTCACGAATGTGAGCTAGTTCAATTTCCCTTCACTTCACTTTCTGCGTGATGGAGCCTCTACCGGACGGTTCACTCGCTGGTGAGTCGAACACAAGACTACTGCCAACTCTTACTCCGCAGTAGCACTCGCTGCACGTCACAGCAGTCATCCCCAACTCGCTCGGAGAACCGCACTTGATGTCGCAGCAGAAACGCGCTCACCAAGTCAGTTACTCACTCACCTACCGACTCAACTGACTGCTCTCGCAAAAACGCTCGCTTAAATAATCTTTGGGATCTTCCACAGAATACTCTAGAACTATCTGGGCATACATTCTAGAGGCGGGGGGAAGGAAACTTCACTAAGATTTTGGTTATTTGCCAATAGCGCTTCTGGAGTTTACACCGGTCGAGACCGCAACTTATTTTTGTTTATCTGCAACTGCCTGGCGCCGACTCCTCGATACCTTGGGTCATATCCGCTGCGTCACATTACGAAGGCCGTAATAACATATTTAATCTTAAATTAAACATTATTTAAACAAAATACAATTTCATAATTAGGATGGAACACACATAAGCTATTTACAATATAACCCATAATAACATCAACCTTTATGAAATATGATAAGAAATAATAACTATTTGTAATCAAATGCAGCACACATGAAAATTCAAATGTGTAACAATCACATATATTATTCTGTTATATTTTACATACGTGTCGTTTTGTAGCAAAACTTGCTCATTATGTAAAGTAGAGGGGGAAGGAGAGAAAATGCCAAAAACGTTGTTCCTTTTCAGATTCAGACACAAAGGTGAATTCAATAGGCTTCTTGGAATTTCCCGAAACAATACAACGCGAATTATCGACACATCAACAATGTGATTTGTTTAAAACTCCGATGTGATACAGTTACATAAATTTCTCTACCGATTAAAAACTCCCAGACTTACTTTACATATAATAGCACTCTGAAAAAGTTATTCTTCCATCCATTTTACATTATTCATGATACGCTTTTGTATAGCGATGATTTCAAATTAGGAAGATGTATTTAAGTTATATACAGCGTACGAAAACATTCAAATAGTGCCTAGGAGGCACGGAGGAATAAATTCAGAAGTCATAACAAAAACTTCTTGCGAAGGAAAAGAAAGAATTGCAAAGTTTCAGGCAACTTCTCTCAGATGACATCCTTGCATTTGAAACATACAGCATGAAATATGTCGAAAACGGTAAACTTTAAGAAAACATTATTGGATACAAACTGTACTATGCTTTAACCACCTCCTCACATTTTATAGCCATTCATATATCTTAAACATTTGTTATTTTAATTACAATAATGAAGAGTAATTTTGAATGAAAGAAACATAAGGAAGCATTTTGCATGTAAAGGGTAGCTCTTGGTGGCTAAATTTTCTTGAAAATTTGGGTTCTATGCTTAAATAGTGTGACACAAACATCAAATTTAATACTTTTCCGATTGTTGTATTTGAGTTATGCTGTTCACAAACAAGCACACACGCGCGCGCGCATGCTTTTCACTGCACCTCGATAGTTTTATTTCCGGTGAAATCTCGATATTAACTTACTACGAGTACTTACAGGTAGATGGCAGAGAATGTAAAAATATATACTCAACTGTTTACTCCATGGGTCAGGTATTCAAAATTGACCAATCCAGTTCACATCCTGTGTCAGTTTGAACCAATTATAGTAGACTTTCACTGAAGTCTTTTATCGAAATGAGATTGTCGTAGCTGATTCGCAAAATTGTTTATTTCTTAAAGAATATAGAATTGTCGTGCTAAGTTATGATATTGGTATGAAATAAACTCAATTAAATAATATTGTATAAAATACCGATGTTTTATTGCTGTTGTTTATCAAGCGTTTCTTCTTAATTCAGCTGTCCACTTTTCAGCGGCTGCTTCCAATTCCTGCCCGCCATAGAGATCTATTGTTCCACTATCTGTCTTTTAAACCAAATTTAACCTTAACTTTTCACACTATCACACCAACTTATGGGAGCCCTTCCTCTTTTCTTCTCTCTGTGGGAGACCAGTCAGTTATTCGCCTGGCCCAAATTTCGTCCTCCCTTCTTGGTACGTGTCCATACCACTGCAACATCCGTTCTTCAGTTCTGTTTGTCACCGTATACGCTGCTTTCATCCCTGTTTTAATAACATTATTCCTGATGTGCTGTAGTCGAGATATTCTCTACTTTTACGTAAGCCATTCATTTCGGTACTGTCCAACCTTTTCTTCCATCTATGTCGGAGCCAACACTCTGGCCCATACTTTAAGACCACTCTCTGTCATTGTTTTCAAGATACTATTTGGGTTGTTTTTGTCATTTCTCTATTCGATAGGAAACCACTCAAGGACCCTTTAAGGTTTCTAACTTGATTGATTCTATTGTCAATTTCCTTTTTCTAGGTACTAGAACTGTCTATGATTGAACCTAAATATCTGAATGGTTTACGTTTCTAATTGTTACGTCATTTACAACCAAATCTTCTCCATTCTCTCCAACAACCAAATATTCTATCTTCATAAAATTAACTTTCAGCCCATGTAAAACAATATTCCTGTATAAGTTTTCGAAACATACACCCAATATCATCTGGGTCTTGTCCTACTATTGCCTGGTTCAACGGCAGAAAGCTGGGAGTGCAACATATGACCATTAAAATTTTTATACCCATACCTCTGCATGAATCATTCCATTTCCTCAAGACATTGTCTAGGAAGATTTTAAATAAGGTTGGTGGTGACATTCCACAACCTTGGTTCAAACCTTTGGTAATAGAGAATTCTGTTGATAAATGTTTACCCATTTTAACAGATACTATACAATTTATTCTCCTTATAAATTTTATGCGAGGATTTGGAACTCCAATTTTTTGAAGGATAGTCCTAAACCTGTTGACTGGTTCTGTGACATATGCCTTTTCTGAGTCAATAAAAATAAAATTGAATACTTTTCTTCTTGTTAACATTTTTTCTATCATCTGTATAATACTGAATATATAGTCTACACAGGTCTTCCGGTAGTGTATTCAGTTTGCTCTTCGGATATATTATTTTTTATGAAACACTTCAACCGTGTCTTGAGTATTTTATTGAGTATCCTACTCACTGATGCCTGATAATTCATTGGATTTCTCTTATCTCCCTTTTTATATGTTGCACTTATATACATGATAAGAGTCCACTCTGGCGGAATAGTGACATTTGACTTCATTGTAGATTCTAGTTAAAGTTTAAAGCCGGTTATTGAAACCCAGGAGGGAAAATAATAATAATAATAATAATAATAATAATAATAATAATAAACGATCGAAATCAAACATAACGACAAAAATGTGCTGAAAAGAGATAAAGACTATAAAGAGAATCAATTTATAAAATAAAGACACCCGCTCTGTAAATTCATACTAGAAAGGGGTTTTGTTGAAAGACAGAAAAACAATTTTTGTTTTCCTCGAAAGGAAAGCAGATGTACCTGAAATCGGCGACAAGAAGTCTACCGGAAGTTTCGCTTTTGTACTTTGGCTCGGACGTGAAGTTTACAATGGTTTCAAAGCTTAGCAGGGTCAGAAAGTATACGTGCCTTATCTACGATCTAAGAATATTCGTGGGAAGATTTTAAACTCAAAATGAGTTGTAAGAAGCAGACGGGAAAGTTGTCAAAAGTGGGGGTAGCCAATAATAAAATCATGAAACAAAAATGATAGCCAATCAAAGATCGCGTATACATTACATGATACGTTTGAACTTAAAACGGAACGAAACATAAGGAAGGTGGGGGAAAATTCTAAGTTTGGCGAAAGGCGTGAAAAAAGAAAAGAAACGCCGAGCACACATTCGGGTAAAAACTAACCACAACGACGGTTGATGAAACAAAATAAGAAGAAAATAATCAGAAAGTTTGAAGTGTGAAATGAAGTTGCGAAATCTAGGCAAATCGAGGGCTAGTCGGAGGAACATAAGTAGCGACTTCGAAAGTGATAACAATAATAACAGTGGTTTTGACGACGAAGGTGGCGGGTCGACCAGATAGGAATATTCGTAATAAAATAAAGGAATAATAACTCAATCTTCGCCGGCAGCATTATTAATATCAAGGCAGTGTCACCATCCCTGAAAACCAGAACCTCAGCTCTACCAGAACAAGTTCCTAATCCCTGCTATCCAATAATCGAATCCGGGACCTTGAGTCTCCTGAAGCGACAGCAAGGAACAACACAGATGTGTCAAAGGTCAGCGTCAATTTCTTGAAATACTTCGTTCCCCATATTTTAACAGTTCCATTGTTATCCCTCGGGTCCTGGAGCTTTTTTGAACTTTGAATGTTATTGGGTCAATTTCATTCATAAAATTTACATCTAAACTCGAATCTAAAATTACTTGGGAGTTATCTTCAATATCCCCTGTCCTTTGTTAAACAATTTTTAAAATACTCTCTATTTTTATTGAATTAAAAATTCGGCACTACTTGAATTAGAAAACTGGAACAACTGACCGTTAATAACCAGATTTCAAAATTAATTATGGTACTGTGTCAATTAAAAGTGCACTTCGAAACTGCTTTATTGTATGTCAATAACTAAACTCCAGATAAAATCATTGAATTTTATTTACTTCCTAATACATTTTGAGAAACTTTAGCAATTCTATAATAATAGTTGAGGCTTGTGATAGACGCTTAGCAAGCTGGGTTTTACGTTTTTCCGTTGTAAGCTTTTGTCTAGCTCATAATTTTTCCGCTTACATAAAATTCAATGGGAATAGAGAGGAGTTTGGGATAGAAGATCATAATAATCAACTCTTACTAGCACTAACATAAAATGTTTGTTATTCTGATGATGGACTTTTTGTTTGTAAGCAACACACAAAATCAACTGTAAACTGATTACGCTGATATCTCAAATATTAACATCAAATTTTTCGTTAGGAAAATTATTAATTACAGTTTTAATAAATAATTTTTTAAAGATTATTGTAGTGACACTTGGAGTTGAAGTTAAATTTGCAGAAACATGCTTTTCTGTAGCTTTAGCACATTAAACTTCTACAATTCCTTATTCTAAAGACCAAACACTGAATTTATTTCTTGGAAAATACCTGCCATTCGTAGGATAGCTTGGTAAATTCCTATTCGTTCCAGTAATGAAGGGTTAATGAAAGCCACAAATTATTCAAACGGAAGTTTGTTATTCCTAAATCTTGTTCGTATTAATCGTAAGAAATACTCTCTAAAATGGCTGAATATTAAATTAAATTGAGTTTTTATTTATGGACGCTCTTTAACTGCTGTGGTACTTAGCGTCCCATTCGATATTGGGCGTGAAAGGCCGGTAATTTTGCTCAGAGACCTCTTTATCAGGCTTGAGGTTCTTTTACGTGCCTTAAATCTACGACATGGGACCACCGGCAAAGGATTTTTAATGGCTGAATATATATATTGTATTGTTGGTACCCAGATGGATATAGGAGGCCGAGACGATAATCAAGTTTTTCAATAGCAGCACATTTAAGCTAGCCTTGATATTGTATTCTGTTTAAATCAGTTTTTCAGCAAGAAAGGAGGAGTCTCTCTACGCTTCAAAGTTTACTGCTTAAAACACTAGAAATTGAAAATAATTTTAGTAACTATGTATTTCAATAATATCTACATTTTTATAAGGTTAGATTTTCCTCTATTTTTTATGTTTTTGCAATCACAGAAAATTAAATGAGAATGAAGAGGGCATCAACAGCTATTTACAGAACTCAAGGTATCAGTTTTATTCTTCATGCCAATAACAGAGTATTTAATTAAAATCCTTTTAGTAATCTGAAAAGAAAGGATAATTGCATTAGGGCGGATGGTCTATAAGCTCGCGTGCGCATACTCATATAGAATGCGCGTTCTCCTTTCTAAAAAACTACTTTTCCTCATTTAGGGGACCCAAAAACGCACATCTGCAGTAGAATCTCGATATCAAATTTTGTGGTCAAATGCAGTACTTTCCCTAACATAGTAATCAGTAGAAAAGTAAAAATGAGTAAGTGACAAGTATTAACACACATATTGCTGTGGGGAAAGAGTGAGCATGATTAATGGAAATGAAATTGTTCTAGGTACCTATTCAGGGCGCGGTCGTAAAACGTTCTCTGTAGGGAAGCAATAGGTGATGAACAAAGATCGCAAGAGCCACGTCATGTTCTCATAAAGCACCAACTGTATAATCCAAGAAATGCCCCAAAGCTATTGACAGGAGATGACGAAAAAGTACCGTTTGTGGGTGATGAAATTTGCTGGGCAGAGGCACTACTTTGCATGTATATAGTTTTCTTCACACAAGGACAAAATTGCACATTCGGGAAACTACGGCTGATATCATTAACTGCGCTATACACGAGTACAAATTAGCGTTGCTGGGATGTAGAGGTATTACATAGATAGTGTGTGACGGAATACTATATTAGATGTAGCATAACAGTCATTACTAATTTTAATCCACAAATAAAAACAATGAGTTAGCAAATCTGATATGTTACATTCATATGATGACTCTACCTTGTATCGTTTATTAGTGAGCATACAAACTAATCATAGCAAAACTTATTTTTCTCTTTAATTCATTTTAAACCAGACAAACTTAGTAACTACAATTTTACATTTCGTTATAGATACAAGGGAATAACGATAGTCAGAAGTTCAATAACTAGAGGCTATATACTGGCCTTAAAATTCCATACTCTTTCCATGCAGTCGCGAGAAATTGGTGAATATACGACATTAAATAATGATAACTAGCTGAACAGTTAGAAGCATTAATAACGGGGATGGCTTATGCCACAAAAGGATTATTTTAAATAAATTGTGTGTTTTAGAGAGCTCTACTTTTTTCTGTACTAGTTTTCGTCTATCGCTTAGCATTAACCAGTTTTAAAAGATTAAACAAAATTCCATCCGAATGAAGAGAACTTCACAGGCTATTCCCAGAAAATTCAATACATACATTTTATTTATGATGTATACATCTTTGATATATGGTATTTTAATCATGTTTGAGAAAATAAAAAAGCCGAAAAATGTTTTGTGTAAAGGGTAGTATTTTGGTTTTGGGATTATGCTGTTCACACTCACTGACTCACACACACGTGCGCTTGGACCTTTTTCTAAATATTTGTTGTTCATTCGGGTGGCATAAAATGTATTTCTGGTTAATCTCGAATTTTTGGATGGAGTGAATATTTCTCTAGATCTACTATGTATATGGTAGAGAAAGTAAAAATGATCATATACTAAACGCACAATAGACTACTCGATACAAGTGCATCTTTACAGAATGAGAAAGAAGTTCGAAAACACGAGTCGAAGTCAGTATTTTCACTTCAAAGTTTCTATAAAGCACTTAGCGCATGTGAATTGCATACTATTTTTTCGACGATAGCGAATAACAGAAATATTTATAAGGAAATAAAATTATTGTCAGTTCTAGCCTCTGCGAACTGGTGATCGAGTAGTCACGCCTGGTAGTGTTAACCAAGCCAGTGAACAGCTGGAGTGAGATGGCACATACTCACTTGTGAGATGGCTTTAGCCTATTTATACTTTAATATCGATTATTTTAAAGGCCTGAATGTTGACAGGACTTTAAAACAATAATCAAGTAATGAACAATTAAAACCATGAATAGCAGATATGTGAGAAATGGCTTATGCCACAAAAAAGGATATATGAAATAAATTGTGCATTTTAAAGATATCTACACTTCTTGTGAACTATGTTTTCGTCTATCATGCTTACCAGTTATACAACAATGTACAAAATTCCTTCGGAATGAAAAGGACCTCATAGGCTATTCCCAGAAAATTCAATCCACAAATTTTATTTATGCTGTTCACAGACATACACACAAACACACACGGGCCTTTTCCTACAAATGCTTTTTTTGGATTCAGAGAGCTTCGAAACATACATTTCCGGTGAAATCCGACATCAATTTTTGGGTGGACTACAATACTTTCCCTGCTTATTATACGTAATAGAGAAATTAAAAAATATATCCGATGTGTTGCTTCACACCACTTTCTCTACCCACTTAGCTACAAATTATTCTTAAAAAAACCTATATTTCTATGTACTTCTAGTTAATCGAGATAAATGCTTACAGAAATGTCTTTATTATGCATTTTGTTACTGGCACAAGCGAGATACAATAGGCTAAACCGATAGTCGGATCTTTAAAAAGCGGTTCGCTGTGTGATGAATTCCACTCTTTGTATGACCACTAGAGAGAAAAAATCAACAAAACCGAATATCTTCTTAGGGGTTGCAAAAATAGGTATAAATCTATTGAAAATTAACACCAACAACAAAGAGTATTTTGGAAACTGCTAATGCCACAAAATATTTGATATAAATTGTGTGATTTAATGAAGTCTATACCGATAAGGATGGTGAAGGTCATGAAGACAGACTCGTGGACGGGAATTGCGCTGTTCTAATCCCGCCAGCACCGTCCTCGCCGACTGAAGATTTTCCAGGTCTTCCTCAGTGCTCATTACTGGCAAATGTCGGGGAGATACCCTAGAATTAGGTTTGGAACGTTTTTTCGCAGGTGTTCCTTTCCCAATTATCATTTCATTTCACGTACTATCAGTGTCTACGTCTATGGTGCCTTATGGAGCAAGAATGGGTATTAAACACTGTTGAGAAAACGAGGTCTACATTTTTGTATAGTATTTGTCTATCTCTTATGGTTTAAAAGTTATACATAATTATGAAAAATTCATATTATTTCTCATAGGAGGAAGAGGTCTTCATATGAAACTCCCAAATTATTAAAGATATACATTTTATTTTTCATGCAAATATATTAAACGTATAACATTTTAATCAGAATCTTTGGAACTATTTTAAAATCAAACTAAAGAAAACACTTCCATTTAAAGGGTAGTTTTGTTGGGAGATTTTCTTGAAAATATTTGTTGCAGATACTCGGAGGCCGAACTTAAATTGAAAGTTTGGTATCTATGCAGCATTTCGCTTTATCCTACTATATCCTTCTTATAACTAATAAGTAGTAGTAGTGATATTTACTAAGTACTTAGTATTGCATTAATTACCTAACACAATCGCATGGGTAACAAGACCGTACATGCTCTCTAGAAAAATACCTGGTCTGTAAACGCGACTTGCAGAATCGACCAGAAAACAACTATTTTATATCACACTATATACAAACAAATAAAACGAAAAATACTCTGAATCACACACACACACACACACACACACACACACACATACTCACGCACACAAATGCTCAAGAATCACATACATTTAAAGAAATTTACTTAAAAACCTTATCTCTTAGTACATGTACTTACTTCCAGCAATAATTTTTTCCTAATACCCTCCGTCTGCACGCATGCTGCCAAAATATGCGTCCAGTCTTCTTGTTCCCCGCATAATGGGCAAATCCTCCTGCCATCATCATCAGCAATCTTCCGAACTTTCCACCCTCCCAACCTAAGCCATGCTATTCCCGTATTCTGTTTTATACCCAATTCCAAAATATATCTTTACCTACTTCACCTAGTTTTTATTTCATTTTGTAGCTCCAATGTTGATCTTTGTCTACATTCAGATTCTATTTCCTGCCTGTTTATAACATATAGTCGTCTTTTGACTTTTTTCACGGCACTGTGTGTGTTTCATTACCCCTTTGCCAGATATCGTTTAAGCTAATTTTTGATAATTCCCGTTGTAACCCCGCCGCCCACCATTTTGGACGCTCTATGTTATTCATTTGATGACAATAACATATTGCTCTCAGAGTTGTTTGGTAACCTTTAATTATTCGCAGCCAGTACCTAACTACATTTAGTTTAGCAAATACAGCATCTTCCGAGTATCTTACCTCACGAAGAACTCCGTAGTTTGAAATACCCCTTCCCAAACCTAGAATACGCTTCCAGAAATTACATTGTACTTTATTTACATTTTCCACCTCTCCCGTCCCCACATTTCACTGCCGTATAGTAATGAGGACCTAACCATTGTTTCATACATGGTTTGTAATGTTTTTACTGGCATATCTGGTACGCAGGTCAATATCCTTAATACTTCAGAAAGTTGTCCAATCCCTTTGTGTTTTATAAACTGTTATAAGGCGGAAACAGCCCAACTGGGCCAGAGCTTTCCCTCCTTAACGCCCACCCGAACCGAGGACTCTCACTCCCCAGGACGTATGGCAACGCTCGGTGCAGACGCCTGACTGGGGACAGAGGGTCTACGGTTCAGAGAGAGAGAGAGAGAGAGAGAGAGAGAGATCAGGGTGAGTGTTCAGCCACGCGCCCGAGATGAGAGCGAGGAAGTGGATGATATTATATGCAGATGAGAGGTGGTGATGGAGCACCGGTGGAATAAAACTTGGCGGGGGAAACCCAAGTACTGGGAGAAAACCCGCCGCTTCATCCACCACAAATCCCACATACGGGTCCCTGGTATTCAATATGGGCCGGCTTGGTAAGAGGCGAGCGGTTTAACCACTCCGCCACGGCGCCACTCATATACCTCTTATACCTTCAACGAAATGTATAAATGCAATGATATCTCGATTAATAAGTAGTAGTTAAGAGAATAAGCTTACATAAGAATTGTTTGTAACGGAGTGAGTAGTGAAAGTCGTGTGATTGCAACATATCAGATTTTTTTCTATCCACTTTAGGTTAATCGAAATAAGCGTTTGTGCGGAAATGACTTAATTCACAATTTGTTGTACATACAAGGAGGATACTGGAGACGCCCCAATCAAATGTTTTAAAACGGGTCGCTTTATTGGCCTTGAAATTTCACTTTTCACCATGCGATCACAAGAAACAGCAGAATGATGAACAGTTCAAAAAATGACAAAACTATCGAAAATTTTAACCAATAACAAGCTGAAGCTACAAGGAGTTATTGGAAGTAAATTATATGTTATAATTGTCTGTATAATAAGCTTTTATCCATATCTTATGGCTTATTGGCAATACAAAATCATACAAAATATTTTCCGAATGGCTATTTTCAGAACATTCAAGAATATATACTTTATTTTCCGTGTAATTGTCTTAAATCTATGTTATTTTAGTCAAAATCATTACAGCCATTTTTGAAAAAATAAAACATTTTGAAAAAAATTAACGTAAAGCATAGTTTGAGATGGGAGAGATTTTCTTGAAAGCCTTCGTGCCGTTTCTTTGAAAGCTACTGCAAAATAACATTGTATTTATTCGGCTTTTCTTTTTTAACTATGCTGTTCTCTCTCTCTCTCTCTTTCTCTCTCTCTCACACACACACTCACCCACCCACACACACACACACACACACACACACACACCTTTTTCTAAAAGTTGCTTTATGGATTCAAGGGGCCGCAAAACATGTATTTCCCAGGAAATCTCGCTATCAAGTTTTTGAATGGAATGCAATATTTCCTCTTATCTACTGTAGGAGGTGGTAAAGAAATAGAAACTATTTGACACAAATTCTGTATCTTAATGATCTCTGCCTTCTTTTCTGTAATAGGCTTTTGTCCATCTAAGAGATGGAGAGATTTCACGGCTATTCAAAGAAAATTCAAGATACACATTTTATTATTTATCGTTCAAAGGGGTTTGGATATGTAACCAGACCATTCACACATTTTTAGGATGCTTTTTATTTTTACTGCCCTAAATTTTTACCGGCTTCCAATAAATTTGAAATGTATCGATACATTTTATTCAAACACTTGTGTATACAATTCATTACCGCCGCCCTCTGTGTCTGTGGATAGCGTGTCTGCCTCACAATCACGAGGTCCGAAGTTCGAATCTCGATTAGGGCGAGTTACCCGGATAAGTTTTTATCGGGGTTTTCCTTTATCCTGAAAATGTGAATATCTGGTAACTCTAAGCTATGGATCTCGAGCTCATTTCAGCATCCTTTCATCCATTCCATTCTTTGTCCAATATCACCTACCAGGTTAAAGGGCGTAAATACATATGAGGCGTATTCCAAAACTACGGTCCGTTTGTTCATAGCATTTCTCATGAGACAAGGCTTTTATTTACAGTAATATGTGCCTACATATATGCTTTACTTTTCCAACAATCGCCGTTCACATCTATACACCTACTGTAACGCTGCATCAGCTTCTTTAACCCCTCGGCATAGAAGTCTGCCACCTGGGACTTGAACCAGTTGGCAATGCTCGTCTTGATGTTCGTCGGTTTGAAATCGTTGTCCATCCAGCCACCGTTTCAAATGCAAGAAGAGGAAATAGTCGTTTGGTGCCAGGTCGGGACTGTACGGAGGGTGGTCAAAGAGTTCCCAACGCAACTCTTGAATCTTCTCTTTGGTTTTGGCAGCGGTATGCGAATGTGCGTTGTCGTGCAGGAGGATGATGCCAGACGACGTTTCCCGCAACGTCGATTTTGGATCGCACGTCTCAGTTTGGTAAGCGTTGCACAGTACACGTCAGCTGTAATTGTTGACCCACGGTTCATGAAATCAATCAAAAGGACGCCCCTTTCGTCCCAAAACACGGTAGCCATTTTGCGATTCGTGTACGGCGATTCCTTATGCTTTTTTTTTTTTTTTTTTTTTTTTTTGGTGACCCGGAACGGCGCCACTGCATTGACTGTTGTTTGGATTCTGCGTTGGTGTACGCTCCATGTCTCGTCTCCCGTAAAAGCAAACCACCTCCATCTTGTCTATAGCGCTCCAAAAACTGTCGTGCACTACGCTTCGTTGCTCTTTGTGCTGACCGGTGAGCAGTTTTGGCACCCACCTCACACAAAGTTTCCGATATCCAAGCTGTTCAGTGACAATCCTGTAAAGTGAGGTTCAAGTAACATTTGGGAATTCATCAGACCACTAATCGTCAAACGCCGATCACTTCAAAGTTTTTGGTTCACTTGCTCAACGATATCGTCAGTCTGAATACTGGGCCTTCCATTCCGCTGTTCCTCGTGCACATTTGTACGGTCATTTCGAAATTCTCGACACCAGTGTTGAAGTTGTTTGTCATTCATTATATCCGGTCCTATACGAGGCATAATTCACGATGGATGTCCGCAGCTGACGATCCTTTTGCCAGCAAAAATCTAATCACACCGCGCACTTCACAACTGGCGGGATCTACGAATGTCGCAGCCATTGCGATCTGTTCTCACCGACTGGCAAACGTGTATTGCGTCAACTAACACTGTGGTAGGTTCCTCAGGATTCGGTCGCTGCAGGCATGAAACGTCATTCAGGCCTACCATCCGTTAAATATTGTTCATCGGACCTTAGTTTTGGAATACGCCTCGCATATATACACAGATTGAAGTATTTTGGATGTCAGAAAAGCAAAATGTTATATATAAAGGTCAATTCACACTGCGTGTTGTAAAATAAGCAGAAACGGTGAAAACTAACAATGAGTGATGTTTCAGACATCATCTGCGTGGCATGGCAGCACTATCGTGAATAGGAGACAAAATGGTGGTCACGCCATAACGTGCGCTCAGTGTGTCTTATGGTATGCAAAATTTTCAAGTGTAACATGGACCCAGCGAACTTTCAAATGTCGGTACAATTCTTCGTATGACCCATTACATCGAGACATTGTTAACTTGTACATGTGCTTGGCGAATAATCCCTAACTGCCTTGCACAGGCGGAAAGATGTGTGATAGAAACAAAGCGGAAGACATTCTGCAAGCCATAACCGAGTCCATGAAAGTCACTCCACCACTTATCAGCAGAGCAGAATACGCCATACGCAACGTATTATGATGATTGTTAAATAGTACCCTAAGATGTTTCAATCCTTATTCAGCGAAAGTATGCTCTAACACAGCGTAAATACGAAGATCATCTCTTGTTTGCTGCCAGGATGTGCGAGAGGCAGAAAGTGGACGATCAATGGTAAATCGATGGATGTTCATGGACAAAGCCACATTTAATGTGAGTGGCCGAGTCAACGGACATAACTGCATTATTTGGGAAACCGAGAACCCACACATATCATACGACGCATTTCAATATACCGTACAATAAACCGAGTGCGCTGTTGTGTCATGACCACAATTTTGTCTCCTATGCAAAACAGCGCTGTCATGCCATGCGGATAAGTCGAAACATCACTCATTGTTAACTTTCATCCTTTTTACTTACATTACAGTAAACTGCTCAGAGATATGTGCATTATTCTCTTATATGTAACGTTTTACTTTTATGACATCTCAAACAGGCCACCTTGTGTATTATACATATTGCAGTGATTCGCCTAAAAGCTGAAAGTTAATTTTGCATGGATTTGATCCATATTTTAAACGCGTCTACGAAGAATCTTCGAACTCCTATATATAAACTCATGGTGCTTGTAGCGGTTGGCGAGTTGTTTCATGCTTCTGGATGGACGGACAGACGAAAAATCTAGCCCCATTCATATTTTCAACTCTATTTAAAAATCTACATGGATATTGATACTTATGGACAAAATATTATGTACTTACCCATAGGTTACGCCAAAATTTGTGTGTTAGCTTTATGGCTGTTCTTTCCTTTCTATATATTGTTCTCTCAGGTCTGTAAAGCACTTTTTCTGATCGATCTTAATAACAGGAAAAAAAATTGTGTGTTGCTTACAGGTTTCAAAAACTACCTCTAATGTTATTACATTGTATAATCTTACGTCGTTTGGTATATCTGGATAACTGGAAAAACCTTCGCACAATTACGCCATAGACCAGACCAAAATGATTAGAACCTTACGATTTCCGGCCATTTCCTATTTGGAGGGGGGACACCGAACTGAACGAAACTTTAGGTCTTGGAAAATAGCTTTCAGAAACTAATCCTACTTTATTTTGAACCCTTTACTTACAAATCCATACCCTTATGCATACTTCTACAGCACTCGGCCAATCTGGGCATTCGTTTGGACACGGCGAAAGTTATAGTTCCTACTACTTTCGAGGCTGGTTCAAAATAAACCGGGGATGAGAACGAGAACGAAAATAAAGAGACATACCTATGCTTGATTTACAATACACCGAGAACAGAAACGGGAATGTTTATCGATAGCAATATGGAAAGTCCATTGTGTGCATTAGGACGCCACTTTTTATGACTGACAAATTATATCTTTTCATCTGCTTGCAATTCAGCCAACATATTGTAGCGTATGTATGTGCATTGTCGCGTCGGACATTATTGCTGTGTAGAATGACATTGTTGAACTAATTATTTCGTTTGTGAGTTGAATTCTTGTCCAGCGCGGCATTTTCCCTCCACGTTCCTAGTCAGAAGGGGAGTGAAGGCAAGTTGAGGAACGAGCCTCTTTGTCTGATAGCGTGACGTCACCAAACAGTCGAGTGGATATCTTCAGAGTATGTGGTTGTATGTAGGAATGCGTGTTGCCGTGTGTGCGCGCCTGGGGCATCTTCCCCCAATGTTTGTCTGTAGCCTTTTGGAAATTATGTAGCTGTACTAAGGTAACTTTATAATAAACCCGAGTTAAGTGTGAATTTGTATTATTATTTATAAATATCCCACGCCCGCTTTAGATTTGTGCAGCAAGTTCCTGGTATCTTTCGTTTGCCTCTGTAGCTACACTCCCCAATGTTTATGCCGGGGTAACTAAATTTAATATTTTAGCTGCAAAACCTTTCGGCCTCACCCCGGTGTATAACAATTATTGCAAGTTAACCAATTTCGAAATTTCATCCAATACACATTTTCTAAAAGCCGCGACATTACTATTTCTTATTCAGCTTGCGAAAGCGCCATCCAAACACATTTGTAACAAATGCCATACATTAAAGTCTGTTGTTTTATGCTGTTTTCTGTTGTTTCGATTTTATTTTCAAGGCTTGCAATTAGAGAGAGTTCTAGTGGCAGTTTTAGTTCACAGTCTCTGAACAATTTCTACCATTAAAATAGCTACTCACAATAGGAATCCAACATGCCGTTTCCGTTCCGGGGCTTCGGTTGTGAACATTCATATTGTAATACTGGTATTTTGACTTTGCCGGTTTCTGTTCCCGGCTATTGTGAACCAGCTATCAGAAACTACCCCTTCTTATTTTCAACCTCCTGTAGACAAATTTGAACTATTTGTTCTGAAGGACACTTAGCAGAGTTGCACTTTAGGACCCGAGAACATTATAGGCTACTCTAAAACTACCCCATCCATATTTTAACCCTTTATTACAAACCTGCGCCATATAACCTATAATTTCCGAATTAGCATACAATAAAAATTAGTTGCATTCGTTTATGTACAGAAAACTACTAATAAGAATATAATTCAGCGAACGAGATATCGCCTTTACAGCTTTTTATAAAGTGAGTATCGAGTATCAGTGTTCAAAAACAGTACCGGTATCGAGTATCGACTATCGACAAATAGTGGTATCGTCCCATCACTAGTTATATATTATTTTAACATGATTATAATAAGTGATGAGGAGTAAAGCTGTTGCTCAAAGTTATATATTCATATGTGAATAATCTAGAAATGTGCACGTAAAACAGGACTCCACTGCATGCACGAAAAGATAAACACATACAGGCACCTCTTCCTTCTATACACAGTCCATCTGTACAGTAGAATGCCTTCCAAAGCTGCGGGGACGGCATAAATAGAAGCGAGTGTATTATACCGTTCAGAAGAAATGCCGAGTATGTCTCTATCTGCAGCCCAGTGTACACAGTGAGAAATTTGTTCAGCACATGCGCACTCTGCACTAAACAAGACGAGTGTTTGGCATTACCATACCAACCAGCAGGCTTCGCAACACGAATACGGTTTGAACATCAGACACGCTTAGTGACAGTGACTACTATTAGTTTCAAATGGGAAGAGTTCTGAGCTACAGCGAATAAGATGCATTTGCGTGCACAGCGTTGCCACCTCGTTACCCCCACTCTTTTCATATTTCCCTCTCACTCTCACATCTGCCTGTCGCTAGAATGGTCGACGTAAAGCAACCCAAACTGAATTATCTAAACTTTTATAATTCTCCTGGTGTTTAAATTCATAATTGGGAATATACTCGCATGCTACGTACGTATTTTTTAAGTGTTATATAATTATAGGATATGAATTACCTGTGCTTTTAATCCAATGGAACTGCCAGTGGCTCATCCGTATCACTGTCATCAGTTACGTGAAGAGGCAATTCGTCACTGACACTGTCTTCATCGTCTGAGTCTTGCAAATTTATGATGATAGGTTCCAAAATATCGTCACGGCCTATTTCTTTCCAAAAGTCGTCTTCTTGTAGTTTTTCTGCATGTCTCACGCAGGCTTCCCAGTCTTGTTGAGTTACCTTGTCAATTTCTTCGTGAATAAGACGTTCAACGTCAGTCAGTTTAAAAGTGTTATTTCTGTTTGCAACCCCTCGTTTTATTTGAGCCCATACTAACTCAATTGGATTATACTGGCAGTGATAAGGGGGGAGGCGGATTACCTCGTGTCCCATTTCCATTGCAAGTTGATCCAGCTGATACACTTTTCCCTGGTTTTTAAATGGAAGTACTCGTTGCAGTAACTCATTTTTAGTTTCTGTTGCCGAAAATTCAACCCCCTTTTTTTGCAACCATTCAACAATTTCGTTCTTTCTACTGGCAGTATTCGGTACTTTGTTTTCAATAACCGAATGATATGGTGCATTATCCATTATAATTATGCTTCCCTCTTCTAAATAATTTAGGAATCTGTTCAAAAACCATTCTTTAAACGTATCAGCTGTCATCTCTTCGTGATAATCTGAGGTGGTTTTGGACAGAAAAATCCATTTGCTTTCAGGTACAAATCCTGTCTTAGCGGACCCTACATGACAAATGATAAGTCGACTGCCTTTTCCAACAGGTACCTTCAGGCCACCCTTTTTTGAGGAATCTTGCCAGATTGAATTTTGAGTGTGGTTTTTATTTACCCATGTCTCATCTAAGTAAAATATAGGTCTCGTATCGCAAGAATTGCGAATTTCGTGCATTTTGCGTAAGAATTTTATTCTTGCCGCAACAATGTCACTCCTCTCCATTAAAAATTGTCGCCCATCATTTGTCTTTCTGTACCTGAACCCTAATCCTCTCAAAATTCTATAAGTAGATGAATTTGAACCAGTGTATGATATTTTAGTTCTAAGGGCACAAGTTATTTTCTGTATTGTTGGGAATTCACCTTGGTCATAAAACTCGAAAACAGTTCTGCGTACAACGTCCTTGTCAAAGTCAGTTAAATTTGTAATCCTCTTCGGAGGTCCAATGTGCTTTCTGGGCGATACAAACACTGGAGTATCACTGGGAACAGATTTTCTTGCCTCTCCGCAAATGCGAGACACACTTGCTTTACCGACACAACACGCTTTAGCAGTAAGCTGTTGAGGATTTTTGAAATCAAGTTGATTTCTGTGTTCCTCATTGTTACATTTTTTAAAAAACGAGTAGACCCTAAATATAATACTTCGAGCCTGACTTCGCAATACCTGCCTCTTTGACTCGCCACTAAATTCACCACAATAAGCCATTGCACTATTTTACTCTTGCTGCTTGCTCTCTGAACAACAACTGAATACTGATATTAACTGTGTAGGGTAAATAAACTCCAACCCAGATTTAAAAATAACACACAATCATAACACAGATGGCTTTAGCTGCGTAACCACCATCCTGTACCATCTGCTTGAGGAAATTGCTGGGATATGAACTTAGTTGTGCAGTCACCTCCTTCAACCATCTCTATTGTTGCTATTGAGATATGGCAGAAAGTGGATCTTGTGATCGTGGAACATGCTGGCTGATCTTTGAGCGTACATGCAGCTATTGTGATACTGAATATAGTTGCATAGTCGCCTTCCTGTAAAATTTGCTCAGGTAATTTGTTGATAGATTGCTTAGTTGTATAGTCGCCTTTCGTATCTCTATTTTTATACTTATTTTTGCCTGTATACGGAGCTAATGTGTCGTGGTATGAATATTCAGTCCGATATTTACCTAGCAACCGAGGGAAATCACGAAGAAAAAGAAAAGAAAGAAAAAAAGGAAGACAGATTGGCCTTCGCACGGGATTTCAACCCACGACCTTGCAAATGTTAGCCAAGGATGTACCACATATGCCATCTCCCTTGGTGTAATCAATTTATTTCCTCTGTTGTAAATACTATTTGTTTCAACATCAGATTTTGTACTTGTGGCTCTCTTCTTCCGAAGGTGCAATATGACTAGATCCACTTCTAAGAAAATACGATAAACCTTTTTGGTGTAAACCTTTGTTTGGGGAAAGCACATTCCCTGAAAATCTTTGTCTTACACCCTTAAAACATGACAAATTTGGTATTTATTCGATTATTAATTTTTAAGTTCCAATTCTTGCAGACTGACTGACTGACCGATCGATCGACCGACCGACCGACCGACTCACCTTTTCTATAAGTCATTTATGTATCCAGGGACACAATAACATAATTTTCTTTCAAACTATAATACTGTAATTTGGGTCAAATATAATATTTCTCATATTTTAGATTTTGCCGACAGAAAAGTACAAATAAACAAATTAAAACTATCGAGTGATAAAAAATAATAGTATGACAAAAATAGATGTGCAACACTCACACAATTTCTTCTATCCACTATAAATTCACACGCGCACACAAACACACATACTCACACACATCATATATTCACACAAAATAGAAGTCTTATATAATGTTATGTTATGCACAATAAGTAGGTATTTACCTGAGCATTATGGTTGTAGTTAAGTACACTGCGAAAACAACACTTAAGTGTCTATGTTACAACTCATAGTAATGAGATCATCCAAAGGGCCAAAAAAGTAAAAAGAAAAGAATCTCAAACTTCCAAACGTGTTCCCTCAGATGGCGTACTTGCACTTGGAAAAATACGTATGTCATAGTTCGATAGTGACTACAATAAAGCTAGTATCTTAATAAGTTTCTGTCCAGCTCATATGCTTTTCCCAGTTATACAAAAATCAGTGAGAATGAAGAGAATTTCACACGCTGTTTGCAGAAAATTGAAGCTATAAATTTTATTCATTTCAGGTATGTAATATTTTAATAAAAATGATTGGAAGCTTGTTTTGAGAAAATTAAAAAAGTAGCGAAAATGTTTTAGCGTAAAGGGCAGTTTGGGATTGGAGGATTTGTATGAAAATCTCATTGTTACACCTTTGAAACATATTGGACTTAAAATACGAACTTTTATATTTTTGCGGCTTTCATTTTCGATATATGCCTTTCATCACACACACACACACAAACTCTTTTTAAAATTTTTTTCTTGGTCCAGGGAACTCAAAACGTGTATTTCCAGCGAAATACGATATCGATTTTTTAGGTGGGGTACAATACTTCCTCTACTATTACAGATAAGCGGTAGAAAAGCTATAAGGCAGTGAACCATCAAGCATTGTAATTCACTGAATAATTTCTTATAATAAGAGAGATAATCAGCATATGTTACTGCCTTTGTAGATGAACATTTCTATTTATTGTTCGCTTTATATTATTCAAGAAAGCTTTCATGAAGAGAATCGTGTATAAATAAAAATTGGTGAAATGGTGAAAGTGAAGAGGTAGGAAAAATCAAGCGAGGCGCGAGGTGGAATGACATCGTTTTTCATGTAAAAGAATGAGAAAATGGTGTGGGATGATTCCTTCTCAAAGGACCACCAGCCAGACCCGCATACCTGACACTCCGCAGTTTTCCTCCGCCTACAGCTCTCACTAGGAGGAAGTTGCCAGATGATTGCTGTAGCCCCAAATAGGTGTGATCCTAACAACCAAATATTCTATGAATCGCCACAGCAATGAGGAGATGAGAAGATTGCTTAAGCTAACGGCGGAAGATTTGTTCTATTCACGCAACTAACATTAATGTATGCGTCAGGACCAGTGTTTGAAAGTAAAGAACGCAATAATAGTTATTATGATTTCACATTGCTCATAGAATTACTACACTCAGCTTTCAACTTCGTTCTGCAAACATTCCTACTCGCAAAATAAAATCTCTTAAAGATATTCAACTGTAAACCTTCGAAAATCACAATTTTAGTTCAATAATTTTTTTTTTTGGTATTCAGTAAAATTAAACCACAACTTTTCCAATTTAGGAATTACGAAAAAAATAAGCTTACCAATATAATTAAAAACTATTAATAATTAAATATTTAACATAAATAAATAGAAATAAATAAGAAAGAAAACATGAAAAATAATATCAGCTATTAAAAGATTACTTTATAAATGCATAATACAGTATCTTTACCATGATTGTATATATATATATATATATATTATTGTTTCTGCTGCGCCGATCATTATAAAAGTCACTGTGAGTCTTGAAGATTTAATCTTTTTTTTTCAGTAGTGCTGGATTTTGGATCATATATATTGGTTTTCTACAACTTAACGTCACAGGTGTGGCCACTGTAAGAACGTCATCCTGATTTTTAGATCTCTTATGGTGTTGATTCTAGTGGTGTGATCAATCCTTCTGGTACTGCCAGAACCGCCATGAACTTCGTGTACTGAGAGACTTTTCTTTCGTAGTACTTCGGCTATCAAAGATCTTATTTACCATATGAATAGGACCAAAACGTGTCCAAAGGTTTCATACTCATCTGCAATGGTTATCGTTACCAAGGATGGTTCTTACAGCCATTTTAATAGCTCCTTCCGTTCTCCGCTTATTAGGCCTTCAGGTTTACTGATCCAGGAGTTAGCGGGTGTATACTCTTTGAATAAGATGACGCTTTTGACAGCATTCAGTGTATAATGTATAATAGGTACACTAAATGTCATGCTTATTTTAAAATTAGTTTCCAATATATTATTTTCATTAGTTTTGAAAAATTGTTCCACAGGATGCAAAAAATCAATATTTTACAATTTGGCCCTTTAATAGTATATTAGTAAATTTTATATCTAGAGATGAATTTTTATTATCCTACTAGTTTGGGAGAAACTAAATGTTAATATCAGACTTCAAGTTTTTGCTCAAACAATTACACACTGTGAATTAAGATCACAAAAATTCATGTTAACAAAAATGTATTTGATCATTTTTTTATCCTGTTATCTTTAAGGAAGTATACACAATTTCATTCATTTATACCGAAAAGCACATCGGGTGGAATGATTTGAACATGGGAATGTGCGGACAATTTAAACTCGAGAACAAAAAGGTTTAAAAATTATAACACTAAAATAATAGTTCTTGAGTTTATGGTGTTTAAAAAGCATTTATTGCATACACAAGCTCTACCTCAACCCTATGGAATCAAATCGCTTACAGAATGCTGCATGGGTATATCCGGGTAAAGATGTGGAGATAGTGCCTGCCGCAAATGGAGCCTTCAATGCTATATTTCCAATTACAATGATCTAAGGTTTTTCAGAGAATCACAAGGAACACATACTAACAGGGAGTTCGAACATTCTCATTAAGGTAAATGACTAATAATTCAGTGCTGTCAATCAAAGTATGCCTCCTTAAAAACTCGAACTGAACGGAGTATGCCCGGCCTCGACTTTAAGATGCTGAGAGAATGAAGAAACTTCAGATTGTCAAGTCTGAGCAGTTCTTGTAGATTGCCTTTCGAATCTGGGAGCTATAATTCTAACGGTTCCTCAGAATCGAGCATTTACGTGGAATATTGCAACGACATCGAAATTTGAGAAACTTCTTGTGGAGCGCAAAGGGTTACATTAAATTATGTTGCTAAGGATTGCACTTTGATCATTGCAATGCAACTAATATGAAACTTTACCTCAATAATGAAAGTTTTCCCTATTATCATGAACTTGCTTTCTGAGTTTCAAGGAATGCATCTTCATAAGTATTATTTCAAATTTCAGTATTCCTATTATGACAAGTTTAGTTACCCACTTTTTACGAGGTGTGATTTCGTGAAATTTGCACTGTTCGCGATTATTTCCGGTAAAATCTCGATATTGAATTGTTGGATGGAGTACAATACACCCTCTCAGGTAAGAAAAAATGCAGCAATTGAACTATGACTGTTCTCTCAGTTCAGACTGGTTGTAAGCAGAACGACCAGATGTAAGGGAACATTGGTGAAACCTCTTTTATGCAAAATTTGTGGTGATGAAATCCGTGTAAAATGTAAGAAACAGGGAAGTCAACTTTTTGCTCTGGCGTACGCGAAAAAACGTCGTTGAGCCTTTCTACATCGAAGGGAGTAGTAGTAGTAGTGGTGGTGGTGGTGGTGGTGGTGGTGGTGGTGGTGGTGGTGGTGGTGGTAGTAGTAGTAGTGTTAGTAGTAGTGGTGGTGGTGGTAGTAGTAGTGGTAGTAGTGGTGGTGGTAGTAGTAGTGGTAGTAGTAGTAGTATTAGAGTAGTAGTAGTTGCAGAGTAGCAGTAGCCAGTAGTAGTATTAGAGTAGTAGTAGTTGCAGAGTAGCAGTAGCCAGTAGTAGTATTAGAGTAGTAGTAGTTGCAGAGTAGCAGTAGCCAGTAGTAGTATTAGAGTAGTAGTAGTTGCAGAGTAGCAGTAGCCAGTAGTAGTATTAGAGTAGTAGTAGTTGCAGAGTAGCAGTAGCCAGTAGTAGTATTAGAGTAGTAGTAGTTGCAGAGTAGCAGTAGCCAGTAGTAGTAATACGTAAGTAACAGTACAGTTGTGTAATAGTAGTAGTATAATAGTATTATAGTTCCGTAGTAGAAGTAATAGTAGTTTTAATAATAGTAATAGTAGAGTAGTAGTAGTAGTAGTGGTGGTGGTGGTGGTGGTGGTGATAGTAGTAGTAGAGTACTAGTATGATTGTAGAGTGGTAGTAATATACTTTTATGGTAGCAGTACTAGTACTTCTAGTAGTAGTAGTAGTAGAGTAATGGTAGTAGTTGCAGAGTGGTACAGTTGTGTAGTGTAGAGTCAGTAGTAGCAATAAGTAAGAAGGTGTACACTTGTGTAGTAGTTGTAGTAGTAGTAGTAGTAGTAGTAGTAGTAGTAGTAGCAATAAGTAAGGAGTACATTTGTGTAGTAGTAGTAGTAGCTGTAGTAGTCATTGCAGAGCAGTAATATCCAGTAGTAGTAAGTGTAGTAGAAACAATAGTAGTTGTAGTAGTGTGATAGTAATCATTGCAGAGCAATAATATACAATAGTAGTAGTAGTAGTAGTAGTAGTAGTAGTAGTAGTAGTAGTAGTAGTGGTATATTAATAATATAATAATAGCAGTTGCACAGTAGTAGTCATAGTAGTAATAATTCAGTAGCAGTACAGTTGTGCAGTAGTAGTAGTTGTAGAGTAATAATATAATAATAGCAGTTGCACAGTAGTGGTAGTCATAGTAGTAATAAGCCAGTGGCAGTACAAATGTGCCGTAGTGGTGGTAGTAGTAGTAGTAGTAGTAGTAGTAGAGTAATAGTGGTAGTTGAAGAGTCGTAACATCTTGTAGTAGTAATAGTAGTAGTTGCAGAATAGTAGTAGCGAGTAGTAGTAATAAGTAAGTAGCAGTACACTTGTGTAGTAGTGGTAGTAGTAGTTGTTGTAGAAGTGTAGTAGAAGCAATGGTAGTTGTAATAGAGTGATAGTAGTCATTGCAGAGCAGTAATATTCTGTAGTAGTAGTAAGAATAGTAGTAGTAAGAGTAGTAGTAGTAGTAAGAGTAGTAGTAGAAGTAGTAGTAGTAGTAGTAGTAGTAGTAGTAGTAGTAGTAGTTGTAGAAGTGTAGTAGAAGCAATGGTAGTTGTAATAGAGTGATAGTAGTCATTGCAGAACAGTAATATTCTGTTGTAGTAGTAGTAGTAGTAGTAGTAGTAGTAGTAGTAGTAGTAGTAGCAGTCATTACAGAAGAGTAATATCCAGTAGCAATAGTGTAGTAGTAGTAGTAGTAGTAGTAGTAGTAGTAGTAGTAGTAGTAGTAGTAGTAGTAAGAATAATAGTAGTAGTAATAGTAGTAGTAGTAGTAGTAGTAGTAGTAGTAGTAGTAGTAGTAGTAGTAGTAGTAGTAGTAGTAGTAGTAGTAGTAGTAGTAGTAGTAGTAGTAGTAGTAGTAGTAGTAGTAGTAGTAGTAGTAGTAGTAGTAGTAGTAGTAGTAGTAGTAGTAGTAGTAGTAGTAGTAGTAGTAGTTTTTTATAGTAGGGGAAAATCTTCCAAAAACACCGCTCTACGTGGGAGTTGGGTTTTTACCAACTAAAAACCCCTACTTTTTGTCATATATGATTGCGTCTCTTGGAACTGCTGGAAGCATTACTTCATGAGACGATGACACTATGGTGTTCATTTTTCCTGTGTACTAACCCCAAGTTTTAATTATCTCTATTTTGATTCACTATCCGTTTATCATAGTCATGTTTCTCCTGTATAACTTCCTTAATAAATATTGCAATGGCTTTCCATTTATTTTTGTTTTCTAGCATATGTGCAAGTATATTTTCTACTGTTAATTTTCCTATTTTATTTTCCACACACTTGCTCTTTTCTTTCCAGTTTATGCATTTAAATATATTATGTTCTGGCGTCTCTTTCTCTCCATAGTGTAAGCATGTTTCACTTGAGGTTAAAACCAAAGGAAACAAAAAACTTCTAAAACAACCATGTCCTGATAAAAATTGGGTTAAATAATACTGTGTCTCTCCGCGCTTTCTGTCTATCAATTTTTAATATCAGGTATGAGCCTTTTGGTCCATCGACCTGTTTTATCTCCTGCATCCCATTGTATTTTCTTTTACTATCCTTTTTTTTAATAGTCCCTTTTAATCCACTCGTGTGCTTTCTTTATTTAACTATTAAGTGTATCGGGATCCTTCCCGCAGTGATCTGTATTGATTTTGTTGAAATTGTTCTATATCCACTGGCTATTCTTATTGAAATCTTTCTTTGCAGTTTTTCTATAAGCTTTCTATATATGGTTTTTTCTACTCAATCTGCCCAGATTGTCGCTCCATACTGAATGATGGAGTTCGCTACGTTACCTAGTATACGTCTTTTATCAGCTCTAGGTCCTCCTATATTTGGCATTAATCGGCTTAAAGCTACCACGATCTTTTCAGCTTTCTTTGTTACACTTTAAATATGTATTGACATACTCAGTCAAAACTTACACTTCTCTTGGATGTTATACATATACCATCAATATTAATTTTTACCTCTCTGATAGTTCTACCTACTAGAATCACTAACCTCAGTTTTTGTGGCGCTAATTTAAGCCCTTTCCCTGCCATCCAAGACTGCACTCTCTTTATGGACCATCCTATTCGGTCTTCCAACATATCTCTATCTTCACCGCATATTACTAGAACAAGATCGTCTGCGTAACCTATTATTGTTATTTCTTTTCCCGTTTATAGTTTCAGTACTCCGTCATAGTATATGTTCCATAGTGCTGGCCCTAACACCGATCCTTGCGGTACACCACACGTCATTTTCATTTAAATTTTTCACCAATCAAGATTTCTCTATCTTCTAGGTAACCACAAATTAAGTTGATCAGATAGAGAGGTATCTCTGGCCTCTCCAATTCTTCTACTATCCCGTTCCATGGTGCAAAGTTAAATGCATTTTAACATCTGATGTTACTAGGACCGCATACTATTAGTCGTCGTCGTCGTCGTCGTCGTCGTAGTAGTAGTAGTAGTAGTAGTAGTAGTGGTAGTGGTAGTGGTAGTAGTAGTAGTAGTAGTAGTAGTAGTAGTAGTAGTAGTCGTGATGGTGGTGGACTTATTACACAACACAGGTGTATGGTTCGAAAGGTCCTAATGGTCTTAAAAAACACTTGTGTTTCATTTCATATTTAAAATACCCGAGGATAAACTAAGCACACACATACACGCATACATCCAACTGACTCTGACTCTCTCTCCCTCTGTTTGTCATAACTCTTGCCCGTAAATAAACTCTCCGAACTAATTATGAGGACATATACAATTTTTACAAAAATATTCAAAATACCGCGTATTCCATTAAACATGTTCCGAAGTTTAGTCAATTCTGTGTTTAAAATCAAGTCCCAGTATTTGGTCTCCCCCGATTGAGGCCATAAATACCTCTGACTTAACGTTTTCATAAAATCTTCCTTCTGTGGATAGTGACAAAATACGCAGATGTTTAGTTTAAAGGCTAATTTACATATTTATTTATGAACATTACAGGTTTCCCCGATTACAATGTTAATTTAACCACAAACAATATCACTAAAACTACAAATCATTAAAAAAAATGCATGGTGAGAGTAGAACCCAATAAATGAAATGACAAAATAAAATTACAAAGCAACGCAAACAAAGGTTGCTAATGTCGCTACATAGTAATTAGGTCAATGTACACTTTGTAGTAAATGTTGATAGGATAAAGCAAAGTTATTAAGGTTCATATTAAATATATCAATAGTTAAATGATGTAATTTATTATATAAGGATTGCTTTCTAAGCAAGGAGAATGTTTATATGAATCGATATTAACCCTTGGAATCCAGAAAATGTTACGAAATCGCTTTGGTGTAGTATTGGGAACATAAAACCATATTGTTTGTTTTAGATTTAAAGCATCTACCTTATTATGTAATAATTTATATAGGAAAGGTAATAAATAGTAATCCCTTCTTTGTGATACACGGTTAGGAAGGTTAGGAAAAGAAGTTAAGACGACTTTTTTTAAAAATGCGTACTTCAGAAATTCGCATTGTATTAATTCAATGAGTTTAACATATTTATCACCATTAAGTACTCCATAAACAAAATCAATCTTATTTTTAGTCTGGAATAAGATATACTGACATTTCGTTGTATTAAAAGGAAGATTATTAGCTTTACTCTATTTATTTAAAGTACTGAACACATTTTGAAGTTTAACACAATCGGAAACAGATTTTATAAAGCTAAAGATTTTTAAATCGTCTGCTAATAGTAAAATATTAGAAGAATTTACAAGCAAGGGTATATAATTAAGAAAGAAACAATAGTGGACACAAATTTGAGCCTTGTGAAACTCCGAAGTAAACATCAAAACTGTTTGATGTACTGTGTTTATATTTGATAACTTGTGATCTTAACTTTAAATATGAGGCCATAAGATATATCATACGCTTGGAAAAACCATATGACAAATGGGCAACTTCTTCTGCCAGCATCGCTTACAACCTTACGATTCTTCAAATCTCCCAGTCTAAACCATACCTTCTCCAATTATTTTTCATATTCAGTTCTAAAATATGATATGCTATTTACCCTATCTAACTTTTACTACAGTTTTATGTTTCACTGATATCTATCAGCATTTGGCTTCTATTTAAGAAATCTCAGTGCTGAAGGGTACAAGGATCTTTAAGAGTGCGTTTACACCGATGTCTGTATGAACAAGGAAAGCTTTTAGACATGTTCAAACACGATGCTAAACCGAACACATTACGCTGTCGTTATTTGTATGTGGTATGCTTCCCACGAAGGGGCATAGTCCATCAAATTTATGTTTATTGTCCACCAAAGTCATCACAAGTAAGAACTTTGTGGGATAATTTATGAAACTTCTTAAAGTCCATAATGTACCCTGAGAAGATTAAAAACACGCATCACCGCAAGATAAGGATTTTGCTGTTTTATAACTTACTTGAATCTTACCAGAGTTGGGGCACACAGAAGGCGGATCGGGAAAGCCACTGCGCAAGGAGAGAAACAGAGATAGTTACATGGTCTTTTTCTTTCATACTTGCTCTATGCGCTATCACACAACTCAGAGGAACGTTACTGCGCAACCCGCCTTTGTGTGTACTCCCGACTCTAACAGAGGATTTATGCATTTAGGTGAATGAAGCAGCAGGTTCTCATATTGAACACATGCTGCAACTTTGTGTGCTCTATTAACTCCGCTGTTTATCCACTATGCACAGTTTTCTTCTATGCTTCCTATTAACCCAAAACTTAATGTTAGAAGCGAGTTATTTGGTGTGGTGCACAAGAAATATTGTGTATGACTATAAAACTGTCTTTTCGTCGTTTAAACGTGCTGCAGGTCGACATGACTATCAAAAAATTGAATTGCATTGCACGACGTTGCGTTGATTGTAAAGCATCAATAACGCCACACACACTACAAAAGTGATACAGCATTCTTGTTCTTCTAACCAATTTCTTAAAAAGCATATCCAATAGCTTTCAACCATTATAACCAAAAATATTGTAAATGAATTCAGAAAACGTATCTCCTCCTAAACAATTCTAAGCACCTTCCATCACGTAAAGTCCTAATTATTATTTTCATATGTGATATTGTTACATGTGGGGGTGAAGGCCCAAAGGTTACGGAAAAGGAATTAATTTAGATTACCCCAACACGTAACTCGCTGGCAGCGAAAGTCCGGTACCTTCATGTGGAATTAAGGGGAAGGCGTGGGTTTTATGCTATACTGAAAAATTACATAACACACATTACCTTTACATACCTGAGATTTATTCACAAGTTTGGCGACTCTACATATTGAACAAAGGAAAAAGGGTGGAGGGAGATACCACTAAACCTAAGACCGGCCACGCACACCCTGGCTCCAACAACACTTTCACTAGAGTGACACTATCTTACCCCCAAACGTGTCTAGCCGAAGCCAGAAAGGGTTGACGTCATACCAGACAACTTCATAAAGATATTTCCCTTTGGCGTGGCCCTCACCGAAAGGAAACACCGTTAAGCCGAAGTATTACTATAGAAACACACAATGCTACTTCTGGAAGCAACAATACAGCACAACAGTGGTCTGGTAATGACAATAAAATTAATAATACGCCACAATATGAGCGTAAAAGTATGCTGCATATCCCTTGGAAAAACTTCAGTTCAAGGAAAAAACAAGGCAGACAAAAAATTAACGATACCTATGTTTTGGCAGCGTTAATTAGCTTAATTTTCTAATTACATTCCCAGCTATAATGCTACAGTGCTGAAAGCATAAGAAACCATTCTTTAAATAATAAATTAATCGTGGATTACTGCTCAAAGACGGCTCTCAATGGTAACTCAGCCTCTTCTAGCCTTCTCTTCTTTCCGTTTTCCTCCTTGCATTCGCATAATATGGTACCTTTTCCCCATACCAAAGCTTTTTCCCATTTACTGTTCATTGCAACGCATCTCTTAATAGGTAGGTAATTCTTCTTCCACTCTATCCAAATTGTTTCATTATCAGTTTCAGTACTATTCTTCTTTCGTCTGCTTTGTATAAAACCTCGTTATTTGAACTTTAAACGCTCCATTATTCTGTGACTCCATATTTCAAATGTTTCCAATAGTTTTCTTTACTTCGTCGCAACGTCTAAGTCTGCACTATACAACGCTGCATCATGCATGGCACTTCATTACCTTTTTTCAATGGTCCACAGATGATGTTTGGTTTTCTGTTAAAAGCTTTCTTTGCCATTGCTATCCTCTGTTCGACTTCCTAATACTACACATTATACATTTGACGTACCTAATCTTGATTTCGGAAGTGCACGTATATTCTCTTTTCTTAAAAAAACACAGCCTTCGTCTCTTTTTGATTTAGTGATTTTCACCGTTATTATTTATCTTAATTATCTCCCATATAATTTCTTCTGTATGCTAACAGTGACATATTTAATATTCTATGCATTAATTTATCTTCTTACTCCTAATGTCACTTTATTTCTTTTATGTGATAGCAACCCTTCGTCAGATTCTCCTAATAGATGTTGAACAGTTTAGGTGATATGGTGCATCCACACATTTAACTGCATGTCGGATATTTGGAGGGAAACCTGAACAGCAATAATTATTCTCAGCATTTGAGGCTTTACGGGCGTAAGCTTTCCCTATTCTACTTCATTCTTGCATATTATCTATTCTAGTTATGATAGTTACTTCATACCAGGGGTATTCTAAAGGTTCTCAACCTAATAAAGAAAACAAGAGGATAAGCAGAAAATTGTTTTCTTTTCTTCTTTCTTTCTTTTTCTTTATTTTTCTACACAGTACTTTAAACCAGCACATTTAGTCCAACGACTTCCAACTTTTTAATACTCTCGGTAAATAAAGATTTGTCCATCTGTGCAAATAAGTACCTGCCTCAGCTCCAACCTCGGCATTTGATGCAAATCTTCGTCCATGCAGCCATTTCTTCAGGTTTGGGAACAAAACAATCGCTGGGAGCCAAATCCCGGTGTAGGTGGATGTGGAAGCGTTTGGAAACGAAGGTCATGCAGTTTTGCAGCAACAATGTGTGTGTGTGTGTGTGTGTGTGTGTGTGTGTGTGTGTGTGTGTGTGTGTGTGTGTGTGTGTGAACACAATGCCAGCGAATTCAGGTATCTTCAATCAACGATCAGAGTACGGCATTGTAAGCTTTTGCCATAATCTCGTCAGTCGTAGCGAATTTGAGACTTACTAAGGGCTCATAATCTCGAATGGATGTACGACCCCTTAAATTCAGCAGCCCACTTTTTATCTTTCGAAAATGAAGGGGAAGAATCCCTTAACGTCGATTCTATCCCCTTTTCTATTTCTGTTTGGGGTTAAAATCTTCAAAATTATATACTTCATTACAGCTTGTGTTTCAGTTTTATGCATTTGTATAAAATATATTAAGACTAATCTGCTTACACGATGTCACAAACAAGTGTTTACATATATCATCTGGAACTTGACGCGCACCATCAAAAGGATGATACAGTAATGTGGCAATCTCCGAGTCGGACAGAGAACTTTCAGAACGTCCGTCGTAGAGCTATTACTAAGGAGACCGATCTTTACTGAGCGTTTCGAAAATTTTACCACATCTAATGTTGGTGTAGAGAAGTTCGGTTGCGAAGTTTGATACATATATAGTAAGGGACACTGGGACTGAGTTTTTAGGTGAAAATGACGAAAAGCTCGATGTTTTAATCATATCATAAATTATTTTATGTACACCTATGAATTATTTTAGCCAAACATTTTTCATAATCCGAATTTGTTTATAAGCCAGCGACATGTTTAAAACATCTGTGCGCTCCTTTTTAACCCCACTGGATACGTTCTGTATTATTAAACAAAAATTGAAGAAACAGAAAATAATGTTTCTAAATTTTACATCTTTGCGCATAAAATTTATTCTTTACATTTCAGTTTTGTTCTGATTTCTATGAAAATTGTATACATAATCTAAAATGTATTATCTAAAGATTTAGGCATTCATTTTATGATTGTTTTATTCATTGGGTCACAAAAATGAACTTATACTGAAAAACAAGGAAAACTAATAACATCAACTTGATTAAAATCCTTGAATTTATTTTCACTGTACTAAAGTCACTGAAAATGCCACTCATTTTCTAGCAAATTTGAATGCTTTAGAAAAATTGCATTTTTTTTGCTAATTAAAATAATTGTATTACATGAGAGACTATTTGAGCTAGAACTTTTAGGGTTTGACAGTCATTTCGTTATTTACTCATATTAAGTGTGAAAATTTTCAAGTGAATAACTTTAAAATTTAAAAAGTTATAAACTTTAGTCCCAGTGTTCATTAAGTCATTGGCGAATTATTTGTTTTTAAAACACAAATTTAAGCTGTTTTATAAAAAAAATGCTCCTTAGGATGAAATTTTCATAATTTTTAAACATTATTTGAGATTTATTTTCCTTATTGAGCTAGAAAATAAGTTTTCTGGTAAATATACTTTTAAATTAATTGATTTTTAAAAAATAACTTTTGTTCAATTGTGAGTTTCGATTTTTGCAAAAACATATGTAGCCACTTATTAAACGTGGATGAGCTTGGTGGTTTAACAATTTGCCTTACATTAATAACTGCACTGCATGTTTTAGGTAGCATTTATCGGGAAAACTATTTCCGTAGTTCCACTCTAATAACTTCATAATTGCATCGTAAGGTGCACTTTAAATGCTGAAAAATGTGTAAAATGTTATAACCGAGAAAAATTCACTGTAAAGCTCGTTTATATTAAACTGGCCTGAAATTCTTCTTATGCATTTTTTTATAAAATGGTGTACAATTTTACTTAAAATGCATACTTTATAATCTGCTTAATATATAGGCAACAAATTTTGCAAAAGCACTTCAAGAAATGGTAGGAAAAATGTAAGAAATATAAAAAAACACAAATGTGAAACCAGCACCCCGCTTAGGATTATTTAAATCGTCACGTAAGTCCCTCATTTTTATTCCGATATCAAAAATGTTTGCACGAAAACGTCCCTAGAGAATCGTAGAAAATAAGTTAAAAAGCTTACATAGTATTTTTTTTACCTTTTTTACCAAAATATAACTGATCGCTCCCCTTAAGAGTGTTCGCTCTTTTCAATATACGCCAAATTTCTTCAGAATCTCCATAAGTTTCTTACAATCTACTCCACCAAATTTATTTTCCTGGTTCACATATGTCACATACGTTTCTTTATCATTCTCTAAGTAAGGTTCACGGATATTACGTAGCAGTCTAGTTGCATTCATTATGCGATTTCCTTTCCTGAAGCTGAATTCTTCTTTAACCTCGAACTTACGAAAAGAAGCAAGGTTCCATTCAGTATTGTCACTAGAATCTTTGCCAAATTAAATATCAGGCTAATAGTTCTGAAATAATTGCACTTTTTACCTCCTTGTTCTTTGTTATTGACAGTTTCATGAAGTCTCAGGGCATTCACTGTCCTCATTAAGTGTTTAATTGAATTTGTAAAGAACTTACCTCTTTCCTTCACCCTACGTCTCAAAAGGGATACCATCAGCTTTGTTGATTTTCTTTTTCTTTTCTCTACTTCTTCCATTTTATGTAATTGTTCCATCTTCTGTAGCCCGCCAATCTGGACTATTCCGTCTGAAAATTCTTCCACATGCTTTTCCATATTTTCAAATTTCTTTAATGCATGTTAATAATTGATTAATTATAGGTACATTTTTTAATTTCGCAGTTAAAGCAAAATTACTTCAAATGTTCAAATCAGAGTTCCCTTTCTAAGGGAACAAAAGTGATTTTGGTGAATTATGCCATGCTTTCCTGGGTTACAACACATTCATTGAATTTTGGGATGGAATAAATTATCCTCAGCTTTAGCTGAGGGTAAAAATAATTAAATTACTAAATAAATGTGATTCCGAAAAACATTTAAATATTTAATTTGGCCAAACATTTCTGTGAAAACTTAACCTATTTCTTGGGAAAACACATTTGTTATATGATCAAGCTAACTGCTCACCCGAACTTCCGGTTTCCAACATGGAGTTTGGTACTGGAGCTTACATTCTGTCTCTTTCTTTCCTAGCAATTATGGCATAGAAGTGCAAAGTTATCCTACACTATAGTTTGTAATTCTAATTGGCGGAGAGCCATTAAAACGTCACCAACAATTAACATGTTAAAGAAGCTGGGGAGAGGTCGTGCGTGCACCGGGAACAATGACTATTCCCACTGGCCCTTAGTGCTTGATATTGTTACCCACCTAATTAGGCGTGAAAGTCATCGTCCCTGCCAAAACATTATTGTTCCTGTTTGGAAGAATTTAACAATAACTCGAGTAGAAACTTCCAAAATTCTATGACTTCCAAAACAAATAAAATTGGAGCAAATCTAGGGATAATTCCGTTGACTTCGTTAAATGTCAATGTCTCATTTTGCAGAAAAATATATAATAGTTATTTGATACGAAAATTATTTGCTGTCTCATGAAAAGTCAATGGAAATGTTTATTAATATCAAGAGCGATTGAAGTTAATGGCTTCAACAGTTCTGGAAGAAAAAAAGTTACAAGATACCTATTTATTGCAATTTCATACTTCGGTAGCTAATAAAAAAACTAGGAAACGCTGTAGATAAACCTGTAACCTATTCATTGATCCCATCATAACTTTCATAAGGTTAGGCGAGAGCTATTGTAGAAAAATATGAACACTCCACGCCATGCAAGTTATGAGAAACCTTTATAAAGTGTAAGAATAAAAGTATTGAAGCTAAATTAATAAAATGGAATAAATCAAACTAGGGTTAGTCAATGTTGTAATATGTCACTGATATCTAGAAGTAATAATTAACGTTTGGATTCCTGAGATTATAATTCGGGTTTCTAAAACTTTCCTTTCCGACACTTTCCTAGTACCCACACAAGCTCTAAAATGCATGCGTTACTTTTTTCTGTAATATACACCAATCTTGGCTGCCTGTACTGGATCCAGCCTTAGTTTAATCCTGATGTTAACAAACATATTGTGCCCATTCGATAGAAGCCTGCCACCTCTGGCGCTTGATATCCCATTCTTTTGCCAATCCCCGCCCATTCAAAATGGAGACACGTGGTGTTAACATTTTTAACTCCACATAATGTGTACATAATCAGTGGCGTGGCCATGATGGTACATTAAACTGTCAACACTGCGGCGGTATCATAGGAGGTGCTGTGAGCCGATTTGGCGGCACGGGATTTCAGGAATGGTCCCGGGTTCGATGCTAGTTCAGGGACTCGCATGGATCATGGATCTAGAGTTGGTGGTTAATACGACTGATTCATTTTCCTGCTCGTTTATTTCCCGTCACCATTTTAAAATCTGACTCCTGATATTACCTTGCCACACACACACACGCACGCACGCACGCACACACACCCCACCCACCCACCTACACACACTTCTCTGCTGCTGTGCTTCAAACAATCGCCCCTATCCACCGGCACTCATATTTATTTTCAGAACAACCTCCAAGGAAATACCATGAACAAGTGTCTCTAAACTTTCCTGTTTCTTTATTTACATTTGCTATCTCCCCATTTCAGTATCACATAATTTCTACCTTCATTCTTATTGGATGCCCGGGGCTATGAGAGCACTGACCCTTTTCTACACATCTGATTTTCAGGCAATCTAACGGTATACTAACAAGGCATATTCTGCTCTCACTTGGCTACAATTGAGAGGGGTAGCCAACCCCATTTCCTCCTTGCTGCTGGCACTGTCTTTTCAACCCATATTTACCTTTACAGTAATACTCGCTTCCTCGTCTTATTTAATAATACCATTCCAATTGTTATTAATATTTATTTTCCCTATAGTTATCATTTTATATTTACCTACGCAAAACGTACTGTCTCAACACGCGGAAGTGTAGCAGGCGCCAAACTACACAATCACGTGGTACCAAAAGACGAAAATGAACTGTGTAAATCCAGTGATATTTTGAGTTAAAGATGGTGTGTTATAAGTAATGTTGGTTTTTAGGGAAAACTTCATTTGGAAAGTTTTCTGACAAGAAATTAAACTACTCTTCAAAGTAGAAATAATCAGATTCTATGGTATTCAGCCACCTTTTGGCGAGGTTTATTATACGCGACGGTACCACTCTGGATTTTGATGCGAGGAATTCGGCGAGACACTTCCACAACTTCAATGTATTCGAAATTTCTTCCGCGCAAGAAATGGACCATGGATCGAAACATATGGTAATCTGAAAGCGCAAGATCAGGGCTGTATGCTGGGTGTGGTAGCAGCTCGACTTCTTTCAATTTCTGAATTTCTGTCATGGTGGTTTATGCAGTATGGGGGTGTTGCATTGTCCTACCGCAAGAGAGCTCTATTTCGGTCAAAAATGCTATGTCTTAAAATTTCACGAGCTCGTTCCAATTGTTGAGAATAAAGATCTGCATTGACTGTACGCCTGTTTGGAATAAACTCCCAGTAATCACTCCTTTAAAATTCCACCAGACACACAACATTACGGGGAATAACCGATTTTTTTAACGATCACTTTGGCAGGTTGACGGGAACTGAGCCACTGTTTCGAGGCGTCAGGGTTGCAGTCATAGAACCATTTTTCCATCATATGTGACAATTCTCCCGATAAATCTATCATCCATGAGATTACCGATGATCTGATGACAGATATCCACTCTACGTTGAGCTTGTTGAGATGTCAATTAAAGAGGTACAGATCTACGGCTTCTATTTGATTTTCCAAGTTTCTTAATCTGACAATGTATGGTATCTTTTGATGAACCAAGTTCTTTTGACAGCCCACGAGTACTTTTTGCGGATTTTCTTCCAAAACTCTGCATGTATTTTGAATATCCCATAATTTAGGTCTTTCAGAGGTGGTAAATATTTAATGTTTTCTTCTCCAGTGTTGAAACGTTGGAACCATCGTCGTGCCACCCGCTCGCTAACGATACCTTCTCCTTCCACTTCAGATATTTTTTGAGCCGCGGTAGCAGCTTTATAATCTTGTTCCCAATAGCGCTTCACAAGGACTCTTAATATCAAACATAGTAACTTCCATTTTGTGATCGTGTATTAACAACTGAAGCCTAAACATTCACGCAATATACGCATACTAGCCATGGCATCCTGTAAATAGCATTGGCGAACCAAAGAAAACCAATTCTATCTTATGAAACACCAAACCTAAAAACTGGCTTTATCATGAGACAACGTAATAGTTGCGCTATTTTTAAGAATGTCAATCTATAAGCTAACTGACATTAGATTTTGTAATAATACTGGATTGTTATTGCTTAATGAAATTATTCAACTGGGAACTATATTTCTATATACTCTAAAGGGTGTCCTTAGTCTTGCAGCCAATAATAGAGGTCCCTGAATCCATAAAAAAATCTGATGTGTTACACTCACATGACTTTCTCTACCCTTGTGCTAACTATTTTTACAAACGCTTATTCTCCATCTACTTCATGTTAATCGAGATAAACATTTGCAGACTCTATCATATTGCTAAGTTTCTTGTAGATGTAAGGGGAATATATATTTACAAGGGCAATATAGAAATACAGTAGCCTTTAAGCATATACATATCTCTTAACAGCTGGTTGCTAGGTGCAGCACCATTCTCTTTGCCACAGCTTAATACTCTTTGCATATACAAGACAAACAAATGAATAACGAATTCCCATTTGAGAAAATAAGTATTGAAAAATTTAAGGGAATAACAAGAAATATCTTGAAAATGGTTCACTCAACAAAAAAAAAATGTATATGACATAAATTGTGTATTTTAACGCGATCTACATTGTTTTGTGTAGTAACATGTTGTCTATCTCTTATGGTTTACCAGTTATGCAAAAGTCGTTCACAATGAAGAATACTTTTGGAGACATTCCTAGAAAATTCAAGATATACATTTTATTTGTCATGAAAATATCTTAAACATATGATATTTTAATCAAAATCGTTAGAGCCATTTTTGAGAAAATTAAAACTTTCTAAAAATGTTCATGTAAAGGGTAATCTTGGGTGGGGGATTTTCTTGAAAACCTTCGCGTCGCATCTCTGGAAGATACTGAACCTAAATACCAAGTTTGGTGTTTATCCGACTGTTCGTTTCTGAGTTATGTTGTTCTCACACACACACACACACACAGACACACAGACACACAGACACACAGACACACAGACACACACACAGACACACAGACACACACACACACACACACGTTTCCAAAAATACTGTTTTTGGATTAAGTGGGTCTCAAAACATATATTTCCGATGAAATCTCGGTATCGAATTTTTTGGAGGAATACAATACTTCCCCTACTTATTATACTTAGTAGAGAAAGTAAAAATCAGGAAAATACCCCTATATGTGTCGTGCGTTTGAACAGAATAACTAAAAAATGAGAATTTGGTTTAACACCGAACTTGGTATTTAAGTTTAACATTCTTCCAAAAATGCGTTTTCAAGAAAATCCCCAACTATCCTTAACATGGAATATTTTCTGTTACCTCAAAAATGGCTCAATGGTTTCGATCAAAATAACACATGTTTAAGATATTTGCATGAAAAGTACAATGTATATCTTGAATTTTCCGTGAGAAGCCTTTGAAGTCATCTTCATTTTCAATGAATTTTTTTATAACTTTGTATAATTAGTGTACCATAAGGGATAGACAAGAATTACTAAATGTAGATGTAGTTAAAGCACATACTTAATGTCAAATAATTTTTGTGCCTTTAACCATTTCCGAGTATTTTTTTCCTATTAATTTTAATTTTAAAATAATACCTTTCTCAAGTGCTGTTCTCGTGGTCATGCAAGGAACATAAAATTTAAAAGCCATAATATAGTGACTCGATTTTAAGTATGTTTTTATTCCTTCGACCTACTGCATCCCTCTCATGCCTACAACGAATTGTGCAAAAGAGCATTTCCGAAATCACATAAGCCTAAGATAGATATAATAAGCTTTAAGAATACTTTGGGTACTAAAGCCATATGCATGTAACGCGTCAATTTTTTTTCCCAGTTCCAAACTTAGGAAAATTTAATGTCATTCAGAGATAGCTGTTTATGCAAGGATATTATATTATTTTATAATATGTACAGATATTAATAACATGAAGAAATGTGCATGTTTCTTGGGTTTGAGGCATTTTTACTTTCTTCGCCACGTACAGTCAGGTGCAAAAATGTGCCAATATAAGGAACCGTGGTTTAAGTTTGCAATCAATAAAGACTGGTCAACAATGAAAATGTGAAATAAATAATTTCTGATAATTCTTATGTATTTGCATCTGCCAAATCAAAAAATGAAGCCAGAAAAATGTTGTAGTGTTAAAAAAACTGTTTTCATGTGTATTAGCATACTTTTAATTCATTAGGTCAACAAATGACAATTTGCTTTAGGCGATTGTTATCGGTGACTTCAGGAAGGACAATGTCCAACAATGAGCTGTTCCTTACAAAACTATGGTTTTCCCGCCCAGGTCAGTGTTTGTTCCAACCACAGATAAGGAAGATCTGTTACAGATTATAAGGGTCCTGTATAGTTGCCAGAGGAGTAGAAGCTCTGCTTAATAAAAGAAGCTAATCCTGTGTGTTCTCAGTTGTGAATTAGCAAGTTTAGTGTCAGCTAATAGCGTGTTTTCTTAAGCATTGTGAATTAGAGGAGGATAGTGCCGCGCAAATGTATAAACGATAAAAACAATTTTGTTACATTTGTGGTGAGTTTACTTTAAAAGCGCAGAGGACAAACTTGACTCCTCGAATTAAAAGAACTTATGAGTGTTATTTTGATAATAAAATAGACATAATAAGTTTTGGGCTCCGGTAATCTGTTGTGCCAAATGTATAACACTATTAACCGGAAGGTTAAAAGGGTCCCATCATATGCCTTTGGCAGATCTTATGATGTGGTGTGGACCTAAGGATCGTATAACAGACTGCTACTTCCGCTTGACAAATACGTATATCTGCAACAAGTTTAAAGTCCAAACATATTGTTAAATATGCATCCTTTGAATCAGCAATTCGACGAGTGCCTCATGCACCAGGCCTTCCCATTCCGACTTCGCCAGACGACAGAAATGTGACTGAAGATTTTGAAAGTGTTGATGAAATTGGTGAATTACAACAGAGTGACCCAGATTTTGTGGAAGGAGTTACCATAAACGAACCGCAGTTTCTAACACACGAGGATCTTAATGTTTTGGTTCGTGATCTTGGGTTATCTAAAAGTAAAGCCGGGTTACTTGCTTCAAGCTTGAAAGGCTGGGACCTCCTGCAGGATGGCACCAAAGAAGTTCTTTCCCTCAACGCCAAAAGGAATTTCAGCATTTATTTTCTAAAGAGGAGGACCTAGTTTTCTGTAATAATGTTGATTCTTTGATGGAGTCCCTGGGTGGTCAATAAACCTGAAGATTGTCATTTGTTCATTGACTCCTCGAAAAAAAAAGCTTAAAAGGAGTTTTGCTACATAATGGAAACAAGTTTCCATCCATTCGTATAGCACTCCTATAGCGTTTCCATCAGGACATCGCTGAAATGCAAAGATGCTACCAGGGAAAATTGACTCCAAATACTGTTGGACACTGAAAAGAGATGTTACTCAAGCAAGGTACAGCCGAATATCCACTTCACATTCATTTTAGAAGAGTTATTCTAGCTATGGCGTTCCACATATTAATTACCAGAAATGTGATTCATACAATTACTAAAAAACTATAAGTGATAGAAAAGTTCTGTAAAAAGATTTGAAATCACAAGAAATCAATAATAACCAACCATTGTACTTCTTTTAACATTAAAAATCTTAAATGTTGTTGACCAGTGATGATTAACATGCCTATGCCACGCTTTCCATCCCTCATTCCGCTACAGAGGTTAATGCTGAATGCAGAACCAATAAGAGCCGGACTCATTTAGGGGTTAGTATGTACAGTCTTTGGGAGGTATGTTGTTTCAAACATTCAGGTGACATATATCGATTCTCCAGCGGTGTCGTCCTCCGTGGTGTAGTGGTTACCATGCTAGCGTCTAGTTCCCAAGGTCGCGGGCTCAAACCCGGCGGAGGGCGATGGAATTTTTCGGGCGTAAAAATCCTTAACATGGCTTTCTTCGGAAGGGAAGTAAAGCCGGTGGTCCCGTGTCGTAGATTTACGGCACGTAAAAGAACCTCAAGCCTGATTAAGAGGCCTCTGAGTAAAATTACCGGTCTTTCACGCCCAATATAGAATGGGACGCTAAGAACCACGTTAGTTAAAGAGCGTCCATAAAAAAACTCAAACTCCCCATCTGTTTCATCGCCCAGCTAGGCCTGACCTTTCTTCATAGGATAATGCTAGCTATCGGACTTCGAACTTCAGCTAATTAGAGGGTAGCTCACCTAAGGCAGGCGCAGAACACAAATGATGAAGAGGTTCTGCCAACATTCAAGAATGGAAAACTCAAACTAACAAAAACCATCGGAACGTTTTTTTGGGGGGGGCACTCGACTGTACTTAGTATCCACCCAAAAATTCGATATCCAAATGTCAGCGAAAAAGCACGTTTTGAGCCCATGTGTAAGAAAAATAAAGAAAACATTTTTAGAAAAAAAAAATCCATATTATTTGTGTGTGTGAACAACATAGCTCAAAAACCCACATGTTTATTATTTAAGCTCAGCGTCTTGAAAGGATTTAACACGAAGATTTTAAAGAAAATCTCTCCCACATCTCCGTTTACTTGAAAAAAAAATCGTAATTTTTAATTTTCTCAAAAATGGTTCTAATCGTCTAACCACTTTAATTAAAATACTCGTACCATGTGCTTAAAATATTTGTATGACAAATGAAATGTATAATTGAATTTTATGGGAATATTCTGTGAAGCGCACTTCATTCTGAATGACGTTTTTAAAATTAGTAAACTGTAAGAGAAAGACAAAATTATACTGCACAAGAAATGCAGATCTCGTTAAATACACAATTTAAGTCAGATGCAATTTTTGTGGCGTTAATAATTTCCGAAATATTAAATAATTATAAGAACCGGTCCTAATAGAGATGACGCATTCATTAGTGATTTACTTGATCGACCTTTCTCAATTCTCATCACTGGATCCTGGTATTGTTGGCTCCATGAACGTTTTCGGGAAGAATCTCTTTTCCCATCTTCAGCTCAGTGAGTCAACTTCCCGTGCTGAAGATGGGAAGAAGGTTCTTCCCGAAAACGTTCATGGGACCAACAACACCAAGAGCAAAGTGGTGAGAATTGAGTAAGATCGACCAAGTAAATTACTACAATTACAATATATTCTTTTTAATCGGTTTGAATTTTCAAATTGTTAGACATTTTTCAAGTAATTAGTCGCTATTCTTTTTTTCCCTTTCTTTCTCGTGGTCATGCAAGAAACATGGAATTTCAAAACCATCACATAGCTGACCATCGCTTTATCCTACTGTATCCTTCTCATACTTAGAACGAAATGTGTTGTATTAATAAGAAGTGAGTAGAAGAATAAGCTGTTTTAAATGTAGTTTGTAGAAAAGCGAGTAGAGAAAGCCATGCAACACATCAGATTTTTACATAGGTCACGCACTTCCTGTTTTTTCTAATAGTTTTGCAGACGGAACCAGTTATGATGTCCCGGTGTTTCATGGAATCGCTCTATTTGACACTGTCACGTAAACGGGATTTTATGAACCCAGGGTCATAACAATCGAAATGTTCAATCTGTGGTGGATAGTTCCGTATATTCTTACATAACTTTGAAGCGGTCTCCTCCTCAAAGGTGGAGGCGGATACGCTAAGCCTTCCGGGCACGCTACCGTGGTAAGGTCTAACCTAAACCTGCAAGAGTCTCCCTTTATTCAGGATGGTTTTCGCAGCTGATTAAGTGACTCAGTCTCGCAGATTCATACTTAATGACTACTATCCCACCAAGGACAAACAATTAGGACGAGAGGCTCGGATGTCCGGCTCTGGTAATTTCAATGATTCCTTGGTTTTCTAGATGCACGACAAGAGACAGATGAGAGCTGGTAAACGCCACTCCTTTCGAGTCATTGACACATGTACCCGAAAATTATGTTATGATAATTTTGCTTCATACATTAGTGTGCTAGCTTTAAAATTCGGTTTTAGTGCTCTCTTATAGTTGTAATTAAGATACGAAGGTATTTAAGTGAAGAAGTATTATTACTGCCCTACGTATGGTACAAAGTTTCCGGTGGCTTTCGCCCTACGTTCAGGAATCAACTTTGTATTTTTATGTTTCTTTAAATATTATATATATATATATTTATGTTTGCCCCGGCTGCGTCAGTATTAATTTGTAGAAACATGTATCTCTTATCGGGGGTGATGCGGCTAAAGAATGTAAGCTTACACAAATTATAACTTTTACTACATTCCCTTTATTAATCCTTCACACGATTAAATAACACTTCACTTTATAGAGAGCTGTGAGATTATTTATTAATTACTTGCACTTTTTAACACGTAAACTTTATAATATTCTCGCCGTAATGAATTTTCGTCTCACACTGGATACGTACCGAGCGAATGAACTGCTCAGGTACGTTGCCTCCTAGAGACTGCCGTTTACCGCTTAAATTTGTAAATTTTTCTATTTCACGTCCCTGATTGGCTAATTTTACTCCAATAGTATACTTTTATTTAACTTAAGGTTTTTCTAGTTGTTGATTGGTTATTTATAAACTGTTTTAAATATTACATTATTATTGCTCCAAGAATTACTAATAGCATTATTAAACTTTCTAATTCATTGCCTTAAGGTTACCTCATTGTTACCTCATTGTTACCTCATTGTTAGCAACTTTCGGCCTCTATTCTCACAGCTTCTACATTATTAAATTAACTAATACATTCACATAACGTTATTATGCATGTACACAATAATATAAACATATACAATGATTGTAATATGCACTTTTTATATATTATTTATACACATATTGCTTTAAGGCGGGCTGTTATTTTTTATATTATATAATTAGACTGAAATCATTTAAGTGTTAAAAATACTGCCTCATAAGTCAATGATGTGATGTGCTGTGCTCTAGAAATATCTATGCTTTAAATTCATGTGCTTCAAATTAATGGGAGATAAACCGCTATATATTGTCAATGTTAAATTAACTTATTTATAGACCCGTATCTCAGGAACTACTGAAGATATAATTTTGAAATTATTACAATATAAGAATTACAATATTTTTTAGTAGAATGACCCACCTTAAACAATAAAACGCATCAGAAAAAGTATGTGATTTTTCAAAATAATTTTATTTTTAAAAGTATTTTTTAAGAAAATAATTTATTGTGAACAAAATAATTCACATACATAGTTCAAAGCAGGTGCACTTAATGACTCCTGTATTCTCATGTGTTTAAAATTTCATCCTTCTATGAATAGAAAAACGGGGCATTTATTTCAAAACATGATATTTTTAGAAAACACTGTTTAAAGGAGAAAATTAAAAAGAAACTTTAATTGCATATACATGCGAATTAAAATCCACGTTTACAATAATCAGCATCCTCCTTCTAGCCTTCCTGGCTCAACTATATATATATTGCAATTTCTTCACTGAATGAGGTTTTTTTTTTTTTTTTCAAGTTTCACACCTATATCTTCCAGTACACTCACTCTATCTAGGTTTTTCACATTAAATACAATAACAGCACCACGAATCTACCAATGCATGAACCTTAAAATAAGCTTAAAACACAAGCTAGATACCAGCTTTCTGGTATCAATGGTTCCATCAACGGTTCCAAAGTTATTAATTATTTTCTGAAACGCTGCATGTAACTATCATACTTATTTTTAAATGACTAGCGCACTTACGTCTTTGAGAATATATTGAAATAATTTAAATTGGACAATAAACGAATAGTTTCTCAAAATAAGCAGAGCATATCAAATATTAATATTGTGGCGTATTAATAATTTGGGGGTACATTGCCATTACCAGGCACATTGTTGTTCTAAATTGTCATTACCAGACATATTGTTTTCACTTTCACATTGACTGGGATGACGTCCCTCCTGACTGGGAGTTTTTGGTAACCACGTGTGGTGGGGATAGCATTTGTCTTACTTAGGATTCCGAGAGAAGCGGATCGCGCGTGCAATTCGGCTTTTAAGACATCTCCCCTCACCTTTCGTATTTAATAGTGTAGGAACTCCAAACGGTTGGGAAATATATCTAGGAATGTGCAAGTAGAGTTGTATTATGGATTTTGTACAGCAAAAAACCCACGCCTTCCTCTTAACCTCCACACCATGTTTCGGTCCTCCGCGGTCAAGTGAGTATACATCCTCTCAATATACGTGTTGGGTACTAAAAGTTAATTTAATTTTTCATGTGAACCTTTAGGCCTCTAGCCAGCATGTAACAATATGACATCAAAAACAATAGAATGCAACATTTTGACCAAAATCAGTTAATCTCCTCTTGAGGAAGCATTGATAGATACTGCCCATAACATACGCCCATGTACTGCTTAGATCAGGGGCATTCAACTATGAAACCTGTCTATGAAACAGTGAGTCGTGTGTGTAGAAGGCAAGGGCTTGGCTTTATGGCTAAAAGAATCTGTATCGTAATCCAGTCAAGGCAGTTTTAGGGAAATCATGTTAGATATTGATATTCACTTTCACAAAGAAATCATAATGTTCAAAGTACTGCGCTTTCATTCTTACTCTTACTATCCAAATAAATTCGATCAAAATAACGGTTTTAATATTTTCTGTGCCACAACAGGAAACAAAAGGAGAAAACGAAATTCTTGAATTACATTCTTATTTAAGAAGTATGTGACGCAATTCCGAAAGTATTCATGACAAATATTACACCTAAAAGTAACCCAATTAAATATGTATCCTCTGTTTAGGAGGGACATTTAATTTTTTGTATATCAAATATATCATTATCCTTTCTCTCAAGAAAACAGCAGGAAATTATTAAATTGTGACAATAATCCTTTGCGGTTCATTATATTTTAAACAATAAAGTAATATTTGCTTTATTCACTGTAAAAAATTGTTTGACACTGAAAATGTTGCAATAAACACACTTTTTTAAAAATCGTATGGGGATAAATTATCATAATGTATTAAATAATAATTGTATCTTTAAATTAAAAATACTATTTTCATACCACTTTATTCTGTATCACATCATTCTTGAATGAAAAGTATTCTTTTGCAAAACATTTTTAATATTATTCACTCTCTACATTTTGTCAGTCAATTCGGCATTGTACTCTTGTACAATCCCTCATAAAAGAATCAACGGTCAAGGTTCCAAAGAATGGATCGCGTACGCGTTGTTGATTCATACCTAGCCAGTGAAGGGTGGAGTCACAGGCTTGTGCGGGGTCAGAACACTTATCTACCACAGCAGAAGGCGACCGGCGAAGGTTTTTGACTTCTACGTTCTATATTGCGATTTTAATTCCATTACTCTAAAGGATAGTAATCTGCACTGATAGAACTTAATTTCAGAAACGACGTTTTTCTATAAGTAACTATTTACTGGTTTTTATAATTTGAAGAGGGATCAAGGATGAAAAAACTGCACTTTTAGACAGGGCATTTATGCAATTAAAATATGTGAGACGTAACATTTGCTGATTTAATTAAGGTTAATAATTGCTGCTAGGATGCTTTCTTTAGCAATTGTTACAACTAAATTGCGTTTAAATACGTATAACATTAAACTACATGGTCATATTGACTTTTCGCTCTTGACAAACAAATGTTATCAATAACACTTATGATAGTGATGGCAGTAGTAATGGAAGTAGTATAAGAGCACACTACTCCAGCGTTTAATTGCACCCTAACAGGTTAATAACAGCATTTTTTATTTCTAAACTTGCATAGTGAAAATAATATGAAGTATGCGACAAACGTAAAGGCAGTGTTTTGCTTACATTTGGTTATAATAAGCTATTCAATTACAAATGAATATTTGGTTTATGCTTGTTAAAATGAGAGCGTTCCACTTAACTAAACAATTCCATATTATACTTTTCGAATATTGAAGATCTAAAACAAGCTTATTCATTTAGGTAGAATCCGGAAAGAAAGAAAAGTAGAAAAATCTGTCAGTATTTGAAACTATGTACTTCAGTTTTAGAAACCGGCGCTCGACCAAGGAGCTACTGTGGTGTCAAGATCGGCATTTGACGCTCGGGAGACTTGTTTTTAGGCTATCTCAGGTGTCTGGAATTCATAAAAAGCCTAGAAACATTCGAGTGTCTCCTTTCCAGAACTAAGTACACCTACAAGGAAGGCCGGGGATCCATGAATAGAATATTTGAGATGTTCCCAAATCCCCCCCTTTGCTTCTTGGGCAGTAAGAATTTAGAAGTAATATTACCAAATCACGCTCTATGATACTTGTTCTGATTCAAATTAAGGAAACAACATACTTTATTCTTTCGTTTAACCATACATTATTTATGCTTGTCTTTAATTCTTCCTTACTCTTTGGAGAATATAAAATAAACATAATTAAAGGTCATAAAAGTCCTCATCCAGCCGATAACTGAGCCCGGAATCCTAATTTAATACACCAACACTCTAACCGTTGCTCCAGAGAAGTAACCACACTATTCTAAATGCCTTATGGTTTATTTTAAACTGGCACGGTAGAATCAGAGGACCTTGATTTCATGTAACATTGTCATCACTTTGTATTGACCTATGAGCTAGAAGTCGCCAAATGCGTTATAGGGCATGTTAAGCGATATACACGGACAATATTGGAAGCCCATATTCTACCAAAACTTCTTACACCATACCATACACAAGTGAGGTAACCGTTTCCACAACATAGGAACGTGGGAAACATGCAGTAGCAAACATGCACAGTGTCAAACATGCCACTGAGGTTATTGAAACCCAAAACTGATGGTCTTTCCATAAAATAAATAAAAGACGAAGTCACCCCAAAATGTTTTGCAGTATTATTGTCTGTTATTATTATTATTGCATTTATTGTAAATACATTGCTATTACATTTCACATTTGGTGGATTTGTGTTAAGGGAAATATGTTTAATTGCTATAAATATACACAATTTTATTTTTTGCTGCTAGTGCTATTAAAGTAATATCCGCGATGTTAATCTTTGTATTTGACTATGTTTACTGTCTGTGTAAGCTAGTGTAGTGAAAAGGAAAGTTAAACGGTACAAATAAATAGAAAGAGTTTATTTGTATTTAATTCACAATTATGATAACGGTATAATAATAATAATAATAATAATAATAACTTTATTATATTATTATAGAAAACATTCAGATCCATGCCGGGATTTGAATCGCAGATCTTTGCCTTTCCATGCGACACTTTGTTACCGAGCTCTCGTGGTCACCTACCGCCAGCACAACCGAATCTAATGCATCTGATCTACCTGTAACCCTTGTCTACACATCTATAAAGTCATCCTACTTCTCAGAGAGGGGACTGTCACATGTAACAAAGCATAATAAACAAACTGTGTTTAAGTCTAACACACAATGTAAACGAGAAAAGTGGCAAATATAAAACGAAATGATGGGTGAAAAATCGAAGTAAAACAAATACAACTATAATTATTACAGTTGAAAATAACAATTGAACCTCTAACAGCAGCAACTGTCCTATAGGAGAGGATAGGACCAGAAGCGGAGGGGGACTTAGCACCTCGACCTATGCAGATCTTTTGTGCCTAGGCCCCTGACGGGGCGCCCCTGGGAGGGAGGGATGAGGTGAGAGGAGACAGTGACCAGACCAGCAGACACGATAAGCATAAGTCAGGGTTCCTACCATTGAACTCTCCGGATGCTGGATGGTGCAGCAGACATCCTCCCACACTGTGGACTTACACATCCCCCGGGGGCCCAGGGCCCGGGACTCGGAGACCGGCCGCAGTCCGGAGGACGAAGGTTTCCTCAGAGTCCCTGCCATGCACACGCCGAGACCTCACGCTGACACCTGCAACCCTGAAAGAAACCAAGCAGATGAAAGCTGAAGTGAAATGAGAATGGAGGTGAAATGGAGGTACAGGAAATTCCGAGGATGTAATGTGATTCTTCTCAGCATTCGCCTGGCGACCCGGGGAAACTCCCCAAAAAACCCATGGGTCAGGAAGATCGGCCACGGGAATCGAAGCCCACGACCTCCCATCCTGCTCGGTTGTTATGCTATAAATGGAATCAGAATGCCGCTTGAAACCTTTGCACAATTTTACAAAGAAGCTTTGATTTATGCCTCTCGTGCTCACCATCAGCAAATAACTTCAATGGAAAAAAAAATTAAATTGAACTTTATTTAAGGACGCTCTTTTAACGGCTATGGTTCTTAGCGTCCCATTTTATACTGAGCGTGAGACAGGAAATTTTGCTCAGAGGCCTCTTTATCAAGCTTGAGGTTCTTTTACGTGCCGTAAATCTAAGACACGGGACCACCGGCTTTACTTCCCTACCGAAGGAAGCCATGCTAAGCATTTCTACGCCCGAAAAACATCCATCGCCCTCCGTCGGGTTTGAACCCGCGATCTTGGGAACTTCAACGGAAGTTAAGTTGTGTTTTTCATATAAAAAGGGCATTATTATTATTCTTATTACTATTACATGTATATCATTAACATAAACATACAATAACTAGAATATCCATTTGGCTTTTGTATGTACTACCACCACCAATAATAATAATAATAATAATAATAATAATAATAATAATAATAATAATAATAATAACAATACTAGGACAATGATATTTCAATTTGTATAACAAAAGCATGTAAAACGAGCAAATATATACTTCTAAAAGGCACGGACGCAGTTTATTTAGCCGAAAAAAATACAAACCCTATCCCTGGACTTGAGCATGCGGCCTCTGTAAAGACAAGGTCATAACGCTCCTCTTTACACCAAAGTGTAAAGTAATAGAACTGTGCTTATTTTTGCATTTGATGTCCCTGGCATCTCCTTTCCCCTCTCGCAAGCTTCTGTCGAAAGGATGAACAAAGTACTTGGAACTTGTACGAAACTACGAATGTGCTTGTTACGGCCCCAGTTACATTTGAGAGACAGTGCACCTGCTTAACTTAGCTGCACAACCATGAATATCGTGTTCATAACTGAACCCCGGGCAGTTAATGCTCCAGTTACAGTCAAAATTTTACAAAAAGAATTAGTTTAAGAAATGTGCAATTATATTTATAAATTTTGAATTTTATGGCAAGTTCTTAAATTGCACTTTGTACCGAACATTATTATATTCCTTTAACAGCTAATGGAGACCTAGGGCAGGAAAACGCCACCGGGTGGACTCGAACCACCAACCTTTCGGTTAACAGCCGAACGCGCTAACCGATTACGCCACGGAGGCCTGGAAAAAGAACGACTTAATATCGGGTCAACAGATGCTTTAAAAAATGAAATAAATAGTGTGCGATGAGTGATTGCTGTTGTCTTGCGACTACTGAAAGACTAGAAAGTCTAGATTTGCAAGGTAATGCGTGAATGTTCTTGCTGTAAGCATCCTGTGCCAATAATTCCATGCGAAAGGCGCTAAAAGGAGAAACATTCAGATGGGCATTGTAAAATTAAAATATTTGCCGTGCATTTCTAAGACAATTTAATGTTTTGGATGTTAAAAATAATACTGATAATATATAGAAAATAAAATAAAAAAATTTCAACACATTATGTGGAACGAAAAATATAACATTAGAAAATAAGACACGAAGAGATACATAGTTGAAGCTGTATAAGACAATGGCTGTTCCAGTGCTAATATATGGAAGTGAATCATGGATTTTCAGACCAGGAGAATAAGTTACAGGCTACTGAAAAGCAATTTTAAGGTAAACAGGATGTACAAAGAGGGTCAAATAAAAAATTACACTATACGGAAGCATTTAAATATATTTGAAATTAGTGAAAAAATGAATAGAGAATAAATAAAATTGTAAAGAACATATCAGTGGAATGGTTCATCTATAATTACAAGCTCAGAGGGAAGGGAAACAGCGGACGCCCTAGGGAGAGATGGGAATAATGGAGTGAGGGCGGAATAAACTGTCAGTCCAATCCCCGGATTGGAGAAGTAGTATGTTAAAAACGCAACTCTTTTTTTCCACCTTTCTCCTGAGATACCAAAGAAAAGTGAAGCGATAGCAACGTTAAGGGGTACATGTTGTTCATCAACGTTTGCTAAACATGCATCACACAGTGGCTTTAACTTCATTCTTTCTGTTTAAATGACAATTTATTAAGGTTAAAATTAGAAAAAAGTTAAGGGTTAAATAATTTTAAACTTCTTCCTCATCTAAGTTAGTCATATGTTTGCTTAAATTTTAGCAGTGAAGGTCACAAGTCTTAAAATCATGTGAGCGTACGCGTTCAAATGTTTCTTTCACATGTTTTCACGCCTTCCAGTGATAATCCTGCCACTGATAAGCTGGAACTGTGCATCCTTTCTGTCTTTCTTATAGAAAAACTCTCCATCTAAGCTTAGGATTAAGAAGCGGAAAAGGATTTCGACACTGTGACTAAGGCTAGGCCTATTGCACCTACTATACTCTAAAGTTCCAAAGGTTTTAAGAATGAAACTTGTAATGAAACTTTAATCAGCATTTGAAATACAAAGTTACTACCAAGTTTCACTGCTATGGGTTAAGTGTTTTTTTTTCAGAATTTTTTAGAATAGCAGAAGTATTTGCTATTCTGAGCTGCGCTCTAAGAGGACTTGGGAAGTGTTACCACGATAAACGAATTCTCATCCTCACAGACAGTCAAGAGCTTTAAAAGTACTCTCTTCAGACTAGGTAAAATGAAAACTGGTTTGGGAATGCCTAAATGTCCTGATTGCCATAGTATCTCACAACAGGATTGATGCGGTGGGTGCCGGGGCATCAAGGAATCTATGGAAATGAAAAAGCTGATCAATTAGGAAAGCAGGGTTGGTCCTGAACCTTGGTTGGAACCAGTACACGTACTGCCAAAACCTCGGTAAAACCAGGATTAGGGAAAAACACAAACTCAAGTTATTCTGGACAAAGATAAGCCAAGAAACTGGCTTTAAATCCATATAACACTCTTTCCTCATCTCCCCTGAGATTGAAAAGGACAGGAATAAGGTAAGTAGTTGCGTTCATTTCTGAACATGGTCACTTCAGGAAGCATCTACATAGAGTAGGACTCTACAAGGATGAACCCATCGGTAGATTATGCGAAGAGCATGTGGAAACTGCCTGGAAAATCCTCTTTAACTGTCCATTCGTGGCAAGAAAGGGACTCTTTCCATAACCAGAAAAGATCTAGGAAAGCATGCTGACATTGAAACCAAGATACTGCAACTTGTTCAGGGAGCAGATTTTGGGAGACAATGAAATCATTCTTTCCAATGTGGTTGCACAATAAGCCTTTTAAGCTACGTGCGGGAGGTCGATAATACTCCAATAAAACCCCTCCGTCATCTAATCTAATCTAAACTGTTTCTGAAAGAAGACACGCTATTTGTGGAAAAATGTTATTTTCTAGAAAACTGTGCAAAAGACTCACAAGTTTGGTGATTGATGTCAATTCATCTGAAGTAGAGCCAAAAAGCACAACTCAAAATACTGCGTTTAGCCTTAGTCTGCAAACCTTTCACCAAGAAATGTCATGCTGAGACTTTCAAGTAAGCAGGGAAGTGATTCTCTCCTCAAGGGGAGACTAAAACCCCTGTCTCAACATTATTAAATCTGCTAAACTCATGTCAGAAACTATTAAACATAAGACTGAAATTTTTACAGGATGAAGATGCATGCCTCCTTAGTTCACTGATCTACTTATATCCACTAAGTTTGTTGAGGAAGATAGGATTATTCTTATTTACACCATATTCTGATTGACATTTATAAGCAATTATTGTTTTAAAACTAACAAAGTATTTTATCAATACTAAAGTAGATCCACAACAGTACTTTAGAGGTTGTTTTAGCTTCTTAAATAGTTTCTGGGGAAACGGGACATTTATACCAGAAAGTCTCATTCGCAGAAAAAAAACTGTTCTAAGCAAACAAACTCGTATAATTTGAAAAGAAGGAAACCACATAGCTTGAGCATACGGAAGCTGCACACGTACCAATAATGACAATTTACAGAAATGAAAAGTGAAAAACAAGTGGAAATGGGACATGAAAAAAAAACTGAAAAAAGAGCAAGATAATTTATTGACAAGAAATTGTAAAATGTAAATAAACTGTAGTGATTGGCTACTGAATGAGTGACCAGGGTCAAAGTGCAGTAGACAATCAAATTCTAAAACTCTTAGCACAATCAATACAAATATGAATAGAGCAAAACTTCCCCTAAAAGATGGTCGAAAGTTTGCCTCTCTGCTCTAAAGTGTGTAGAACTTATGATTCTGTGAAGTGGTGCAGGATTTACAATACAAAATGGCAGATTTAGTTCAATTTTTTAAAATATATTTAAAATTTAAATATGGAATGAAAAAATGCTAAATGGTAAAATGTACATAAAACTAAATAGAAACTTCCATTTTACAAGAATGCGCGAAAAACAAAAAATATCATTTTTTGGCAATTTTTCGCCATTTAGTCCCCTGAAGCGCATTCACCCATTCCCTATACATCAACGACCGTCGTGTCAGGCCCTGTAAACCCAAAGATAAAATGAAGGACAGGAAAATTCGTGGTGGTATATAATTCAACCCAGAATTACCTACAGACCTGAGAAAACCAGGTCAGGGGGCCGGTGCAACGAAAATCGAACCTGGGATCTACCAAATGCGAACCATTCCGCTCGGTTAACACTCTAAGATTAATTTTTTTCCGTCACGTTATTTTTTTCCCTTTTAACCTCCCACTTCCACCGTGTCATAGTCTGTCACGTTTTACCTGACCCTCTTCCCCATGTCACACAACGCTTGCAGTAATGTTTCGTTTTTCTGATTCATTTTTCCTTAGAGTGCGTAATATGTAATGTTTTAGGTGCAACACAATCTTAGCATACAATTCTAATAAGGCGTATGCCTCTGACGTAACGGCATTAAACTTTTATTTTTCCGAATTAAAAAAATTAACATTCAAGTGAAACTTGCAATCCGCGCTTTAAGACAGGAAAATGGTAATATCTTGGTGTCATAATCTTCATTATCGGATATAACAATCAGACAGAGGGGTTTTGGTAAGCAAATTATCAAGTTAGGAATGCCCGAGGATTGGTGGCGAGAGAATATGGAAGCGTTTGTAATCCTGTAGTGTTCTCTGTAATCAAATATGATGTACAGTTTGAAGGCAGTATGCCCTACTTTGATAGCAAGTAGACCAGAATTATGGAGCATTAGAAGGGAAAAAAACAATGTATGTTTACCTATTGATAGTGTTCAATAAAATTACCTTATGATATAATTAAGACATTTATATACAACATTCTGAGTTACACCGTATTTCTTTTACATAGAAAGGCTCAATACTCCTTCCGCTTTTATTAGGGTATGACACAGATCCTGATGGTTTCGCCATTTGTTTTGAAGCGTTCCATGCCAAATTTCGCTACAAACGATGCTTATTGTGATTATGTTTTTTTAATGAATAAACTCTTTTTTACTTTAGATATACTGCCACAGTTCTCCACTGGTCTACATATATATATCGAATAAATGGAATAGTCGCACTGAAATCGTCTGTTGGGTTGGGGAGGAGAGTGGGCGTCACAATACCTAACGTCACCTACATTCCGTGCGGTAACACGATCGCTCTGTTTACTTACTAACACCCCTCTGCCTGATAACCTAAAATTATAACAACATATATTGAATTAACGAAACCTGTTAGGTACTTAGCAATGAATCCAATTTAGTAGCTTTTATTGTGCTTAATTCTCTCACTTGTTAAGTGGAGAAAGCAAACCTCTTAATAGCATTGCATGCTGTTCACAGACACACGGACATATTCGTACAGCACAAACATGCGTGCGCGTGCAGACGTTTTTCTACAAGTACTTTATTTGGATTCAGGGAACCTCAAAATGTGTATTTCGGGTAAAATCTCAGTATCAAATTTTTGAGTGGAACGCAACATTTTCTTTACTTACTGAAGGTAAGTAGTAGACAAAGTAAAAAGTATCATCGTTAACACGTATTCAAGAACCAAGTAGTCGTTCTTCCGTTTTAATAAACTACAAGTAATACCAAAACTATCTAGTTTTCAAAAGCTAAGGTGGAGCTAGTTATTTTTTGATATTCACTCATCAACATAAATTGCCAAAAAGTGTGCATGATTCAGGCTCTATCCTTCAACAGGCAATGTCAGCCACTTCAAGGGCAAGGCATGCCTTACCATTGCCGCTCTGAGGAGGGGGTCTTAGGTCAGCAAAACGCTCCTTCACGTAATCTTATTTACTGTGCCACTGTTACTTCTTGCGTAAGGCAGCTCCTCGGTTAATTTTCCAAAACAAACTGGGTTCATTCTAAAACAAACATCTGGCGTTTAATCTCCGATTTTCATTGTAACCATTTCATAGGCACTGTCCGGAATATTCGTATAAAGATTTACTTATTTGTACTCTACCAGTTTATCACTACGAATTGTAGTAGTTTTCAGTGTTGTATTTGTTAGCCTCACGTTGTGGTACCAATTTGAAGTAAAACAAATTGTATATATTTTGAGCCTCACGTATGGGAGCCAATTTGAAGTAAATATTGCTTACGTAATGTTTGTAGCGTAAGTTATTAGAACTTGGAGATCTTATATCGTTTTTACTTCATGTGTGTGGAAGCCATCTTATGACGTCATTCTTTGTTTGGTTTGTAGCTTCATCTTGCGTTAGCAATTTGTGGCAGTATTAGCTTGTGTATGATTTTATTTCAAATGTCCTCCAGCTAGCTGTTTGGGTCGAACATGTATCTCTATGCAGGTTGTGAAATGGAAAGGAATCTTTTATCCAGAAATTACATTTAATGAAGAAATTTGTTTTATAATTTTTTTATTGTCGAACACGTTCACTAACACTTTTACATATTGATTTAGATACTCGCCAAACTGAAACTGTTTGTAATAACTTCTTACTTATCACTTTTAACTCTGTATTTCAATTTTGTGTATAATTAACTTTATAATACTTTAGATTCTCGTAATTCTGCTGCGCGTAACTTGACGAACTGAAGGACTGACTGACGACGTGTAATGTGCTAGGAATTTTTATTAACTGGGAGACCGACGTGTAATGTATTGAGAATTTTGTTGAACTGGGGCGATCTACCTTGGACTTGGCTTTATATACTCCACTCCTCGACATGCCTAAAGATTATAAATGAACTGCTATTGGCTAATAAAACGCGCCAACATTAGCGTCTATTTTAATATCCAATGAAAACCACGAATACATATTGCTTTTAGGGAAACATTCCAGAAGGTTCTACCGAAAACGCGCGAACATTACGTAACTTCCTTGTTCCCAGTAATGATAAAACAGCTCACCCCCTCGCTGCATTATTGCGCTATTATTGACAGTTTCAGTAAAGCCGTATAAACTTATTTCCCAATAATAATTACAATTAACAAACATCTGAAATCAATGTCACATAAAAATGCATATTCATATTACAACCATTATTTACATTTAAGTAATTTGTGATACAAATTACCGTATCAGAATTTATCGTTTTGATTTTACACTTCCTAAGATAGTTTCATAAGCAAATCCAGAAGATAACCGATATTCTCTCTCTTTCTGTTATTTGTTTAACTCGTCGAGGCGGTGATTTGATGTAAAATTGACAATTTCCTTGCAAACTAGCCAGGTGTGCTAGGTTGGAAAACTGGGCCTGACTTGAAAAAAATTCTGATGCATTACGTTCATATGAATTTTTCTACCCAATATCGTTTATTTTATATAGCTTCTACAAGCATTCTTACAAAACCTTATCATGTTAAATATGGAGATAACGTTTGCAGAATTAGTTTCATTACATATTTAGTTTTAGGTACAAAGGGGCTACAGGAAATCGGAATAGCCAGATGTTTAAATGCGGGTCGCTCTTTACGTAGCATCGCGAGAAACAATTGAATGGCGATAGCACTTCAGAAAATGAAGTATTGAAAAATTCAAACTAATAACGAAAATGTTGGAATGGCTGATGCCACAATGAAAGTTATTTGAAATAAATTGTGTACTTTAAGGAGATCTACATTTTTTTGTGTAGTAATCTTTTTTTTATCTCTTATGGTTTACCGATTATTCAAAATTATACAACATTCCTTCCGAATGAAGAGGACTTCATAGGCCATTCCCAGAAATTTCAAGCTATACATTTTATTTGGCATGTAAATACCTTTCATTAATTTATGGTAAGTTAGAACCATTTTGAGAAAATCAAACATTTTGAAAAAAAAAAAAGTTCTGTAAGGAGTAATTTGGGGTGGGGGTTTTTGCTTCAAAATCTTCATGTCCATGTTTGGAAGATATTTCACTTAAATACCAAGTTTGGTATTTATCCGACATTTCGTTTATGAGTAATGCTGTTCACACACACACACACACACACACACACACACACACACACACACACTTTCTCTCTTTGTTAAAGTGCTGCTTTGGGACTCTGGGAACCTCAAAACATATATTTCCGGTGAAAATTCTATATCGAATTTTTGGGTGGAATACAATACCTTCTCTTCCTACTAGTATGTGATATATGTGATACAAAATGTAAAAATCGAATATGACACATTCAAGTGACCTCTACCTTCTATCTTTATTAATGGGTATACAAACTATTTTTATTAAAGCTTATTTTTCCATCTACTACTTTTAATCCAAATAAACATTTGGATACGTTTTGTTGTAGATCCAAAGAGAACAGTGATAGACCGTTCGAGTTCCAGCCCTGTCAATGGAGGTTTTCAAGACTGATTCAACTTTCTGGTTTAGTGTATACACACAGCTGGTGTTAAACAACAGTTAGCAAGTGGAAATTGTACTTCAAAGTGATAAAAACTATTTTATTAATATTTAACTAATTACAGTTTTATTAGTAGTTTGATTAAATCTCAACCCAGGTTTGATTTTTTTCTGCATAAACTTACCTGAGACTACATACTCGAGCATAATTATTTTTATACTCGACCATGCCAAAATGTATTATTTATACGACTGGTAGCAGTACCTTAATGAACACCTGTTCATTGTATTCGACCAATCAGAAGTGGCCACGTAACATTTTGAAAGCGAAAGTATCGATTATTCTGCGTAGTACGTCTCACAACGCTAGCAACTTTGTTTGACACAGGTCATTGTATTGTAACCATAAATAAAGTAATAGCGATTGTAACACATCACTCAAACCAGAAACGAATACTTATGAAACCTTTAATTTAGATACATGGTCGAGCATAAACAGTCGTAAGAAACTTGACTATAATGGTGATTAAAACGCTCGAATGATAATTATTAATCTCGCTTCGCTCCTTCGGTTAATAATAATACTCCCGTTTTTTTACTACCATTATAGTCTCGTTGCATAATATACTATATCGATACATTAAAAACATCTAGCACTAGTACGGTATGTGGGTAGGAGTAGAGTACACAGAAGGACTTACGAAATTGAGCGATTTTTATATCCAGAGCGGTCTTGAGAGAATGTGGATTTGTTTTATGCTGGAGTTATTGCCGGAACGAAGTCATTTGGCCCAACCACCCACCTTTTGCGGCCGTTGTTATAATATAGTGGTTACTGGCGACATTTTATGTGAAGGGCGTACCGAAGAATACTCATTGTCACTAGACGATTGTCGCTATAAAAGGTAAGAACATACGCTATCCTATATCATTGGAGTTTAGCCTCACAGCTCCTACGGCTACGCCCTGTCGTCGCTCCACTCTTCTACTTATAAAAAAGATCCCTCGGCTACTCTTTGCAGTTTAGGGCCCTCAATCCTGGGCTACGCCTTGCGGCCCTAAATAAGTTGGCAATGTTGGTAGCAGGACAACACAAGCAACGCTCCTATAATGCCTCAGTTGGGATGTATGTGATGGGTGTTGTGCAACTGGTTAATACGGAACAAAGATGACAATATTTTTCACAACTGTAATAAAATACGTTAACCACAATGTCCAGTAGTTTTCATGATGTGTAATAATGTCATGAAAGTAATAAAAATAATCATGTAGATGTGTGTATGACATATGTATGGCGGCTTCTACCCGTATACCGTATAATTTCAAAACATCCTATTGCTGCAAATAATGTGCAATGTGAGGAGTATGGAATGTGAGGCAGTATTTTATATCACAACACTGTGAATGCCAGAATGATTATAGTGTAAATTAACATTATTGTATGACAATGATTGGAGATGTTTGTTAATTATAAGCATTGTTAGGAAATAAGTTTACACGGCCTCACTGAAACTGACAATAGGAGCGGGTAACAATGTAGCGAGGGGGTGAGTTGTTTATAAATTAGAAGAGATAAACAAATGACGTCAGAGTAGCGCGCTTTTCTGTAGAAATGGAGGGAATATTTTCCCTAGAGCATATGTGTTCGTAATTTTGATTGGATATAAAAATAGACGCTAATGTTGGCGCGCTTTATTAACCAATAGCATCTCTGTTACAATGTTTAGGCATATCGGGGTGAGGGAGTATAAAAAGCTAAAGCCAGAGACGGGTAACGCGAAGTTCTACAGAATCATTCAGAAGTTACACGTCGCTCAGTTCAACAGAATCATTCACGGGTTACACGTCGCTCAGTTCTACAGAATCTCTCGCGTCGTAAAGTTAGTTACAAAATGTGAAATACAAGAATTAATAATGTGCGGCAAATAAGTGATTATAGTTACATTTGAAAATATAACAGTTTCAGTCGGGCGTGTATCAAGAGTAAATATGAGAAATTAAAGAAGTGTGACGGCAATAAAAGTATAAAAACAAATTCTTTTATCAGTGTTATCTTTTAGTAACAACTCCTTTCCGTTTACACACCCTGTTTAAGAGATTTGCTCGACTGAATGATAATAGCTAGCCGGAGGACAAAGAACTCAAAATTAAAAATAGTAAAACAATAACAGACGCTCAGCAAATAAGATAACACGAACGATACCGCGACAAATGACAATCAACTATTTATAAACTGAGGCAATATTATGTTAGCTATAGCTCTAAAATAAATACATAAATAAAGAGTAATTCACATTTCAAAATGTATCTACCACTTCATTTTGGGAGATTTACTACCAGATTGCTGCTTTCTCTAATCACAGTCTTTAAACAAGATGCTTGGTGATCGAGACACTATACTATATGAGCATCTGAAAATCAGCAATAACTTGCAAAAATATTTTCGTTGTAAAATAAGCGATGTATTGGCTACTCACATTTTTTTTATCGGAAATCGTTTTAATGTTAGGGGTGCTAAATGGCTCAATAAACCGTCCTAATTCCATTATTAAAAAAGACAAAGCTTTTCTGCAGAAATTCAGAGAATTTGTTCATTTCACAAGATCATTTAATTTAGCAGAAATTTTGAAATATATGCGGCACAATTGGGCAAAACTCGTTAGCGATGTGGGAATCGTATTTTGCTAATCATAGTTTTATATTTTCCTCAGTTTAATGTGAAATTTAGTTTGAGAATTATCTGTCTTCACTTGCAAAAAGGAAACTAATGAGAAATCCGAAATGAATCACAGATTTAGCCGATTTAAATATAAACTGATTTAGGCCCATCGCTCATATAAGGCGATTTCAACCCTTGTCTTTTAAACTCGATGTTATTTCTCTGGCGGCAACTCACATGAGCACAGAGTGTTAAATCTTTAATGCCTGGTCTATATCTATAAATAATTTTTCCTTGTAGCTGAAATGTTTAATGTCTAAATGACTGCTTTATTATTTCACAGGAACACACTGATATGTATGTATTTGGCATTATTTACTCCAAACAATAATTTAAAGCAAGTACAATGCTTCCTGCTATAGTTTTTGCTACTTGTATTAAACCCTACTCAGACGTGCTGCAATCTGGTGCCGAGTTTTGATAGATTCATCACCATTAGCACACGAAGCTGCTTCTTAATTATGTTTAATCAGTATCACCTTCTGCTGTGACTTAGGGGAGACTAAATGGCTAAAATTTCTAACAAATAACGTTTTTTTGTTTTTTGTGAAGTCTACTTAGTAATTGAAAGTTCTCTCTAATTTGATACATACATACTTTATCATTGCAGATATTCTTATAAATACATTTTTAAAATGTTATTGAATTTATCATTTGTAATGTGTATTCACCATTTCCCAGAAAAAATCTTATGTTACATTCACATAACTTTCTCTACCCTCTATTGTTTATTAATAGGTGTAAAAGTTATCCTTACGAGCATTTATTTTTCTATCTACTTAATTTTAATTCAGATAAACCTTTGCAAAAATAGCTAACACTACAAACTTCTGTAGGATACAAAAAGAACAGCAATAGTCAAATGTTTAAGAACTGGACGCTATGCACTGGCCTTAAAATTCCATACTGTTTCCATGCAATCGCCAGAAACAAATGAAAATCATGGGACTTAAAAAGAATGACAAAGCACTGAACAAATCGAAACAATAATAATGTGTATCTCGGAAATGGTTTATAACCACGGTCACAAAAACAGTTATTTTAAATGAAGAGATCCACATTTTTTGTATAGTAGGTTTTTTTTCTATTTGTGATGCAAGTATCTTTAATATATTTTAGCTTAATCAAAACTGTTAGAACAATTTTTTAGAAAATAAAACATTTCTAATGATGTTCCATGTAAATTGTCGCGGTAACTCGTGTTATCTATTTCTGAGCGCCTGTTATTGTATTACTATTTTTAAATTTGGGTTCTTTGTCCTCCGGCTAGCTATTATTTCTCAGTCGAGCATATCTCTTAAACAGGGTGTGTAAACTGAAAGGAGTTTTTACTGAAAGATAACACTGATAAAAGAATTTGTTTTTACACTTTTATTGCCGCCACACTTTATTCATTTCACATAATTATTCTTGATACGCGCCCGACTGAAAGTGTTATATTTTCTAATGTCACTATAATCACATATTTGCTGCATATTATTAATTCGCGTATTTCACATTTATAACTAACTTTACGACGCAAGAGATTCTGTAAAACTGCACGACGTATAACCTTTGTATGATTCTATTGGACTGCACGACGAATAACCTTTGTATGATTCTGTTGGACTGAACGACGTATTGCCGGCGAATGCTTCTGTTGGACTGAACGACGTATTACCCGCGAATGCTTCTGTTGGACTGAGCGTTACCCGTCTCTGGCTTTAGCTTTTTATACTCCCTCACCGCAATATGCCTAAATATTATAACAGAGCTGCTATTGGTTAATAAAGCGCGCCAACATTAGCGTCTATTTTTATATCCAATCAAAATTACGAACACAAATGCTCTAGGGAAGATATTCCCTCCATTTCTAAGAAAAGCGCGCTAATCTGACGTCATTTGTTTGTCTCTTCTAATTGATAAACAACTCACCCCCTCGCTCATTGTTACCCGCTCTTATTGTCAGTTTCAGTGAGGTCGTGTAAACTTATTTCCTAAAAATGCTTATAATTAACAAACATCTCAAATCATTGTCATACAATAATGTTAAGTTACACTACAATCACTCTGGCATTTACAGTGTTGTGATATAAAATACTGCCACAAAATGGTAGTTTGGGGCTGGGGGATTTTTTTTTAAATCTTCGTGTGTGACATCTTTGGGAGGTACTGAACCTACATACCAAGTTTGGTATTTATTCAACATTTCGCTTTTGAGTTACGCTATTTCACACACACGAACCGATTTCTAAAAATGCTATTTTTGGATTCGGGGTCCTCATGTATTTCCGGTGAAATCTCGGTATCGAATTTTTAGGCGGAGTGCAATACCTTCTGTACCTCCTACTTTAGCCCATCTTTTAGGGGAAATTTTGCTCTACAAATTTGTACTACTGTTAAGCATATAAACTTCTGTGTGCTTAAGGCCTACGATTTCTTTCTTTTCAAATATATGCGAGTTTGTATTCTCAATTTTTTCTTTGAATAGCATTTTCTAAATGACATTTTCAGTATTAATAATGCGTTTTTTCAGAAGCTGTTGAATATAGCTAAATTAAGATTAAAGATGATAAAAACAATCTCCAGTGCCGCTATGGATCTACCTTGGTGTAAATAAAACATTTAAAACAATAAATGCTGACAAATTGTAATCAACAGGTGGTATAATTAGGAAAATAATCGAGTCTTCCTTAATAAACAACCTTGTTACATAAAAGTATATCAGTGGGCTAAGAAGGCATTCACCTACATACTGTAAAAATGTCAGTCTCATATCTTAAATGAATTTAGCAGATTTAATATTATTCGCGGGATAGGACCTTTTTCTTTAGTTCCATTTATACCTCACCTTTAACTACATTGGTCTTATCGGCGACCTTTCTTTGGAACTTATTGCCTATTGATAATGGTGTTAACTCGTATTCTCTTGGTTGGGCTTCTTGCACTTTTGGGGTTTTAATCATTAGATTACACACACATTCACACGTCCAGACTCTGGTAGGGATAGGAAATAATCTTGATAAGAGAAAAATTCCCATCCCAGCCGGAAATCGAACTAGGGACCCCTTGCACAGCAGGCAGGCGCTCTACCGACTAAGCTACGGGGCCAGCCAATAGGACATTTAATGTTCCCTTAAACTGGCATTTTGACACCTACATTTTCTGTACGGCAACAACTTATGCATATCTTTGTTACTGAAATCATCGAGTACAGGAAAACATTCCACGCAAAACCTGTAAAAATTGCATGTGATGCAGTTCATGGTCCTGAGAGACAAAGACATATTCAGAACTCAGAAAAATTGACATATTTTAATGAATATCAATGGTATTCGTTTCGTGCACAGGATGCTAAATTTCTAAAGCAAAATCCCCATCAATTTCCATATAATGTATTCGATGGGGAACAGAAACGCAAAAGCAGCAAAGAGATGTGGGGATTCCCCTGGTTGAAAAGCGAGTTGATAGAGACGGAGCGAACATCAAAGACCTCGTGAGATTGAAAAGAAGCAAACATCACGCATGAGTAATAGAATAACTTAATACATATATAGAGTCCTTTTTCACTTTGTACTCAAATGCTACGCGGCTGTGGATATATATCGTTCGTCATCACAGCTGCCTCGCGTATTGATGTAGAGATTTCAGCCCCGTTTTATTTCATTTCTGAAACACATGTAATTGCACTATTCAGCAGTCAAGAACTGCGATCTATTGAAACAAAGTTTAGGTTATCTCCTTGGCATCTTCCATAATGAGGAGAGAGTAAAACCTGGAAGGAAGAAAGAACGAAAGAAAGAAAGAAAGAAAGAAAACCTGGCTTAGTGAGGAAGGTTCTGAACTCCCGTTCAAAATCCTTGCGTTAATTATGTTGACCACCTGTTTTAGTACATCGGGTTTCAGTAAGATGAATTCATGATGAATGAGTTACTCTACCACCTTTAATGGAAATAATTGCGTGCTCTAGGCTTACTATAACCGAGTGAAATGGCTCCGCAGAAACATGTGAGACTTACATTCAGGAGGTACTGGGTTCGGTTCCCGTCGACCGCCCCCTCTGACCTTAGTTTTTTTTTGTTTTATGTGATCGGTAGGCGAATACTGGGATAGTTTCTCATCTATCACAATTTCCTTTCCATTATTTCCCTTTCCTTCCGTTTCTTTCTCATCTTTCAGGTGTGCTTCTAGGTTTCGTGGCGTATGGCGGTGCCGAACAGATGACTCGGATGCTTGCTCAAAGGAAAGAGTACTCCCCGTGGACACCAGAGGTCTGATTGGTCGACGGGTCGTTCATCGCCCTTTCTAGGCAGCTCCAGCTGTGGGGCGTGTCTTCGAGCCTGGAATTATTTAGGACTTCCTTGCGTCTCTGTTTCCTGTCTGTATGCGGCATGTAGCCTCCTGTTGTTCCTTCACTTCACTCCTCCTGTTAATAGCCATAATAGATCTATGTAGGCTGCAGTGCGCGAGGGGTATCCCTCCGTTGCATAACCTATGCGGTAGGAGTACAGTTTTATATTTGGGGTGGAGCTGCTGCGTCCAAAATTCATTGGCTACAGGTAGATACTTCAAAAGAAAGTTCTACGACACATATTGAATGCCTCTTGGCATGTACGCAATACTTAGTTACATAATGAACTTGGATTCAGCATCATCTCTACATATATCGGTTCTCAGGCTCATTCATTTATTCATGTACTCCCTTTGTGCCCGGCGGCGCCGTGCATATCTTCTTAGGTTGAAGAACTGCTGCAGTCTGCGTCTCTTCGTCAGCGGTCGTCTGCCACAGAACTCATTGCTCTCTTCCGACAGCGCCTCGAAACAGGATTATGGCTCGCATTCCGGTTCAAATCCCGCCTGGACAGTCCTCCCTGACTGAGGTTCTTTTCAGGTTTTCCTCAGTACTCATAACTGCCAAATGCTGGAGAGGTGTCCTATAAACTTAGGCCTGGAACTTTTGTTTTCCAAAATTCCTTTCCCAAATATTTTATTGCATGTATCGTGTCTACTGCCTGTGGTGCCGTATGTAGTAAAAACGGGCGTTAAACACTACTACTCTTAATGCGAAAATGACCTGTATTGTTATCTAACACTATTTAGTTCCAGAGGGGTCTTATATAGCTGACCTCCGCTCTTTTCTTATTTACTGTCTTTCCTTCCAATCTGTATAGCACATTGTTGTGCTGATCGATTCCGTGTTAAATAGAACTACTTTTATCCTTATGCTATCCCCAGCGTGTTCTTAAGTCGGTGTCGAAAGTATACCTAAATAAAAGTGTCAGTTTTGGTTTTCAGGTTTTATAATCGACCACAAACCTGTACTGAACTGACTACAAGACACATATTGACAAGCAGTGGGGTATCTTTATGGTCCGGTTTCACAGTTGAACCTTAAGCTTCGAATCGGGCTTAAGCGGAGGCTTATATCTTGAATATCTGAGAATAGCCTATGAAGTCCTCTTCATTTGAAAGGAGTTTTGTATAATCTTGTATAACTGGTAAACGTTACGCGATAGGCGAAAACGTACTACACAAAATTATAGATCTCTTTAAAAAACACAATTTCAAATAAGTTCCTTTGTATCATAAGCATTTCTGAGATATCCGTTATTAAAGGTTCGAATTGTTAATTTGTTGGTCATTCTCTTCCGTTGTTTCTCGCGATTGCTTGGAAACTGTACGTAATTTTAAGGCCATATAGCCTCTAGTTCTTAAGCATTTGACTATCACTGTTCCCTTTGTATCTGTAACGAAATGTATAATGTAGATATTCCTGCAAAGGTTTATTTGGATTAAAATGTAGTAGATGGAAGAATAAGCTTGAGTAAGAATAATTTGCGTACCCACTAATAAGTGATGGAGGGTAGAGAAACTGTGTGAAAATAAGACATCAGAATTTTTTATGGGTATCCGTTTATATGCCACCATTAACATCTAAGGTCATATCGGTGGCTTTGCCTTTGGACCAGTTGCTCACCGGCAATGATGTTCGTTTACTATCGTGTTAATGTTTGGGTTTGTTTAGCTTGGATTTTCTTTTTAAACATTAAATTTACACACACATTTGCTCTCCCACCCATACTTCTCGACTCTAAGGAGGATGGAAAATAATCCTGGTTAAAGAACAATTTTCATTCTCCTGCCGCGAATCGAACCCGGGAGCTCCGGATTTGGAAGCTAGCATGCTAACAACCAGACCACAGAGGTAGTCTCTCTGGTATTCTTCAAACTGGTGACTTTAGTTTCTCAATAAACCTCCGTGAGACGTTTTTAGAAGTCAGTGTCTTATCCGCAATATCTCATGAAAGTAATGTAGATTCGTACTATTTTCTTGCAATTACACATAACTAGTAAAGCACTCACTAGAACAGTAAATTAAAATTTACAGCTGCCATGTGGCTTTAATTTGATTATGCTTTCTATTTAACCATACTTAATGCTGTTCCCCCCAAATCCTTCCCAAGGATTGGTACGAACAATACTTGGTGAGGAAGCATATCAGCCTGAATTCGAGAGGAAGTGACGAGGTGAGGGATTGCCACATCCGATAAGGCTTGGTGGCTACAGGCACAAAGTAGCGGGCCCCTAACGTATCCAGATGGTGCATTCCGAGCTTCCCTTCGATGTCCCCTAGAAGAAGCAGTTCTAATAGTTATCTTATCAAAGTACATCTTCCGCACTAACATCTACTACATCTGAAAAATGAAGCAGAAATTGGAGACAGGAAGGTTCGTTGTACATAAGAATGCATCCTAGCATTCACCTAGCGATCACGAAAACCACGAAAAAGTCAGAATGATCAGTCACCTCGGGGTTTCAAGTCGGGTCCTTCCATATGCAATCATCAGAAGCTAAAGCCCCAGCCATTCCGCTCTATAAAATAAAACCCAGATACTTTATTTTGGAAAACCATAACTGTCGTTCCTGGTTGTGACGAATTCACACTGTACATCAATTTGGAGCAATGGAACACAAATAAGAGGAATGAGATGTTGAGAACGAGTGAGTAGAAGACGGTACTATGAAGTGTAGATTACTGGAAAAAAAGGAAGTAACAGTTTTAATGATAGCTTATCAGAAACCCCTTGGTACGTAAAATCGAACAAATCAGTGCAGGTAGCTCGGAAAAGTATTTTGCAATCAGATTTAAATCAATACCAGGGGCCAGATTTTGATGAGCTAAAATGTTTGAAAAATGAGCTATAAAATGAATAACATTTTAAAAACTGGCATAATAATTACTAAAAATGACCCAAAATTTATTTTATTTATTAAAATTAGTGTGTACAAACTTATAATGTAATTTATACATAGATATAACTGCTATACAAGTAGAAATGCAGGTATAAAAATGAGATAATTTATAAAACTAATTAAAAATACATTTATTATTTGTGAAGCAGACTTTACAAGACTGTAGAATTAGCAAAGGAAAAGAACTTCACAGCCTAAGGCACGACTTAAGGACAATAGCAACTTGACTGTACGTACTTATTAACGCGAAAAACGGAAAACTGACTTGTCACGTACCTAGTTTGGGACAAGCATTCATAATAGTTATAGCTGCTCCCTAACAAGTCACTCCTACACTTACAAGCAACCCTTTCAAGCCTAATCATTTAATAGGAATGATTTTTTTCTTCCATGAACGCGAGTAAAGGTTATAAAAACTTAAGGTTATTTCTCAACGGAGTAGTGAAATTTCTCAAGTTTGAAAAATTATTCTATGTCTAATATCAGTAATCTGGCCTATAAAACACCTAATTCGTTCCATTAATTACCAAAAGATTAAAAAGGATTTATAATGCCCTTGTGCTTGAATACAAACACATTGGAATTATAAATGAACACACTTGTGACTTAGTTGAGAAGGCCATGGAGTAGAAAATAGGTGTTGTTACTCTCCAGTATATGCATATAAAATAAGACAAATTGCTTATATATTCAATGTAAATTCAAGAAAATTATTAAATAAAGACGAAAATACCAAGAAAATGACATAGTAATTACTAAAACCAAACAAAATACGCCAAAAGTAGAAAATAACATGAAATACCCAAACATTACCCAATAAACTTGTAGCGTGTATGTGTGTAATGCCAGACACATTATTGTGTCGTTGACGACGGCATTGTTGAGGTAATTCTTTCGGCTTTGGGTTTTGAAGTACGTCTGGCATGGCAACAGCTCTCCAGTCCGAGCCGACGGGCCTGGCGAGGATTAGAGTGTGGGAAGTGAGCGTTACTTCTCTGTGTTGTGTGTTAGCGTCACTTCTGGTCGAGTGTCTGGTGTGGAAGGTCCATGTGAATTGTGTGAATGTAGCCTCATGTGTGTAGCATCTCCCTTGAATTTCTTTCTTTTTATCTTTTGTGTGTAATGTAAGGGCACCGTGTTATACTGAATAAACCACAGGTAATGTGATTAATGTGAAGTTCTGTGTATTTTGTTATAACTATCTCACGCCTGCTCTGGAATGTGTAATTAAAGTTCTGGTCCTCTCGCTACCTCTGATGCTACGTCTCCCAATGCATATACTGAGGTAACTAAAATTTAATAACTAGCTGCAAACCTTTTGGCCTCACCCCAATATATAACAGTATGCACTTTCATAATCTGGGGCCTATGGTGAGGATTTACGTATACGTTAGCAATGTCTATGGTGTAACAATTAGAAGATAAAATGTCATCAGAAACCGGGTCTTGCTAATTACTATGCTTAGATGGCAAAAAAGGAAGTATGGAACTTGTGTAACTCCCTAAAGAAGAGAGATAACATATCTGTAATATGCACGACATTTGGATTTCCCTCAGGACATACGCTGAAATATAGTCTTAGCTTCCGCACTTATCTGTGTCTACTGAATCAGATAACATCACATTCTCCGTCCACGTGTAGATCGTTCGGGACGTAATAAAAATCACATTCTTCTGATGTTCGAGTATGTGCAGAAAATGCTGGGAGATGAGTTTAGAACACGTGAGATTGCACGTATTTCATCGTATACCTTATGCAGGGTCACCGAGATGAATTGTGCGCGCATAAACAGCATTATGCTCGCCTCCCCTTAGAAAAACGCTTTACCACTACAATTTATTACCAGCTGTTCTAGACATGCTAATTACAATCAGCCCCCCCCCAAAGCTTACATATAAAACATACATTTTATTTCACATAAAACTGTTTTGCAGTTATTTAGGAAACATATTTTGTAACGGTCAAAGCAAGATTTAACTTTTTTACTATTTTTAATTGGCGATAGAGGGAAAACTGTGCAGTTCTTCAGTTTTCATTTTAATGGTCGGTGTCAAAAATAGATAACATTATTAAGCTCCACATTAGAAACAAATAATAGATTGAACACGAAATTAGTAAGATATTATTACTATACAACTGGACCTCCTAATTTACATATCGGTTTCAAAAATCAACTCTCCTTGCTACTTAGATGCTTAGCAAGATCCTCTCCAACGTAAACAGGCTAAAGCTATCCAGTTTTTCTTAATGCACAGATTATGTTAAATGATGTTTTAGTTCCTCCATTTTACCGAAAGGACATTTTACAAAGGATCTTTACTGAAGGCTCTTTCAGTAACTGTCACTGGAATTTCACAAATATTCTTGTGATTGCACAAATGTTTGGAAATAAATAACACGCCTTTAATTCCTTAAGACGAATTAAGGGTTCCAGAGATACTAATAATCAAAATACTTTATATATTAAGCTTCGTCTTAAGGATTGCTTAAATAAAGCCCAATGTTTCGAGTGTGTTTCATCTCGTCTCCTTAGGCATCTATCCCTGAGGAGGAGATATTAAACGTTGACTTTTATTTTACTAGTACGTAAGACGTGGCTTAAGCCGTAAAGCATTTTAATCTTGGCCAACAACCGCCACGAAAGATGTATAAGAACTCCAGAAGTTTTAAAGTAACCTGTCCATAAATTAGAACATGAACTGATTTTAGATTATTCAGCTACTTATCGATCTTTCCGTTACGTCTTTATAATATTTTCCATGGAAAATAGCCAGCACATTCCAAATGGCATGCTGAATATGTCGATGTTACCATTAGCTAAATATGTCATTCAACATTCCTACACGGTGAAATGATTAGTACGTCCAGAAACCAAGAGAATCATTTACTCTGAACTTTCTTTTTCGTTAAGCTATCCTTTAATTCTCTCAAAATTCTGGAATATTGTTTCTTTCGTCCAAGAAACTCTGTTGACTCTCGTCTTCCGAAGTTCTGTTGCTGAAGACGATCAGTTGTGTTGGCCGCTTCTTTTGTTCCATTTAGTAAGTTACCCCAATTCTTTAAGTTACTGGATCAGATTGTGGGCATTATTAAACTTCACATCAAGAGCTCCATATTGAGCTTTTAGAACCTTATTATTACATCAGTTTTACTGATGAGAAAATTTTAAAACGGAATTGAAACCGGAACAAGCAACTGAGAATTTAGAAAATGAGATGATTATTTTATTCGGCAACTTTCTCTGTGCACACTGGCGTTCTCCACACGTCATTGAGTGTGCTCCTTACAGTATTCTATAACGGAAAGGAAAAACTTTCTTGACGAAGTATCGATGTTTAACATATGTAATAGGTGATTTGGGCGCAAAATATCATTGCGTCCAAGTGGAACATGATAATTCTTCAGAACGAATAAAGCAACCAATGATCTGGTAAAGGTACTACAGCCAATATAGTACCCATGCGCCCTGCGGCTCGAAAAACGTAACCTTGCGGCGCAAAGCCTGAAGCACATCGCTGCATTGAGCCTATTTTTAATCTAATCACTATTGTAAGCACCATCCATTTGCTCCATTATCATAACTATCATAGCTGCAATAGCATTTGTGGCTCTAATTCCATAGATCCCGAGATCAAATCCGGTATACAAACCTGCCTGAATAGGTTTGAATCAGTTGCCGGCTAAATGCCGAATTCGATATTTCATTACCACGGCACAAATATTAAAATGAATAGAAATAGAACAGGTAGCACAAGAAGTGGTGAATTTAGGGAAACTTACCTTATGTTACCCCATTTCATCCCAAATACTATTCCTCCAAGTTTATATCATTTCACAATATGTGGAAAATATCCCACAGTTTCCCATACATAATACATATTTCCTAGGAATGCTTTCTTAGTCCCTTTAGAAATAATGCCCGTTTGTATCCAAGCAAAACTTATTCTTCCAATTTAGTCAAAAATATCTGGATAATTCTCTTCACCCAGTTTCTTTCGCTATTTTATTCAAATTTAAGGAATGGTTGTCCTCAAAACCACTATAAATATTTTGCTTCTCTGTGTCTTCCACCATTGCCTTACTTTTCCAAAATGCATTAATGATTGTTTCACTCAGTTGTCAAAATAACCTTTACTCCAGTCTTTTCTAGCATTTCCCCACCTCCCTAAACAAGCTCTCTTCCCAGTATATTCCTCGAGACTTTAGTCATTCTTTTAACATGTTAAGGTCTTCTGTTTATCAATATACTAACTGCAAGTATGAAAACCCAGCGAATAGTTAATTCCATGATCCCAAAATTCCAACTTCCAACTTAATCATTAGAAGTAGAATAATTCAAAAGATAGGCGGCTATACAACTACTACAAACTCATCTATTTACAAATAACTCAACCAGGTGGTGCCAGAAAGCAACGATGCATATAAGGCCATATTTTAGCAACCTAATCAATAAGGTTGAATAAAGAAGGTAAGAGTACTATAAAAAAATGAGAGTAATATAAACAAGCGAGGGAAGGGACTATATATGGTCATCTGACTTCCATCGATTCGTACAGTCGGGTGCATGGAATCGTGCCAATGCAAGGAAATATTAAACCGCCTCTGCCACGCCCAAACCCCACACTTACCTGGTTCTACTACTCCACTTAAGGCTGAATTCACAATGTTGCCTATGTGAAAAGGCAATGCTTGTTATGAGTATTTCCTTTTGATAAGGAAATGCTTATTACCATTTGATATGCATAAACGGTACTTAAATGTTCAACGCCAAGCATTTCTTATTTTAGAAGTACATGTGGCAGCATGGTTCAGCTGTTTCACAGCCACTCGGATGCGCGTAAGAATATGTACACGAGCGTGCAGGTGATCACCAGGCAGAGGGGTTTTAGTAAGTAAACCACCAAGTTAGGAAGCCACTGAGGGTTAGTGGCGAGGGAAGGAGGAAGCGACGTTGCAGTGTTTCTCTGAAAACAAATACGAACAGTTACAGGCAGTAACCCTACTTCGAAAGCAGATTGATTAGGATTGCGCAGTATCGGAAGAAAACAATGTAGATACGTTTAACTATTGGTAGTGTGCAAATAAGTTACCTCATTATTTAATTAAATTATTAATGCACAGAAATCTGAAATTGGCTTTTCTGTACATCGTGAGTTTTACAATATACAATAATGTATTTTCGAAATACATGAATATAAATCGCATGCGATTAGCACGTACTATGTTCTATATCACCCGACGTAGTAGGAGCAAATAAAAAAAACGAAATATCTGACTTTCTTGAGATTCCCTGTCTCAGTAATGCGTCCTTCGTTTTATACATTTCTGTGCACCCTTAATCCTTCTCTAGAATACTTTTAAGTTTCTTTGTTACCCTTTCTTTAAAGTTCCAGCTTTATACCTTACTCAGTGTTTCTGAAACCTGTTCTATTACCTTAAGAGCTTCTGGTATTTTTAGTGTCTATGCTTGCAAATACATATGTTATAGTAGTTGCAATATTACTAAAATGATTCTGAATATATGAAAAATCTTAAAACAAAACTGGTGAAATTATATCCTTCACTAAACGTATAGCCGCATTCTTCTCTCATCAAAGATATTAATTACATTAAAAACTTGTCGTAATATTGAGCTTAATATATTATAGCCATGTCTCCCATTGAGTTACGATTAGTTGTGAAGACAAGGGAATTCCAGGTTCCTCCCCCTTAAATACTTTGATTCTTGAGAGTGCCTTGCGAAATATATTTTTCGCTTTGCCTATACGAGTATCAACATCCGGAAAACAGACCTCATTCCTTCGCAACTCGGTAACGACCATGTGCTAGACATGTTTAATGTATCAATGTGGCATAATGTTGAACAAGATATTTTAAACACCCTTTGGGTTCTATGTGACATACGTTACATCTGACGGTTTTGTCGTCCTTCGTGATGTAGTGGTTACCATACTAGCTCTAGTTCTATAGGTCGTGGGTTCAAACCCGGCGGAGGGCGATACATTTATAGGAGCGTAAAAATCCTTAACATGGCTTCCTTCGGAAAGGAAGTAAAGCCGATGGTCCCGTGTCGTAGATTTACAGCTCATAAAAGAACCTAAAGCTGATAGAAGCCTCTGAGCAAAACTTCCGGTGTTTCACGCCCAATATAGAATGGGACGCTAAGAACCACGGCAATTAAAGAGCGTCCATAATAAAAAAAAATATATGGTTTCGCCATTTGTGCTGAAGTTTTCCCTGCCAAATTTCACTACAAACGATGCTAATTGTGATGATGGTTTTGGTGTGTGATTCTTCTTTGCCTTGGGTGTATTGCCACAGTTCTCCACTGATTTGTATGCAGTGAATAAATGGAACAGTCGCAACGAAATCTGCTATTGTGAAGAGAAGGGGAAGAGTGTGCCCGTTACAGTACCTGACGTCACCTACACTCCAAGCGGTAACATGATTGCTCTGTTTACTTATTAAAACCCTCTGCCTGGTAGGTTTTCATACCCTCCATTTCTATATTCGTTTTTTCACAACACTTTACCGTAGTTTAAAATCAAGTAGATTGTAAATTTAGTTAAAGAGTATTAGTTATACAATTAAAATAGATCGAAAACATGATAAAAGGAAAACCTTTCAGTGAGAAGGAAAGAAACCAACTAAAAGAGTTGGTGCTGAGATACAAAGACATTGTAGATTGCAAGCAATCAGACGCTGTGTCTTCACAGAGAAAAGGGATAAATGGCAGAAGACTGCTGAGGAATTTAATGTCACCTCCCAGAATAATCCCGAAAGTAGTGAATTACTTTTATCACCATTTATGATACTGAGAATGTTAAGGTTAGGTTATGTTATCTTCTTTGAGCACTTCCGTACGTGTTATCACAAATTTGTGTGCATAATAACCATTAAATTTAATATTTATTGGCTTACAAGCTAATTCTTGCTCTTATACGTTTTGTGCAATTTATGGTTTGTGTGTGTGTGTGTGTGTGTGTGTGTGTGTGTGTGTGTGTGTGTGTGTTTTATAGAGGAAGGCTCACGGACAAAATGATATTCAATAGTAGGAGTTTTTCAATTTAATTTAGTTAGGAACTATGTAGAAAACAGTGTTTCCACAGTAATTTAGATAAATTCCCGATAAATCTTACATTCAAAACTACTGCAATGAAACTTGTTGCTTGCATTTTTCAAAGAAAAATTATGTGAATATGCAACATTCTCACTTTATAGCAAAGCTGCTGGGAAAGCAATTAAACTGAGAGCACAAATAAAAGGAAACTATAATGATAAACTACATAATTGACAGCGAAGTAAAATTGAGTCGTTATTATATTTTTCATTAATACAATCTGCATAACATTATTGCTGCTTGTAGGTTAGTTCACACTCGAACTAATAGTATTTTCACTATAAAACTATACAGTTCTAAGGTGAAATGATGCTTCACTATTTTAGACTGAAATATTATGCAAAGAAATGCGGAACTAAAAAAGTACATGGACGGCAAAAATGAAGTTTTACAAGCTTCCACGAGTTGCAAAATCATCTGCCATGTTGATATGACGAGGTGTTTACAAGTCATTACTTAAGCCCGTGGCTACGCAGTCATAAATAAGGACTTTTAAAATGAAAAGACTTGGCTATAAAATGAAAATCCATAAAAGAAAGTGCTTAATAATAAACTTAAAATAAGCAGTGTCAATGAATTCGGTCCTTAATATTTATTTTTCTTATCACCCCCCCCTTTTTACTTTTGTTCCTGAGCCTGAAACCGACCTGTGTTCATAGGTTAATGTTTTGAGTGCTAGACTTTTGACTTCTAACCAATACGAGACAGGCTCATCCGGGTTGTTATGGACCTTTGTTGCGAAGCATGTCTTTCAGTACTCAAGTGAAATGTTTCCGTACTCCTCCCCTTTCACCGCTCACCTAGGCCTGACCTTTGTTCATATATTAATGCACGTGTGTCGGACCGAGTCAGGCAAAAACAGTGAACCAAAAATAGCTTGCTGTTAATGTTTGTACGAATATAGTGATTATTATTTTGGACGTACTTGACTGTTATTTTGGAACGGTATTTAGAACATAGTTTTTTATTTTTTTTTTTTTTTGGAGGGGAGAACTGGAACAGTCGGAAAAAATGAGAGAAAAGTGACTTTTTTCCCCACCTCTATTTTGGAAACTTTAGTTCCTCTGTTACTTTCTTAGCTGCTATGATTGTTATTATTAATATTATTGTTAACGCTGTTTATTCCCAGCAATTACTAAAATTGGAAATGCCGCCGAAAGGGTATCGCAGTGGTGCCTACGCTATCTTGGTGAAATCCAGTTGTGTAGGGAGGCAGTTACCACCGTGCACTATGCAAAGGCCTGCAGCATTCAAGGAATGCTGGTGGTTCCTCGAAATTAAATGCAAACATTGACACGGAGCGACGCCTTAACACATGTACCTACTTAGTAAAATATTCTTTTTCTATTTACCCCTGAGAAAGGAATAACATTTAACAAATAATTATTATTAATTATATACTACAATACTTTGAAGCACCTGCATTATTATTTATTTATTTATCATCACTGAATTTATCGCCAAATGTTACGTCTTAGAGATATTTACTACATATTTAGATATTTCTAAATATTTTAGAATTTTATTATTTTACGTATATATTAATATGTAAATAAAAATTTTATTTAGATATTTACTACATATTCTAGATATTTGCTATAGTTATATACTACAATACTTTGGAGCACGTGTATTGTCATCATCATTATTATTGAATTTGTCGTCAAATGTTCCGTCTTAGAGATAATTTCAAGTGCATTTGAGGACTCTGCCAACCTCTAGTCTTCTCTGACCTCCCACAGTTAATCAGTGCAACAGTAATAGTAGAAAGAGCAGTAATAATCTCTTTCACAAGACGATCCGGGTTCAATACCAGTAGCCGTACGTAAGCATGATTTGTGCTGGACAGGCTGCCTTAAGGTACACACACCATTGCTACGTTCAACCTATTATTCGTCCGCCGAAATGAAACTGGACTATAGTGCTTTCTCTTGTCTCTTTCTCGGCAAACTCCAAAGGATAATGAAGTTGGAATTCAACATTATCATAATATAGTGATTGATAAGCGACTCATTAAAAGCTAGTCTCTCTCTCTCTCCCTCTCTCTTAAGCACATACACCCACACGCGCGCGCGCATACACAAATTTGCTTCCACTGCCGCAGCTGTGTTATGGTTGGTCCTCTAAATCCAGAGGACCCTGTTTTATTCACGGCCTGGATGGGGGATGTTTTATTTAATTACCATTATTCCCTATACGCCTTGGAGTCCAGAAATGGAGGGACAAAGAGAGAGAGAGAGAGAGAGAGAGAGAGAGCGTGAGCGTGGATATGTATGTGAAAGAGAGTTTTCGACTTTAAAACCAGAAACCACATGAAACAAGTCGCGAAATATACTTGTTCAAGGTATGCTGTCTCATTTACTTCATACTTCTGTGCACGTTTGAAGCTTATGTTGTTTAATCATTTGGTGCTATATTTTCACAAGTATTGAAGCGTTTTCCCTCCAATTAAAACAAAATCTAATGTCACACTCATCTAATACAACTTCACATAATCCAATATATAACAAAATCGGCGTTTGTCCCATTTCTCTGAGGCTTTCAGTTCCCGAGATATTATAGGATTTACTGCCAACTGGTGACCACCTCCACTCACGATCACTGATCATTGCATGACCTTTGTAGTAGCTTCGTTTGACTGTGTAATCTGTCCAAGCGGAACGATTAAATAAAACGTTACGTATTAGTTGTATAACGTAATCAGAACATATTTAGAACGTATCACCGATATATTATAGTATTACGGAAAATATTTGAATTTATAAAATAAATTCTGTTTTAATGTACAGCCCATGTGCAGTCCATTCCTTTCACCATAAATTGAGATATACCAGCCGTATTTTTTCTTCATGTTTCTATTCATTCCACAAACTGCTCATAAGCAAAGTAGTGCGACGTTATTTCTGTAGATTTGTCATTAGAAAGTAATTTTTGTCGCGGGAAACAAGTGAATAACGACAGCACTGTAAGCAAATTACGAATTATTGAAAAATGCAAACCAATGTCAACGGATACATTGGAAATGGCAAAGCCACAAATTTTAAAATCAGTATAACTACAATCTTGTTTAAGTGAAATTTATTTGGAAAACAAATAAATGAACAATAATAATAATAATAAAGCTTTAAAATATTATATACTTTCTTCCCTTTATCGTAGCTTATACCGTAGCAGATCTGCCGCAGTGTCAACCACTGCAATGTTTTGTGATGTCAGCAAACAAGTCCCTTCTTGCTCCGGTTCTGAGAAAGGAACTCTATGAGAAATAAGGGTCTTTCAACAAGAGTGTCCTATCTTTGAACTTAAATAAAACACGTTCTATAAATGATAGAGGTTTATTTCTTTTTTATTTTGGAACATAATTAATGTCATTACGTGTGGAAGAGAACATCAGTTAAGTGACCGCCGCGACTTCGTTGGGTTGCGCGTATACGGTTGACCCAATTTTCAATGACAGAAGAACGTAAATTAGGTCCAACTTCACGAATAACACACGTGATGTTATTCAGAAGATCATTTACTGTTTCTGGCTTGTTGACATTAACTCGAGATTTAATATAACCCCACAAGAAGTAATCCAACTGTGTTAAATCACATTATCTCTGGGGCCAGTTAACATCACCACCACGGGAAATGATGAAACCTCTGAACTTCTCCCTCAAAAGATCGATTGTTTCGAGAGCAGTATGGCCTTGGCACCATCTTGCTGGAACTACATGTTTCTGAGATCCATACCATCCAATTGAGGCAAAACATAGTCCCTTATAAGAGCCCGGTATCTTTCTCCATTGACAGTTAGAGCTTCTCCATCTTCATCTTGGAAAAAAATATGGTCCAATGATTCCACCATACCAAAATCCAAAGTCGTTCTTGAATCTGCATTGGATTGTGATTGCTCCAATAGCGGCAATTTTGTTTGTTAACACAACCATCCATCCAAAAATGGGCTTCGTCGCTGAAGATGATTTTTCGACAAAAAATCCGAGTCAGCTTCCAATTGCTCCAAAGCCCAGTCAGCGAATACACGGCACAACCTATGTTCGTTGGGCTTTAGTTCTTGAGTTAACACCATTTTGTAAGCGTGAAACTTCAAGTTCAGATGCAGAATTCGCCAAGTTGTGGTCGGCGAAAGCCCCAATTCTTGCGCTCGACGAGCAATTGGTTTCTTTCCGTTCTCGCGTACACTCTCACTAACGGCGCCTATGTTTTCGTTGGAGCGCTTACGTCGATTACGTACAGGCGTTCTTTGATCGCTGACAGAAGCACTTCTTTCAAATTTATCGATCAAACGCCAAATCGTTCTCTCGCAGATTGTGGACACCGTAAACTTCACGCAATACACGGAAGGTTTGGCGAACAGATGATCCATTTTGATAATAAATTTTCACAATTTCTACGCGTTGCTGAATGCTGTAACGTTCCATGGCTATTTGTCAATAACAACTGTAACCACATGAAAAAATTACTGTTGTAATAACAACGGCAGCTATCACATGTTAAAGGTAGGACACACTTGTTGAAAGACGCTTTACATAGCAGGTGAGGCAAGGGGAAGGGCGAAGTTACCGTTAGGTAAGCACTGTGAGATAAATGGAATTTATACTGTCCTTTCCTTCCCTCCGAACGCCTTAGCAGTGAAGATTCGAAATCGTGTCATCACACGATTGTGATACGTCACAGGTAATTGATATGGATGACTTTGATCTAAAAATATAAACATAGACCTCAACCTGTTAAGCGTTTACCGATTTGAAAGGCTGGAATACAATTTCACACATAAAAAGTCCAAGCTTGGTTCATATTTACTACAAAGCAGCCACAGTTCCGTGGGTCACAATCATTCGCGCGAAGACTACTCGAAAAGTATGCCTCTCCTATCAATATGAGCTAAATGGCATTCTACTTAAATTGAAAATCTCTTATGGTAAAACCAAATTAATTTAATCCTGGAATGCTAATTTAAGACCTTGAATGAAACATTTAACAATATTTTGGAAAGCGTTGTGACTTAAGAGCAGGTTAAAAAGACGTATTCCGTAAATGTTAAATACGAGATAATTACCTATTATCGCAGCCTGTTTAAGATAGCAGACTGAAATGTTTACACGATGTAAATGTATGCTTTATGAGTTCACTGATCTGCTTTTATACAATATATTTGTGTATTAAGGCGCCATCTTTTGATTAATATTTTTCGGGAAATACTTGTTTTAAAAAAGTAACTAACAATATTTTAAACAAAGAAGATACACATCAGCACTTGGTACTTGTTTTTATCATCCAAAAATTGAATTTAGTTATGTAAAATAGTCTGTGAAGTTACCATATTTCACAGTAGTACCAATTTGTAGAGTAAAAATTCCCATATAAGGAGGACTAAATTTACCTCTCCACTCCTAAGTGTGTGGTAGTAGTGATTTTTACTTTCTCTACTATGTAAAGTAAGCAGGGGAAGTATTGTATTCCATTCATAAATTCGATAGAGGTATCACTAGAAACGCATGTTTTGAGGTCCACTGAAGCAAAACAAAGCCTTTTTAGAAAAAGGTCCTGCGTGTGTGTGGAACAGAATACCAACTTGGTATTTAAGTTCAGTACCTTCCAAAGATACGGCATAAGATTTTTAAGAAAATCCTCCACCCCAACTACCCTTTGTATGAATGTTTCAAAGTTTCTCAAAAATGGTTCTAACGATTTTGCTTAAAATATCATATATTAAACATCTTTACATAACAAAACGTATATCTTGAATTTTCTGGGAAAATATGTGATATCCTCTTCATTGGAAAGGAATTCAGTAGAATTTTATTTAACTGGTAAACGTTAAGGAATAGACGAAAATGCCCTATACAAAAAATGTAGATACTTTTAAAGCACACGATTTATCTAAAATAACTTTTTTTGTGGCATAAGCCATTTCCGAGATATCCGTAATTAATGGTTCGAATTACTCAACACATTGTCACTCTTACAAGTCCTGTCGACTTCGTAAGATAAGTTTTTATACGCATTAATAAATGATACAGGGTAGAGAAAGGCACGTGAATGTAACAGATTTTTTTTTTTTTTTTTTGCTCTGAAATGATGCAAAATCACAGTAAAATGGGTAGAAGCAGTACCGTTTTAGAAACTTAAATATTTTGCCTGCAATGATAAATGTATACAAAGTAAGGAGGAAACTCCAATTAACAAGACCGCACAAAAACAAAACAGGTTTTTTTTGTTTTTTTTCGATTTTCGCCATTTAAACTCCCCTCGAGACATTTTCTAGTGGCAGAGCCACAAACTGGTGGATCCAGATGTGCGTGATCCCCGAGTTCCTTACTGTCGTCGTTGCTTCTGTTGATCTATGCAAATGGGTCCGGCCCCCATTTGAAGAGGAAATCATACAAAATTCTGGAATCTTAGACGTTCCACGATGGAACTTTGCTTAGTAGACACACATGTTAAGAAAACAGACATTTGCGCGTCTGTAAAGTTAGTTTGGAAGGGAATGGTGCAGTCAGTACGCTAGTTAAGATGTTTTCGTTTAGTCATCCTGTGGGTTTCTTTGAAGTGCAGACCTCTTTTTGGAAACTTGTCATTGCATGTTAAGTTACTAAATACTTGGAGGCTAGACTTTAAAATTACAGCAATAATCTTAAATTTAGCAGAAGATAAAAATAAAAGTTAACAAAAAATAGGACAAATTTCCACTGTTTTATTCTAATTCAGTGATGATATTCAGGTCTACGGTTATTTTCCTATCCACTACATATTATTCATAGTAAGAATTTGTTAGCGAAAGTAAAGTGCTTTAAATATAATGGCTTAAGGTTAATAATGCATAAAGGCCTGGATTGGAAGTCTTTTTTCAAGTATGTTTAATACATAGTATTCATAATTATATATATATATATATATATATATATATATATATATATAAATTCATACAGTTTAAGTAATCCAAGCGAAATGAACTGTGAATTTTCCAAAAACCAAAGTACCCCACTGAGGCTCTTTTTACATCTTATATCTGTATAAAGAAGTGCTACTGGAAAGTTTAGTACATATGTAAGTCGTTCCTGTATTATGTATTTTAAAGCACAATTTTAAGATATTTTATAAAAAAATGCTCCTTACGATTTAACTGTCATAATTTTAAACAGCATTTCATGTTTATCTTTCTTATTGAGCTAAAAGATAAGTTTTATAAGAGGTATACTTTTAAATTAACTATTTATTTAAATAATAATTGGTCTTCAAATGAAAGTTATGACTTAAAAGCATTTATGCTTATCAAACTTGGCGGCGTACATATTTTCCTCGCACTAATAACTACTTAGCGAGTGTTATAGTAAACAGGTAATGGGAAAACCGTTTCCAAGAATTGACTGATAAATTAAAAACTGGATCATAACGAGCATTTTAAATGCTGAAAAATGTATAACATACAACCGAGAAAATGCATTGGAACATTTACTCAAATGATGGCGATGCATCTCTGAAATCGGACTAAAAATTATGAAAAACTAAAAAAATAAATTTTTACTTTCTCTACTACGTATAGTAAGTAGGGAAAGTATTGTATTCCACCCAAAAATTCGATACCGAGATTTCACCGGAAATATATATTTTGAGACCCCCTGAATCCAAAAAAAAAGTTTTGGAAACATGTCCGTGTGTGTGTATCTGTGTGTGTGTGTGTGTCTGTCTGTCTGTCTGTCTGTCTGTCTGTGAACAGTATAACTTAGAAACGAACACCAGATAAACCGCAAACTTGGTATTTAGATTCAGTATCTTCCAGAGATGCGACGCGAAGGTTTTCAAGAAAATCCCCCCACCCCAGATTACCCTTTACATGTAACATTTTTCGAAAATTTTAATTTTCTCAAAAATGGATCTAACCATTTTGATTAAAATATTATATATTTAAGATACTTTCAATACAAATAAAATTTATATTTTGAATTTTTTGGGTATGTCTGCAAAAGTATTCTTCATTGTGAACGACTTTTGCATAACTGGTAAACCATAAGAGATAGACAAACTTTTACTACAAAAAATATAGATCGCGTTAAAATACACAATTTATGTCATATACATTTTTTGTTGTTGAGTGAACTATTTTCGAGATATTGCTTTTCTTAAATGGGAATTCGCTATTCTTTTTTTTTTGTCCCGATAATGCAAAGAGAATGGAATACTGCACATAGCAACCAGCTCTTAAAATATTTTACTATCGCTTAAAACCTACCATATTCCCCTTGCATCTACAAGAAAATTAGCAATAAGATTGACATCTCGATATCTCGATTAACATGCAGCATATGGAGAATAAGCGTCTGTATAAATAGTTTGTACAAGAGTAGAGAAAGTCATGGGAGTGTAACAGATCAGATTTTTTCATGATAAAATAATATGAACCCTAATCTTAAAAGGACATTGATTTGCTACATTTGATGCAATTAAACTACCAATAAAGTGAAGTTTCAAAAGGACGAGCGTATGCTTATTAATAGACACGCCCAACTTTAAACGTGGCTTTCTCGCAAATTTTTTTTCAGCATTTTACTATAATGAAAATTCTCCACGTTATGTAAACATTTTCTTATTTGTTTAAAAATATTATACTGAATCTCAAAAATACATACATTAAAGAAAATGACCATATACTTTTTTTAAAATAATATTCCAAATTTAAGAAAGATAAACATTTATAAAGGGTAAACATTTTCCTGCGATAATCAGGGGTAATATAAAAGCTCTAATGTGATACATATTTTTGTAAGCATATTAACTGTAGAACCTGAATTTTTATATGAATATTTTGAAATATACATCGCATTGAAGATTTTGATTAGAGCAATGGACTTATACAATAAAAAATATGATGTGATACACTCGCATAACTTTCTCTACCCTCTATCCTTTATTAGTGAGCATACAAACTAGTCTTACTAAAGCTTAGTTTTACAACATCTACTCCTTTTTATCCAAATAAACTCTTGCTATTTTGCATAAATAGCTACATTACACATTTCGTTATAGATACAAAGAGAACGGCGAAAGTCAAATGTTTTAAGAACTGGACGCCTTAAAATTCCATGCTGTTTCAATGGAATCCTGAGAAACATCTGAATGTTGATAGGACTTTAACAGAATAGGTAAATTTGAACAAATTGAACCGTTAATAACGGTTAATAACCGTCAATCTCGGAAATGGCTGATGTTGTAAAGAAACTTGTTGGAAATAAATCGTGTGTTTTAAAGAGATCTACATTTCTTGTGCAGAACGTTTTACAGTTATACGAGATTATACAAAATTCCATCCGATTGAATTGATCTTCAAAGTCTATTCTCAGAAAAGCCAAGATATACATTTTATTTGGCATGTAAATATCTTTAGTATGTGGTATTTTAATCAAAATCGTTAGCCATTTTTTAGAAAATAAAAAAATTCGAAAAATGTTCCACGTTAAGGGTAGTTAGGGGTAAGGGGATTTTCTTGAAAATCTTCGTGCCGCATCTACAGATTATACTGAACTTAAATATCAAGTTTGGCGTTGGTCATACTTTTCGTTTTGAGTTATGCTGTTCACACACACACATACACACACGCACACGCACACACATGCACACACATACAAACATACACAGACACACAGACCTGTTTCTAAATTTTTTTTTTTCAGGGACCTCAAAATAATTATTTTCGGTAAAATGTCAGTATCGAATTTTTGGGTGGAATGCAATACTTCTCCACCTACTAGGTAGGTGTTAGAGAAAGTAAACATTAATATTTAAATAACCCTGCAAGATAAAATTTTGAAATATCGGAAAAATATTGCCTTTATTATAAGCACGTAATACCTGGTACAAACTTCGATAAGGTATCTTATATGCTTGGATGTTTTCCCAATTTCACAGATGCAGTGCCTTCAGTGGCCTGAAATTCTGCTTACGTGTGTTTGTTTTTATAAAACAGTATACCTTCCTAATTTAAATGCATAATTTATAAACTGGTTAACATATGTGCAGAAAATGTTGCAAAAACAATTCTAGAAATTTTGGAGAAAAAGATGAGAAATATCAGAAAAAGCATCAAATGCGCCACCACATCCTCCGCTCAGGGTTATTTAAATCCTTTCCCTCTTTCACTCCTATAACAAAAACATTTACACGTAAACGTTCCTAGAGTTAAATTAAATTGAATTTTATTTATGGACACTCTTTAACTGCGGTGGTTCTTAGCGTCCCATTCTATATTGGTCGTGAAAGACCGGTAATTTTCCTCAGAGGCCTCTTTATTAGGCTTGAGGTTCTTTTACGTGCCGTAAATCTACGACACGGGACCACCGGCTTTACTTCCATTCCGAAGGAAGCCATGCTAAGGATTTTTACGCCCGAAAAAGAGCCATTGCACTCCGCCGGGTTTGAAGCCACGACCTCCGGAATTAGAGGCTAGCATGGTAACCACTACACCCCGGAGGACATGTTCCTCCAAATTCTGACTTTACAAGAAGCTTAAAAGCCCATATATTGACCATATTTGCCCAATTTTCACCGATCGTTCCCCTTAATAGCTGGAAGCGTTTCGTTTACATAGGAGCATAATATTCCGACGCTTGAACTTCGGTCCACCTTCGAGTGAGCCTAACAAAGACATAACATTGGAAAGAAAGTAACAAATATCTAATGAATTATTGAATCAATAGTTAATAAATGTCTATAAATACCGTAAAAAATCACAAAAAGTTATGGAAATCACACATCTTTATTTGCAGAATATGACTACTTACGCATGCTTTAATTTGCAAAGCACAGTGGTAAAAAACTACAAATCATTGCTTAGCAGAAGAATATAAACGAATGTCTAGAAGGTCCTACACTAATGGAAGGCTAAATTATCCCGTACCTGCACAGGAATGAAAATATGACGTGTTACATTCACATGATGTTCTCTGCCCTATAGCGCTTATTGGTGGGTATACAAATTTCGTATTCTCACGTAAGTTTATTTTTCCATCTTCTTCATTTTAATCGAGATAAACCTTTCCGGAAATAACTTCCTTACACATTTCGTTCTAGATGTAAATGGAATAGCGACAGTCAAAAGTTGAAGCACTCCACGCTATGTACTGGCCTTAAAATTCCATGATCTTTGCGTGCAATTCTAGAAACAATTGGCTATCGAAAGAATTAGAAAAGAACGACAAAGTATTGTACAATTCGAACTATTAATTAATGACGGATATCTCGGAAATTGCTGATGCTGCCATAAAAGTTATTTGAAATAAATGGTGTGTTCTAAAAATATCTACATTTTTTGTGTGGTATGTTTTGGTTTATCGCTTAACGTTTACAAGTTACACAAGAATATACAAAATTTCTTCCGAATGAGCTAGAGTTTACAGGCTATTTCCAGAAAATTCTAGATATACATTTCATTTGTCATGGAAATATTTTTAATATATGGTATTTTAATCGAAATCGTTATACATTTTTTAGAAATTCAAAATTTTCAAAAAATGTTCCATGTAAAAGATAGTTGGGTTGAAAAATCTTCGTATCGCATATTTGGACGGTACGAAACCTAAATACAAAGTTTGGTATTTATAGACGTTTCCTTTTTGAGTTATGCTGTTCACACACACGCGAACCTTTTTCTAAAAATGCTTTCTTTATTCAGGGGGCCTTAAAACATGTATTCCCGATGAAATCTCGGTAACGACGTTTTAGATGGAATGCAATACCTTCTTTATCTACTAGGTACGTAATGGAGAAAGTAAAAATGTGTTTAAACCATGCCTTTGCTTAGGTATTAGCAGTAAGTAACCGAGATTCAAAGGTTAACATTTTCACCGGCCAACATTCCACAGGTATAAACAGTCACATGCGGGACAGATAAATATCACGAACTCGCAGAATATACTAGTGAACCAGTCCACCAATTGACTAACGTTCAATTATAGATAACACTGAAACCTAATAGATTTCCCGTAAGCACAACACACAATTAAACGAATTTAGCATTAAAACAAGTTCGCAAATATTAACAAGGTACATATTACATTATTCAATTAAAACTGAAGTAACTAGCAACATCTTACCTTGCCCCTTAAAAGAACACACATCCAAAGCTTAAGTTAAACTATCCCCTTCTAACCAGCTGGTCACAAGGTTGCTTCGTATCATCACAAAAACAAAAGAAGCCAAGTGACGTCATCCCACCCAGGTTGTGTAGCCTATGAAACGGGGCCTACAAATAAGACTCATGTTGTCCCGAATCGGACAATACCCAGTTCCAAGCAAAAATTAAACTGATAATTGCACGCGACACCCAATATACGGTCTCATTGATGCCTAATTCACCAATCAATCAATAGTTTTAAAACTTATAGTTTTCTTCTACATTCATTTTTACTTTCTCTACTACGTATAGTAAGTAGGGGAAGTATTGCATTCCACCCAAAAATTCGATACCGAGATTTCGCCGGAAATACATGTTTTGAGACCTCCTGAATCCAAAAAAAGCATTTTTGGAAACATGTCCGTGTGTGTGTCTGTGTGTGTGTGTGTGTGTGTGTGTGTGTCTGTGAACAGCATAACTCAAAAACGAACAGTCGGATAAGCACCAAACTTGGTATTTAGGTTCAGTATCTTCCAGACATGCGACATGAAGGTTTTCAAGAAAATCCCCCCACCCCAGACTACCCTTTACATGGAAGATTTTTCGAAAATTTTAATTTTCTCAAAAATGGCTCTAACGATTTTGATGAAAATATCATATGTTTAAGATAATGTCATGAGAAATGAAATGTATATCTCGAATTTTCTGGGAATGTCTCCAAAAGTATTCTTTATTGTGAATGACTTTTGCATAACTGGTAAACCATAAGAGATAGACAAAATTTTATTACACAAAAAATGTAGATCGCGTTAAAATACACAACTTATGTCATATACATTTCTTTTGTTGAGTGAACCGTTTTCGAGATATTGCTTGTTATTTCCTTAAATTTTCCAATACTTATACTTTTTCTCAAATGCGTTATTCATTTTTACTTTCTCTACTACGTATAGTAAGTAGGGGAAGTATTGCATTCCACCCAAAAATTCGATACCGAGATTTCACCGGAAATACATGTTTTGAGACCTCCTGAATCCAAAAAAAGCATTTTTGGAAACATGTCCGTGTGTGTGTCTGTGTGTGTGTCTGTGTGTGTGTGTGTGTGTGTGTGTGTGTGTGTCTGTGAACAGCATAACTCAAAAACTAACAGTCGGATAAACACCAAACTTGGTATTTAGGTTCAGTATCTTTCAGAGATGCGACACGAAGGTTTTCAAGAAAATCCCCCCCACCCCAGACTACCCTTTACATGAAACGTTTTTCGAAAATTTTAATTTTCTCAAAAACGGCTCTAACGATTTTGATTAAAATATCATATGTTTAAGATATTGTCATGACAAATAAAATGTATATCTCGAATTTTCTGGGAATGTCTCCAAAAGTATTCTTCATTATGAACGACTTTTTCATAACTGGTAAACCATAAGAGATAGACACAAGTTTACTACACGAAAAATGTAGATCGCGTTAAAATACACAATTTATGTCATATACATTTCTTTTGTTGAGTGAACCGTTTGCAAGATATTGCTTGTTATTCCCTTAAATTTTCCAATACTTATACTTTTTCTCAAATTCGTTATTCATTTTTTATGTCCTGGACATGCAAAGAGATTGGAATGCGCCACATAGCAACCAGCGTTAAAATATTTGACTATCGCTTAAAACCTACCATATTCCCCTTGCATCTACAAGAAAATTATCAATAAGATTGACATCTCGATATCTCCATTAACATGAAGCATATGGAGAATAAGCGTTTGTAAAAATAGTTTGTACAAGAGTAGAGAAAGTCATGTGAGTGTAACACATCAGATTTTTATGTCTATAATCTTTTATTCGATTCGGCTAGGGGTCTAGGAAGCCTATACTCATGCATTTTCCTGTTCACTATTGACAGTTGGTACAAACTGTAAAAAAGACGAGATTTGGTGATCTGCAAATTCAAAACATGAAAGAAGCTGTACAAGATCTGACAGCGCTAAATACAACAGGAAACATAAAGGTGTTATGGCATTAGATAAGCAATTCTCTTACGGAATCCCTTCTTCCTTATAACTTTTCTTAAGTAATTTAATTGAGGTTAAAAACTCATTCTCTTGCTGGCCCATCACAGTCGGTAGAGCACCTGCCTGCTATGCGAGGAGCCCCGGGTTCGATTCCCGGCTGGGTGTGGGAATTTTTCACTAGCCAAGATTATTCCTAACCAGAGTCGGGAAGTATGAATTTGTGTGTGTGATCTAATGATTAACACTAAAAAAATGCAAGCAACTCAATAATAAGAGGATACGAGTTAAAAACAATTCGGAGCTAGTCAACAGAATTAATACCCGCCAACCCCTGCCGCTTGGTGTTTTGTTATAGAGCATTTTCAGAGCAGTTTACTGCGTTTATATGTATTTATGACAATCTCTCTCTCTCTCTCTCTCTCTCTCTCTCTCTCTCTCTCTCTCTCTCTCTCTCTCTCTCTCTTTCTGTTCACTGAGCTAGATGGCAGAGGTGAGAGGTCCCTGATTCGATTTCCGTTGGGTCAGCCACTCTGACCATGCATTTGTTTCGTAGTTTCCCTGAGTGGGTAGGCGAATGTTGGGGTGGTTCTTCTCTACCAGAGTGTCCAGCCCCATCATTTTTACTTTCTTCTACCTGTTCATTTAACTATCGCTGGTCTCTTTGTATTTATAACGCCAGGTAGTATTTTTAACACTAAAATGATTTCAGTCTAATTATATAATATAAAAAATAACAGCCCGCCTTAAAGCAATATGTGTATAATATAATATATACAATGTATATAACAGTCATTGATTTATGTATATACTATTGTGTACATGTATAATAATGTTATGTGAATGTGTTAAGTAATTTAATAATGTTGGAGCTGTGAAAATAGAGGCCGAAAGTTGCTAACAATGAGGTAACAATGAGGTAAGCTTGAGGCAATAATGAATTGGAACGTTTAATAATGCTACTAGTAATTCTTGGAGCGATAATAATGTAATATTTAAAACAGTTTATAAATAGTCAATCAACAACCAGAAAAGCTGAAAGTTAAATAAAAGTATACTATTGGAGTAACATCAGCCAATCAGAGACTTGAAATAGAAAAATTTACAAATTTAAGCGGTAAACGCCAGTCGCTAGAAGGCAACGCATGCGTACCTGAGCAGTTTGTTCGCTCGGTACGTATTCAGTGTGAGACGAGAATTCATTACGGCGAGAATATTATAAAGTTTACGTGTTAAAAAGTGCAAGTAATTAATAAATAATCTCACAGCTCTCTATATAAGTGAAGTGTTATTTAATCGTGTGAAGGATTAATAAAAGGAGTGAAGTAAAAGCTATAATTTGTGTAAGCCTACATTCTTTAGCCGCATCACCCCCTGCAAAGAGATACATGCTCCTAATACTAACGCAGCCGAGGCAAACATAAATATATATATTTAAAGAAACATTAAGATACAAAGTTGATTCTTAAACGTTGGGGCGAAGGCCACCGGAAAGTAAACCTGGAGCGAAGGCCACCGGAAACCTTGTACCATACGTGGGGCAGTTACTTCATCAAGTTTGGCTCCCCAACAGTGGAAATATAATACAACTTCTTCAAATTGTGTTTTCAACAGTGAGGCATTCAACTATCCCAAACGAAATGTGTAATGTAGCTATTTCTATATATGTTTATTTGGATTAAAATGTAGTAGACAGAAAAATAAGCTTTAGTTAGAACAGTTTGTATACCCACTAATAAACGATAGAGGGTAGAGAAGGTCATGCGAATATAAGACATCAGATTCTTTTATAATCTGTTTCACGGTTGTAGGACCAGATGACAGCGTTCGATGTGTTGCGGCTGGGTGGTGGATATACCCTTTGGAAAGGTTTCTCCCTGGCGTTGGTTGGACTAATGACGGACTCGCTTTCTGGGGGCGCGGAGCCTAAGGGCCCCGGGGAACTCGGAGCTTGTGGGTAGGGCTTGCTTGTGTCCAATGCGTTCTATCTGGAACCGTTAGGAATCCCATCCATGCTTGTGCACATCGTCGCCTGAATCTGGTGACCTTCGGGTATCACCCTCATCCCTCTCGGGTCATGTTAGAAGCAAAAAGGGCCACTCTGGTCTACTTGCGGTGCTCTTTATACTAGAGCTTTTAGATTATTAGGATAAAATTATCAAATCCATGTAAATGGTGCTCGGTGAAAAGCGCGCACAAATAACAATCTGTAAAAATCACGCCCAGTACCTGCTCCCCTGTGAGTTAAACAGGCCGAAGGAAATTCTCAACAAAACAAAGGCAAAAAAGGGAAGCGGAAATTGCTTTCCTTCCCCTGCAGATTTCTCTTTGTCATTATTAGTGTTGATCGAACTATCCTGTTGTTCAGATGTATGTGGGTCATTCATTCTGTGAGCAGTGTGTGTTTGTGTTTGGGATAATGAAAGAATCAACGACCAGCTATGCTAAGCCATGTCCTCACTATGAAGAATGCAGGTGTAACGTTAAAAGAAATAATGAAGATGGGTCTGTGATTTGGCGCTGCTCGAAACTGAGATCAACACTTTCTCGAGGAATGCTTAATACCAAAGATGGTGTAATACTCAGTTCAAACGAGCATCGATGTGGAGCTCCAGAAGACTATGAATCGGACGAAGGGCAGAGCACTCGAGGAAAACACACCAATTTAAAAAAATCTATTCAGAAGAATTAGGTGGCCTACATAACAGAGGTTATAATGAAGATGACTCTATGCAATCACCGAACAAAATCACAAGGAAGTCAAAGACAAACGAAATCACCCCAAGAAGAAATTCAACTATGAAGGATGCACTAGTTTTCTTCTGAAAGACGACAACATATAAAAAAGGATTATAGTTTTTGGTAAAAAATTAAGAAGAGAAGCTTGAATGGATGGAACGCTCAAAAGCTATAATATGCAGTTTTCTCAAATACGCAGTATTCATATGGACTTTGAAAGTTCAAGGGATGAAACGAACTCAACCCAGTAGCTTTTGCACTCTTACTGAACAAACATTATATCTTATATGACCGACTTCTCCGTCAAGCACTTGAGACTATTCCAGAATCATATTGGATGCATACATTTGATGGACAGGTACCGGCTGAATTGGGCGCTATTTACAGGACACCACATTTTCAGGAATATGTTTGACAGAGAGGTGTACTCTGTTTCAGAGTTGTACGATCAGGCGACGGCGGTTGGCGTGTTGCGTCAGGACCGTAGAATTTTTGCTCTGGAAAGATTTCTCCCTTGCGTTTGGTGGGACTGCTGGGGCTCCCTTCCATTGAGCTATCTTGACTGCCATGGGATCTCCGGGTTGCGAGTAGTTTAGTCAGAGCTAGCCGGCGTCAGGATTGATACCACGTTGGTGTCGTTAGGGACCCCGTTCTTGCTAGCACACATCTGGTCGCCCTTCAGGTCCCCCTTTATCCCTTCCTCGCAGGGGTCACTTAGAAGCAATAAAGGGTCCACTATGGCCTACGTGGGATGCTGTGTTCCAATTATTGGAGGTTCCTCCTGCCTACTCCTAACTCCTACGAGCACCAGTTCGTCATCATTTCCAAACTTTAATGTGAAAACTTTCTTCTCCTGTCTTTCAAAACATGAGTTTTAATTGCCAACCTTTCCGAAATAAGCTGCTATGTTAATCTGCTTCCATAGTAACAGCTTTAGTAGATATAAAATTCTTCCTTCGCGAAGATGTCTTTCACCTTGTACTCTCTCTAATTCCTTTAAATTAAACTGAGTTTCATTTATGGACGCTCTTTTACTGCTATGGTCCTTAGCGTCCCAGTCTATATTGGGCGTGAAAGACCGGTAATTCTGCTCAGAGGCCTCGTTATCAGGCTTGAAGTTCTTTTACGTGTCATAAACCTACGACACGGGACCACCGGTTTTACTTCCCTTCCGAAGGAAGCCATGCTAAGGATTTTTACGCCCGAAAAAATTTGAACCCGCGACCTCTGGGACTAGAGGCTAACACGGTAACCACTACACTACGGGGGACGACACTATATTTCCTTATTATATACTGTTAATTTATGAAGGATGTAGTGTTTTGGGTTTAATAAATTAATTTAAACGAGCTCTACTGTGATTCTAACTTCTAACAACACCCGTCCAAATAGAATTACGTAGGCTGATAGTTCTCTTTTAGCATACAAATGCAAAGCAATTTCAAACGCTTTGGTAGCCGGATGTCTACTAGCGGCCACCGGGACGTGAGAGGTTTACTAAATCTGCGTTCTAACCACACTTACCTGAACCAAAGCGGTTGGGAGAAAGAAGTGTCATCATTCGGGTGGTACATGTGGTCGTCGCATGGTGGCGCTAGTTCTATTCTTCGTTCCTCTATTTGCAGTGGGCAGTGATGTTATCTTAAAATAGTGATTAAACCCAAATTCAAAGTCCGGTATTATGTTGCCCTCATAATAAAATGAGCTTCGAACTTCGAAGTTTTAATATAATTTTTCAAGTGTCCAATCGGCTAAGCTTAATTTTTTAGCTTTGACTGTACAACAGCTCTACTGAAATCGCACACGAAAATTAAGGAATTGTTTAACTAGCTTTAGCAGGTACTTAAGTTTACCATTTCGTATGAATATAATTCGAGTATACAACGTAAACATGTTAATATCATGTGAAATTACGATGTAACCACCAACGATTTCCTACTTTAGGTTATGTGTATTATTTAAATTTAGGAAGAACGTGTATGTTTTCTACATACTTCATAGTTTCTTTCTAATTTTCACTGTGAAAATAGCAGCATACTGTGCAGGACTGGTATGAAGGATTGACAACCGGTTTAATGAATTTGGCCCGAATTGTTTTTTACTTTCTCTGCTACTTATAGTAAGTAGGGGAAGTATTGCATTTTATCCAAAAATTAGATACCAAGTTTTCACCGGAAATGCATGTTTTGGGGTGCTCTGATCCAAATAAAGCATTTTAAAGCATGTCTGTGTGTGCTTGTGTGTGTGTGTGTGTGTGTGTCTGTCTGTTATCAGTATAACTCAAAAACGAAAAGTCGGATAAATACCAAACTTGGTATAAACTTGGTATTTGAGTTTAGTATCTTCCAAGGTTGCGACACGAAGATTTTGAAGAAAATCCCCCCACCCCAGACTACCCTTTATATGGAACATTTTTCGAAAATTTTGATTTTCACAAAAACAGCTGTAACGTTTTTAATTAAAATATTACATTTTAAATATATTTGCATGATAAATGAAACGTGTATCTTGAATTTTCTGGAAATATCCCCCAAAGTCCTCTTCATTCTGAATGACTTTTGCAAAACTGGAAAACCGTAAGAGATAGACAAAATTGTACTACACAAAAAATGTATATCTCGTTAAAACACAATTTATATACATTTTTTCTCGAGGGAACCATTTCTGAGATATTCCTTGTTATTTGTTTGGATTTCCAACACTTATAATTTTTCTCAAATGGGAATTCGTCTTTTTACTTTCTCTACTACGTATAGTAAGTAGGGGAAGTATTGCTTTCCACCCAAAAATTCGATACCGAGATTTCGCCGGAAATACATGTTTTGAGACCTCCTGAATCCAAAAAAAGCATTTTTGGAAACATCTCCGTGTGTGTGTGTGTGTGTGTGTGTGTGTCTGTGTGTCTGTGACCAGCATAACTCAAAAACGAACAGTCGGATAAGCACCAAACTTGGTATTTAGGTTCAGTATCTTCCAGACATGCGACATGAAGGTTTTCAAGAAAATCCCCTCACCCCAGACTACCCTTTACATGGAAGATTTTTCGAAAATTTTAATTTTCTCAAAAATGGCTCTAACGATTTTGATGAAAATATCATATGTTTAAGATAATGTCATGAGAAATGAAACGTATATCTCGAATTTTCTGGGAATGTCTCCAAAAGTATTCTTCATTGTGAACGACTTTTGCATAACTGGTAAACCATAAGAGATAGACACAAGTTTACTACACGAAAAATGTAGATCGCATTAAAATACACAACTTATGTCATATACCTTTCTTTTGTTGAGTGAACCGTTTTCGAGATATTGCTTGTTATTTCCTTAAATTTTCCAATACTTATACTTTTTTTCAAATGCGTTATTCATTTTTTTTATGTACTGGACATGCAAAGAGAATGGAATGCGCCACATAGCAACCAGCGTTAAAATATTTGACTATCGCTTAAAAACTACCATATTTCCCTTGCATCTACAAGAAAATTACCAATAAGATTGACATCTCGATATCTCGATTAACATGAAGCATATGGAGAATAGGCGTTTGTAAAATTAGATTGCACAAGAGTAGAGAAAGTCATGTGAGTGTAACACATCAGATTTTTTTACTTTCTCTACTACGTATAGTAAGTAGGGGAAGTATTGTATTCCACCCAAAAATTCGATACCGAGATTTCACCGGAAATACACGTTTAGAGACCCCCTGAATCCAAAAAAAAGCATTTTTGGAAACATCCGTGTGTGTGTCTGTGTGTCTGTCTGTGTGTGTGTGTGTCTGTCTGTGAACAGCATAATTCAGAAACGAACAGTCGGATAAACACCAAACTTGGTATTTAGGTTCAGTATCTTCCAAGGATGCGACATGAAGGTTTTCAAGAAAATCCCCCCACCCCAGATTACCCTATACTTGGAAGATTTTTCGAAAATTTTAATTTTCTCAAAAAAGGCTCTAACGATTTTGATTAAAATATCATATGTTTAAGATATTTTTATGACAAATAAAATGTATATCTTGAATTTTCTGGGAATGTCTCCAAAAGTATTCTTCATTGTGAACGACTTTTGCATAACTGGTAAACCATAAGAGATAGACAAAATATTACTACACAAAAAATGTAGATCGCGTTAAAATACACAATTTATGCCATATTCATTTTTTGTTGTTGAGTGAACCATTTTCAAGATATTGCTTGTTATTCCCTTAAATTTTTCAATATTTATTTTCTCAAATGGGAATTCGTTATTCATTTTCATTTTTACTTTCTCTACTACGTATAGTAAGTAGGGGAAGTATTGTATTCCACCCAAAAATTCAATACCGAGATTTCACCGGAAATACATGTTTTGAGACCCCCTGAATCCAAAAAAAAAATTTTGGAAACATGTCCGTGTGTGTGTCTGCGTGTCTGTGTGTGTCTGTGAACAACATAACTCAGAAATCACCAAACTTGGTATTTAGGTTCAGTATCTTCCAAGGATGCGACACGAAGGTTTTCAAGAAAATCCCCTCACCCCAGAGTACCCTTTACATGGAAGATTTTTCGAAAATTTTCATTTTCTCAAAAATGGCTCTAACGATTTTGATTAAAATATTATATGTTTAAGATATTTTTATGACAAATAAAATGTATATCTTGAATTTCCTGGGAATGTCTCCAAAAGTATTATCCATTGTGAACGACTTTTGCATAATTGGTAAACCATAAGAGATAAACAAAATTTTACTACACAAAAAATGTAGATCGCGTTAAAATACACAATTATGTCATATACATTTTTTTGTTGAGTGAACCATTTTCGAGATAGTGCTTGTTATTCCCTTAAATTTTTCAATACTTTTCTCAAATGGGAATTCGTTATTCATTTTTTTGTCTTTGATATGCAAAGAGTATTATTCTGTGGCAAAGGGAATGGTGCTGCACCTAACAACCAGCTATTAAGAGATATGTATATGCTTAAAGGCCACTGTATTTCCAAGTTGTCCTTGTAAATATATATTCCCCTTACATCTACAAGAAAATTAGGAATAAGATAGACTCTGCAAATGTTTATCTCGATTAACATGAAGTAGATGGAGAATAAGCGTTTGTATAAATAGTTTGTACAAGAGTAGAGAAAGTCATGTGAGTGTAAGACAAGATTTTTTATTTAAATATCCTGGATATGTAAATAGAGAGGAATGCTCCACTAAGGAACCAGCTCTTAAGAGATTTGACTATTACTTAAAGCCTACCATATTCCCCTTGCTCCTACTACAATAAGCGTTTGTAAAAATAGTTTGTATAAGAGTAGAGAATGTCATGTGAGTGCAACACATTAGATTTTTTCTAACCAAATTGTCCGCAACAGAAATATGAATTTGACTCCCAATGCACATGTAGAAAATGTTATTACAAATAAATTAGGTCCCGACGACAGTATACATTTGTCCCCAGCATTTTCCTTCCCATTTTACAGACTAGGGACTGTGATCATTGTTATTGCCATTATGGTTAAAAATGTTTCTTACAAAAAAGTCTCAAAAATAAATGTTCAAAATAATAGGAAGTCACATTCATTTAGGGAGATGTTTATAAGCTACAGCTCTAATAAAATCATATCTTGTTACGACTTTGTTTGTGCTCCATCATTTTATGTAAAAAATATATCCCTCTTTTCCATGAGTAAGGCTGGAAGTTGGTAACCTGTGTGGCTAACCTAAGTATTCAATATCAACAAACACCTCCTATCGCCACAGAGGTACTGTCACTGAGTACACTTTTTGTTTGCGGTATACCTGCAGTTCCATTTGGTCCCAATTTCTGATCCTTATGAGTTTTCTTTTGTATCTGTTAATTTTAGATCTCGTTGAAATGTACATGTTACACTACGCTTTAAGACTTCTATTGACTGAAATATATCTGGATATGGATAGTAAAACATACCACTAAATTTATAATAAAAAGCTTTGCAACTATTTATATTGTGGACGGACCTTTGTGTGAATTCGGCCCACTTAATTGGAGGAAAATAGCCGCTTTCGTCCATATGAATTTCTAACACATAATCATAAAACATCAACACTTTTATCATTGGCATCCTTAAAACAAGGTCCTCAGCAAAACTAGTATCCACTATTTCTACATTTAACATTCATAATAATAAAAAGAAGACTTCAAGAAATTGCTAATGTCTGAATAATTGTTTTTATTATAGCTTACTTAAACCTAGCTGAATAACAAAACCAATTGTGTATAGTGATTGTGCTTCATTTGTCCATGAACTGTGAAAATGTGATAAAATAATTTAGGGTACTTTGGAAAATTCCATAAAAATATTATCTCCATTTGGCACAGCCGTTTCAAGTTGTTGTGGAACCCACGATATTATTAATTCTCTCTTTTATTAACAAACATAACATTTTCATTTTTATTAGTCATAATGTTCAGTGAATCTAGTGTATCATGGTGCTCAGATAAGCTGTTGAGCGACTAAGGATACAACTTACCTCGCACAGGACAGATGTTGATATTTTTGTTCGTTTTGTTTTGATTTCTATCATATGGTACCAGTATACGTACACTCCGGTTCAGAAAAAGTGGGCGATAATGGAATGCAGCGGTTTACTTTCACACTAGGGCTCTGCGTTTAATGAAAACATCCGACGTGACTCAAACTTGTTGCGGTCGATCGTCGAAGCGAATGTGTAGACGATTGCATACGTATCAGGCTCAACTTCTATGCTCCTTTATTTCTTCGTCCGAAGCACCTCTCTTGACCGAAATCTCATTGTCGACTTGGATCCCACGGTTAATCGTGGCGTCTCGGTAAACCGTGGCTAGTATGAGCAGTGACGGTGTTTTGGACTGTATAGATGAATGAAGCAACCGATGATGACAGAAGAACGGTTGCTTCTTTACTCATTTGTTAGCAAATGCGTAGCCTTATTTAGCTAGTCACCATTGTCTAAGTGATTTTTTGGGCGGGGCCGCCAATTTTTTACATATTTCCTTATTACTTTATTCACAGGATACCTATGGTTGGAAGACGAAGCATTGTATTCCTTCCAAAAATTCGATATCGAAGTTTTACTATATAAGTACCGAGCGGGATGGCTCAGGCGGTTGCGTCTGTGGCCCGCATTCGGGAAGTCACGGGATCGATCCCCGGCGACCACACAATCTGGCCCATGGGTTTTTCATGGTTTCCCAGGGTCGCCTGGCGAATGCTGGGGTAGTTCAGCTTCTACCACGACTCTCCTTCCTCTCATTTCCTGTACCCATTATCTTCCTTGTCATCTGTTTCAGGGCTGTAGGACCAAGCGACGGTGTTCGGCGGGTTGCGGCTGGGCGGTGGCTTGCACACTGTAAAGGTTTCTTCCCTGGTATCGCTACGGTACCATTCAGGTCTCTCCTCAGCGTGGAACTCCGCTCCGGGGGACCCTGGAGGTTGGTGGCTTGTGGGGAGGGACGGATGCGTTATACCTGGAAACGTTAGGGACCCCTGCCATGCTTGCGCCCTTCGGCATCCGGACCTGGTCGCCCTTCGGGTCTCTCCCCTCATCCTTCCCTCCTAGGGGTAACGATGGAAGCACAATAGTCTGACTGGCATGCGTGCGGTGCTCTACCCGGTTCTGGGTGCCCCTGATACGAACCTTTACCCTTACCTTTTATTGCATAAGTGAATGAAGCAACCGATGATAACAGAAGAACTCATTCGGTAGCAGATGAGTAGCCTTATTTAGCTAGTCACCATTACTTTTAACGTTTTGAGGGGGCTTCCTAATTGACATATTTCGTTATTACTTTGTATACAGCCTACCTATGATAGGTAGCGAAACATTGTATTCTACCCAAAAATTCTGTATCAAAGTTTTACTGGAATGATATCTTTTGACGTCCCCTGACCAAAAGAAGAATTTTAAGAACGATATGCGTGTATGTGATGTGTGTGCGCGCGCACACATACACGAAACTACCCTGCCGAAACAACCCTTTGCATGGGAGAACCATCGTTGTTGTTTTTTTATTTTCTCAAAAATGGTAATTTTTATTAAAATTCCATGTGTTTGAGATACTGATACGACAGTAGCAGAGACTCTGAAAATCTAAATGGTCTTTTGTTTATTCATAACGAAATCGCTAACAACTAGAAATAGAAAAAAGTTATTTCAAAATAAATCTAGGTAAAAGAACAGCTAATTCTAAAATGTTCATTTGCAATATAATGGGTTTATTTGTTTATGTATCTTAAATTATTGAGCTGTAATTGAATTCAGTGCTTTTGTTCTTATCATCATTATCACCATTATGTTTTGAGGCAGTATTTTATATCACAACAACGTGAATGCCAGAGTGATTGTAGTGTAAATTAACATTATTGTATGACAATGATTTGAGATGTTTGTTAACTATAAGCATTGTTAGGAAATAAATTTACACGGCCTCACTGAAACTGACAATACGAGCGGGTAAGAATGAAGCGAGGAGGTGAGTTGTTTATCAATTAGAAGAGACAAACAAATGACGTCAGGGTAGCGTGCCTTTCTTTAGAAATGGAGGGAATATCTTCCCTAGAGCATATGTGTTTGTAATTTTTATTGGCTTATAAAACAGACGCTAATGTTGGCGCGATTTATTAACCAATAGCAGCTCTATTATAATGTTTAGGCATATCGGGGTGAGGGAGTATAAATTCTTCAGTCGGAGTCGAAGTTCTCGATTGCTGGATTGCTGGAAGTATCGCGCAGTTCTACAGAATCATTCACAAGGCAAACGTCGCGCAGTTCTAAGAAATCTATCTCGCGAGTTACACGGAAACATTCATGAAGTACACATTACGCAATTCTACAGAATCTCTCGCGTCGTAAAGTTAGTTACAAAATGTGAAATACGCGAATTAATAGTGCGCGGCAAATAAGTGATTGTAGTTACATTCGCAAATTTAACAGTTTCAGTCAGGCGTGTATCAAGATTAAATATGTGAAATTTATTAAGTGTGACGGCAATAAAAGTGTAAAAACAAATTCTTTTATCAGTGTTATCTTTTAGTAACAAATACTTTCCGTTTACATACCCTGTTCAAGAGATATTTGCTCGACTGAGTAATAATAGCTAGCCGGAGGACAAGGAACGCAAAATTAAAAATAGTAAAATAATAACAGGCGCCAAGTAAAAAAAAAAAGATAACACGAACAGTTATTGTGACAGTTTTCCTTCTGCTTCTTCTTAATTTTTCATTAGGTACGAAAGAAAAGTGCGGAATTATTTAATATATTTATTTATAAATATCCAATTTATGATCATAAATGTAAATAAAGTGTGACACTTAAGTATTGGACAGTTATATTTTATTTATAATCAACCAAAATATCTATCCGTTGTAGTACAGCTGCACTCCAACTATAATTGATTACCGTAAGAACGTGAGTGAACCGGGACAACAAGAAATAATTTTAAATTGGGGTGTGCAAATAAAGGTATCAAAATTAAACTCTAAATCTGTTTTTTCATTGTGAGATTAGACCAATCCTACATACTACGGACCTTTAAGGACAGGAATGGAATGATCCTCTTTGGTTAGCGGTGCTGTGGGACGAGTTTGATTCTCAAAGAAGTTTGTATAGCACTATCTCACAGTTGCTGCTAGAAAATGCGACGTTTGAAACCACGGAACATAAAAGCTGCATTCGACTTTGCGTTATAAATCCATTCATAAAATTAGAAATAGAGTTCCATTGGAAAAGTGTTTACAATCTCTAGTTCTATTCACGGAGTTATTCTAAATTGAGGTTACTAGTCATTATTAGATAAACTGCTATCAAACTCGCAGAATATATTCTTCACGAACTGCCAACATAAAACTCATTGGCTGTTTAAAAACGCCTAAATCAATTAGGGTCGGTAATTCGGTTGCCTTTATCAAAATGGACAATCGCGGTTTCTTGATTCCAAAAGGTCACAGGTAAAAGAATTCTGCCATTTACTATGAGAGTAGCGCAACAAATTCAGCGCGTCGAAATATATTTTGCATCACCTCTTAACAAAATTACGGTGTTTAGTTGCTGCAGTAAGACTCTCTCTCTCGGAATCTAGTACTGATGCTTCATTTCTCAGCTTGTCTGTAGTAAGCATGACACAGGCTATGTAACGGAAGAAAAACCACGGAAACAATATAAGTTTTTTTTATCGTTTATCCCCCACTCAAGTAATTACCGGAGCACACCAACAGAAACAAGCCCGACTAGCTCAGTCGGTAGAGCATGAGACTCTTAATCTCAGGGTCGTGGGTTCGAGCCCCACGTTGGGCGTAATACTTTTTCTCATTTTCCTGCATGAGCTTTATTACATTTTTAAGTATTATTTTCACTAAGAATTTATCATAAAGGAAAAATATCGTCTTGCAAGTCGCAAGATTCAGCAGATATATGGCCCATACTGTTCCGAATATCCCTATTATATACCTAGTATACAGTTTAGGTTTCCTTTTTCTTCTCCTTCTTTCTTTTTTATTTCCTAATGAACGAATATGTACTACCCGTCCTAGGAAACCTTCTAGTTACCATACTGTGGTACTATCCTTGCAGGCAGAAAAGTAAGCACAGGTGCAGTGTATATATATTCCATGTTGTAAACACACAACGGTGCTACCAATCGTCAGATAAATGCCACCCTTGAAAGTCCTGGGGCAGATAATATTCCGAAGTGGAAATAGTGCTTAGCTTAGTTGCTAAAGGACTGCAATTTTTCTTAAAGACATTGACTTTTTAATAAAATGCATGGAAATTATGTGAATTTAAAATCATTCATGTTTTTTAAAAGCAGTTCTTCTGATAGACTGAAGGTAGAGTATAATCATAGATTTATATCTTCAGAGCTCTGGAACGTGTGTTATTCTAACTTAAATATGCACAGCATGTCTTTCAAAGTTTAAAAGGAAGAATCCAATAAACATATAACGGACGAGGTTGAAATACGAGTGTAGCAATCTTACGAACAGAATAAAATAATTTTTAACATGTGTTGTTATATAGTATTTTATTTTTATTTTATGTTGTTATATAGCATAGTATTTTAGACAGTCCCGAATATTAAATTACAAAGTATCCAGCTGAAATTTGTGTGGAATTAGTAGCATACATTCGGACATAAGCAATCGTGAGCTCTAGTCTGTTGTTGTTTGCCTTCGTTGTTGCTTGATCTTTATATCACCAAAGCATATTTTCACTGCATTTTTGTTCTGTGATATTTTTACTTGGCACCATTGAAAAAATTGGTTATATGCACCGTGTTCTGCTTCATCGACTTCTTTGGTAACAATTCCAACGTTATCCTCTCCGCTGCTCGCAAAATTTCTTCTGGCTCTGCGGAAGCAATTTCCGAATCATACAAATAATCTCTTACATTAGTCGATACAAGGCTTCTACTTAATGTGCATATACATAATTTCCACCTCAGAAAACAAGCGTAGTAACAAGGAATGTTACGAGGGCTGTCTCAGAAGTACCCGACCTAACAAAGAAAACACAAAAATTTAGGGAAGAAACATCTTTATTTCTTTAGAGAGTCTCCTTTCAGCTCGATATATACTTTTCCCAGCGATGTTCAACCCAGTTGCTACAAAAAAGGTTGATCCAAAAACTGAATCTGCAATTGTAAATGGGAAATAATAGTAATCTGATTCAAATTCTAAATCAATTTATTGATAAGTTTATAAAATTTGAGGAGCTTCGATACCCTGTTTATAGTGAGAACCGTCGAGTTTTGCAAAATAGCCATCAACTACAAACTCCACCTCTTCAGTGTTGGCAAATCTTTTACCTCCAAGCCATTTCTTTAACTTTGGAAACAGAAAATAATCAGAGGGGGCTAAATCTGACGAATAGGGTGCATGAGGAAGCAATTCGAACTTTAACGCATTGCTTTTGGCCATGGCAATAATGGATATGTGAACTGGTGCATTGTCTTGATGAAACAGAACATTCTTTTTTGCTAAATGTGGCCGTTTATGCTTGATTTCATCATTCAAATGCTGCAATAAGTTTGCATAATACTCGCCATTGTTTGCTATTCCTTTTTGAAATTAATAAATGAAAATTATCCCACGCGCATCCCAAAAAACTGACACCATGACCTTGCCTGCAGATGGAACTGTCTTCGCCTTCTTTGGAGCCGATTCTCCCCTTTCAATCCACTGACTGTTTTGACTATTTCTTCGTCTCAGGTGTGAAATGATGGAGCCTGTTTGATCCATGGTTATGAATCGACGCAAAAACTCGGCTTTTGCAGCGAAACATTGCCAAACACTTGACTGAAACATCCTCACGAAGCTGCTTTTGTTCCATTGTGAGTAAACGCGGCACCCATCTTGCGTACAGCTTTCTCAAGTCTAAATTTTCAGTCAGTATGCGATTTACAGCACTTTTTGAAATGCCTACGATGTTTGCTACCTCGTGCACAATACCATTTTGTGGATTTTCTTCACAATTTCTGGCGTGGTCACGTCATTTGGTCGACCACTGCGATGTTCGTCTTGGCAGCTCGTACGGCCTCGCTTACACTCTGCCACCCAATATTTTACTATTGTAAACGAAGGAGCAGACTCCCTAGAGTAGAATGGACTAAGACCTTTAAAATGAAAGTATTGTATCACATAACGATGGCCAATTTTATCCATGTTTACAAATTCGCTGAGAGAGTTCACTACTAATGGCTGCCAAAAAATTACCAAATAACGTAGCATCGTCAAACTTCAAACTTAAGCTTTATAGGGGTGGTACTTTCTACCGTAGTTATTTGTTTGAATTAACAACCGCTACATGTACGTCAGGTCGGATACTTCTGTGACTGCCCTCGTATCACACCAGTGTTATAATCTACAATTTCTCGAACGAGCGGCTCGTGTTGTAAACTACTTTTAGTGCCAGCTGCCTAAAAAGAAGTATTAATTTCCATTTGTAAATGAACACAATATTATTTTAACCAGAAAAGGAAAATGAACATTGAACAAACAAACGGGTTACTATCAAATGATTATTATCTCACAGTGTTTGTATATACGTAAGCCGAAAGTCGAATCAGATTTGAAAAAGGTGATACAACTTCCGGGACTTTATGGATCTTCGGCTTTTCCGTGGCAACACTCAATCATTGAGCTGCTATGACAAGGCACCAAACGCGCACTACGCTTCTGTCATTTAGTATATGGAAGAAAAACTTTCAAGGTGATCTGATTTTTTCCGATATAATACCTTAAATGCTACTTGCAATACTGCATGCGTTTTTAGCTGCCAGACTTCTAATTAACCACACCATTAGGGATAACTTATGTATAAAAACTTCTAGCAGCTGTTTTATAATTTTTGCAATTGACATAAATGCATCATGGAGTGCATACAGTAAATCAGAGAATTACTGTAGGGGAAATTGATGGCTACAATAGATCTGCCATCGGTAAACTAATGACAATGCTAGGAATTTCTCTTGAATTTAGAATACGTGATTTATATTGCCCACTGATTCACCACTAAGGAAAAAAGAAACCTAATGGTTTATGCAACGCAAAAAAGTGTTTAAAGTAGCATATAGATACACCGGGTGTTTAATCTCATGACGTATGCGTCTTTATACTAAATTCTGAGGGAAAATAATGCTTTAAAACTTGTTTTGGTAATTCCAGACTTTTTCACACCTATTAGATGAAAAATCCTAAGTTAAGAATGTGACGCACAATGTGGGTCTCGAACCCACGACCCTGAGATTAAGAGTCTCACGCTCTAGCCGGGATGTTGAAATTAAGTCTCACCTTCTACCGACTAAGCTAGCCGGAATATTGAGATTTTGTTGGTAATTCCAGCCTTTTTCACACCTAATAGGTGAAAAATCCTAAGATAAAAATGCGACGCCCACGACCCTGAGATTAAGAATCTCATGCTCTACCGACTGAGCTAGCCGGACTGTTGAGATTTTGTTTCTCCTGCACGTATTTCTACGAAGAAAGGGGGGGGAAGGCTGAAAAAGCTGCAGTTGCTGTGTTTATTGCCCCGTGACATTCCTGTGGCACGCTTCTTAATTAGAAAGTTTGTTAGGAAATGGAACGTTAGCGCTAGATCCTTCCTAAAATATATCAAGTACAACATATCAGGGTTTGGGGTGAATAGTCTGTTCCGGCAAGTCTCAAATGGAACCCATCTTCTACGGAATCAGCCAACATCTCTTATTCCTCTTGAAATATACAGAAAGTTGTCTTCGGTATTCTTTCTTGATATATGTTACGCCCATTTGTTGTTGTTTGCTTTGATTTTATCCACAGTTATCCAATTCTTCTCTAATATTTCCATTTCTTATCCTATCCATTCTTGTACATCCCTTTGTGTTATGCAGGTATGTCATTTCTTCCATTTGTATTTTGCTTTAGTCCTTTGATTTAATTATCCAATTTTCGTTTCCACATAACAAGGAAGGGACGGCCACGTTTTGTATATTTCGTTTTCCGATCTAAGATCCTTTTTATAGTTCCACATACAGCTTGAAATTTATATATTTATTTTCTATATCGTTAATCTCTTGATAAGTTATATCACATCCTAAATATGGGAAATGTGATTTCTGCTGTTATTTTATAATCTAATACAATTTTAGATCTAATTTAATATTTACCAATCAATGCTATGAGCTTTGACTTATTTATTGCAATGTTACCATTATATCCATTGGCTATTAATTGAAACTCATATGACAACGTTTGGAGATCTATTTCAGATTCTGCCAAAAGTATAACTCGTCTGCAAATAATAAGGTATCTATCTTACTTTATTATAATTGATATTCTTAGTTAGGTAAAACTTTTTTTCCATTCCTTTGCGATATTAGGATTAAATAAAATAGAATGAAAATGAACTTGTCAAACTTATCGAACTCCTTGATATATTTGAAAAAAAATGTGTTATTATTTCTAATCAATTGAAAGTAAATAAAAATATTTGTTGCATAATGAAGGCTCTTAACAGTTTCTATAACTGTAATATAAAAGTCTGATCCTACTAATAATGAGTTGTGGCTGAAAAGAACCTCTAAGATCCAAAACCTAGAAGTCAGTGTTCTGCGCAATAGTTTTACGGCACATGGTTAAATAGTATTGAAGCAGCGCTGCAGCATGAGTTGGATGAAGCTGACCTTCATAATTGTTCTGTCTCGGCTAATTTTATAACCAATGTTCGTTGCTCACAGCAATATGTCTTATTGCTACAAATTCCAAAATCCTTCCTCTCTTCCTGCGTAATCTGCGTATTCTACTTTCAATGCAACCCCAAAATCGTTGTATCATTGCTCTTTTATTTAACTTCACAGCATGTACTACGCGGTTTTAAAGTTCACGTTGCAGAACAGAAAAGGTATTAAATTATCTAAATTCAATAAACTGTATTTATTTAAATATCCATAACCTCTGCATCTAAATATATTTCTCTAGTCATAGGCACTTTTCTGTATGTTGTTTACTACATTCTAGTACTATACGTCTGACTTAGCGGAGTAGCTTTAATTGGCTGCGAGCTGATAAACGCAATATGGTGGATTTTTGTGCATTGTTGAAAGTGTTCCACAATATTTCAGATAATCGATTCTTGGGGTCTTCCTACCCGACGCTCTTAGTTGTTCAGAATGAGTTCGTTAACAAACGCAACGAGTGTATCGTTTTAGGTACAGAAAGTTCCGTGTGCTAACTAGTGGTGGCATTTCGTGGAGATATACTCTACCGCCATCCATACAGTCGACTGTATCATGACAGTATCATGAAAAAAATTACGGATGATGATATTGTTACATGCTGGGTAGAAGCCTAAAGGTTCACATGAAAAATTACATTAATTTTTAGTACTCAGCACGTACATTGAGGGGGCGTATACTCACTTGGCTGTGGAGTACCGAAACGTGATGTGGAAGTTAAGAGGAAGGCGTGGGTTTTTCACTGTACAAAATCCATAACACAAATCTACTTACATATTCCTAGATTTATTTTCCAACCGTCTGGGGTTCTTACATTATTAAATATGAAATGTGAGAGGAGATGTCCGCCGATCCAAAAGCCGGCTTACACACGCGATCTGCTTCTCACGGAATCCTAACTAAGACAGACGCTATATTCCCCACCACTCGTGGATAGCAAAGCTACCAGCCAGGAGCGACGTAAACAACAGTGTGTCTGATAATGACAATGTAGAACAATAATATGTCTGGCAATGACAATGTAAGCCTTCAAATTTTTAATACACCACAATATTGAGAAATCAGTTGTCTGTAGCATCTTGTGAAGAGCTAGCGCTCAGATCAGAATCGCTAGTAGCGACGCGAAATAAAATATAACACACAGACAAGTTAACTATATAAAACGGGAGACGGAGGAAGAGGTTTCCTAAAAATCCTATTTCATATCACGACGCCATAAAACAACTAAAAGAGATGAATATTTTAACGAAGAGGAATGAACATTTTTGTTTTCTATTTGACGGCAGGGTACTTCTAACATGTGATACTAACCCAACATTTTTAGTGAAATATGGGAACACTGTTTTAGCGGATGGAAAATTTTATACGGTATTTCCTTCCGCTCGATTCAGTACTACCAATTTAATTTAGGATAAAGCTGATACCGTAACATTTCAGAGTTAGGATTGTCAGGCTTGTAGAAGAGTAAAGAGCAAGTAAGTGAACGACAGACCGAGCAAGGTAGCGACGTGGTAATGTGTGGACTCGCATTCGAGAGGCCGCGGGTTTGAATCCTGGCAACCGCTCACCCTGACTCATAGGTTTTTCCGAGGGGTTTTCCGATTGCTGGAGCGGTTTCTTTCAGCCCCCGAATTTTCTGTCACTCCATTTCCTCCCATTCACCACTTCATACATCCTACCCCGTTAGGTCTGTTTCAGGGTTGGAAATATCGGCAATGGTGTTTCGGCGCGGTGTGGCAGGGGAAAGGATGCTCTCTGGGGGAACTTTCTTCGTCCCCGTCCATTACAGATACTGAAGCAATGAGAAAAAAAGGCACGAGTCAATGTAGTCAATAATTTTCTATTGACAAAACAGCGCGGTTTTCTATAGAAGCGCAGAATTCAGAATATGAATCCAAAGAATTAATTTACAACTGTAAATGTCAAAAGCTTCGAGCTAAGAAATTGGGGGGGGGCACGCCTGTGCTTTTGATTGAAACATACATTCGTGCACTTTCAGTGTGGTCTGCTTTAATTTCCTTTGCTATCTTTTGGCAGGCGGAAAAAAGAACCGCCCAAGTGGGTTAATTAGTAACGAAATTATATTATTATTGCTTTAGTTAGAATTTGGATAACTTATTTTAATTATGTTGGAAGAAAGAATAGCCCAGGTGGGTTAATTAGTAACTGTAAGTGACATTATTATTATTATTATTATTATTATTATTATTATTATTATTATTATTATTATTTTAGAGTTAGAATGTGCATAATTTATCTTAATTTTACACTTTAAAAGTGAGCATATAAAACAGCATATCAATGCTATATTCGAATTACGTAATGTGTATTGGATGAAAAATTATATTTCACAATATCTTGGAAAATATTTTATTTGGCATTTTCCTCTAATTTCTTTCTTACTGTAATCGATATTTCAATCGAGAAAATTTTACAGCTAGGAGCTGAATAAAAGGTTCACGGCGAATCTGAAGAGGGATACTTTTTTTTTTATTAGGAAGCTTAATTCTGAATTATAACAATCTTCTTATGATTCACGGATATGTTGTGTTACGCTTGCGGAAAGCTAAAAGTAACTTAGTAATGTATTGTTTTCTGTACAAGTAATAACTCAAGCACTTATTCGATCTATTTGTGCCAGACTGAAACTCAAATCAGGCTTGTTTGAGTAGGTACAGCTAAATGGAATTTCGCGACCAGCTATATGTTTGAGAACCATTTGCTAAGTTAGTTTCCAGAAAGTAGCTAAGAACATGCATAAGTGATTTGTGTAGCGAGGAAACTAAATCCATGTTATTTGGACGTGAGGGATATGCCAGTATTAAAAAACAGGCAAGCAACCCAATGAGAAAAATAATTCACAGTCCACAACCGTACCAGAAGGCGTTGAGGTAATTAACGCTACTACTGTATGAACTCACGTAATATGGAGCAAGGTTTCCCATCGTTAAAAAACACCGTTAGTGACAACATAGATTATTAACTGAAAATATGAACCACTTTTCGGAAGAAGTATAATTATAATTGTTTTATTTGTTACTTATATTTCTGTATTCAGTTTTAAAATAATGTATTTTTACTTTCTCTACGTATAGAAAATAGGAGAAGTATTACATTCTGCCTAAGAATTCGATACCGAGATTTCACCGGAAATGTATATTTTGAAGCGCCCTGAATCCAAATAAAGCATTTTTGGAACATGTTCGCGTGTGTTTCTGTGTGTCTGTGAACAGCATAACTCAAAAACGAAAATTCGGTTAAATACCACACTTGGTATCTAAGTTTAGTATCTTCCAAGGATGGACACAAAAATTTTCAATCTCCCACTCCAACTACCCTTTACATGGAATATTTTTCGAAAATGTTGAGTTTATAAAAATTGCGTAAAGATTTTGGTTAAAATATTAAATATGAAATATATTTACGTCACAAATAAAATGTATATCTTGAATTTTCTGGGAATAACTTTTCAAGTCCTTTTCATTCGGAAGAATTTTGTATAATTTTTTATAACTTATAAACCTTAAGCGATAGACGAAAACGTACCACAAAAAACGTAAATCCCTTTAAAACACACAATTTACTTAAAATATTTTTTGGCATAAGCAGTTTCAGAGATATCCGTTATTAAAGGTTCAAATTGCTTAATACTTGTCATTCATTTAAAGTCCAATCGATTTTCAGTTGTTTCGCGATTGCATGGAAACAGTATGGGATTTTAAGACTAGCATATAGCGTCCAGTTCTTAAACATTTGACTATCACTGTTCTCTTTGTATCTGTAACGAAATGTTGCAAAGGTTTATTTGGGTTAAATGTAATAGATAGAAAAACAAGCTTTAGTAAGAATAGCTTGTGCACCTAGTAATAAATATAGAGGGCAGAGAAAGTCATGTGAATGTATCACATCAGATTTTTCAAACATGTCTTCATACGAAACCTCACTGTAACTGCCACGAATACTTTACACTTTCGAAAGTATCCTTCTTGTGTAGTAGTTTCCATATTCTCCTAAAACCTATCCCTAAATAAAGTAAATAAATAAATACATTGCACAAAAAGAAACATTAACCTTGGCAGAGACCTGCCATTCAATTATGAAAAAAACATCCATAAAAAAACAAAAAAAAACGCTGTTATCGATATAAAAAAAAACATTAAGCAATAGAAAAAAAAAAAGAGAACAGCGATAGTCAATGGACTGGACGCTATATGTTATAAAAAAAAAACAGCATAACTCAATTAAAAAAATGAGGCATGTTCTCACCACACGCATCTATCCAGGATACCGGGCCTCGAAATCTTTCACATGTAAAGAAGCAACGCTCTATGTGTGAGCTACATCTCCATTACTTGGAGAAGTTAAATAGGGTGTACATAATACTATCACGGCTGATATACCTCGTACCTAGCCTAAGTACTGTATGTGATCGGAATCTGAGATAAGGAGATCAGCATTCGGTGTAGCACTTAATCTTGATACACCTCCCTCTGAATTACCCATATCGAGAGAGTATTAAACAGTCGTGTACCTACGCGCATTTGACAGGTGCGGAGGAGGCAGGCTGAAACTGGAATAACGAAACATACGAAGGTAGTCATATTTTCAATCCATGGTCACTTTTATAGATTTATTTATTTGAAGGGGTTATCACTGGATCACTAAATAAAGGATTTAACTGGTCAGCATGACCAACGATCAACTTTTTAAGTGTTTATAGGACCAAGAGGCAAAGAAGAGCAAACGGAATCTAAACTCCTCATTCAGAACTCATGCCCCGTAAGTGTGTAAAGCTCCTTGTACACGATCAAACTTTTGTCAAGTTCAGTACTTTACAAGACCTTTCAAGAGTTGTCACAACTTTACAGCTTTTCTTGTCAAATTGCTTCCAATACTTTTAAACTGTTTGAAAGCCTTGAAAGCAAGGACATGCTCTAAACGATCAAAGATTTGAAAATGATTTGAATGGTTTAGCCAATGAAATGCGAGTATTTACAGTGCGTCGCCAAATCTGCAACATGGAGGAAAGCGAAAAGTAAACAAAAACGGCTACCCGGTCAAGGTATGTTGTATGCGAACTGATTAGGTTATACATAAGCTGATCATGTCCGTATGTCTAGGACTTTGTGGATTACCACAAGATGAAGCAGATGAAGGCATATAAAGAAAGACAGATTTCCGAACTAAGTATACATTAATGCAATGTCATATAGCGTGGTTAACCTATCAGTTGGTGTTATTACCATTGTATTCCATAATCGTAATATGATTTCATTGGATATAATACGTGAAAGTGCTACATACATTATTAGTAAAGAACAATATTTCATTGAAAACTGTTATGCCATGACGCAAATAGTAAATTACTTTGTGCGTGATAAATTATTTATTAATGTGTTCTGAAGGATTTCAGTTTGAAAAAAGACAACTTCTAAATACACATTTATGACATTGTAAAGCCTTGTCCAATCTTGTCACATGTTGAAAAATGTTTGATAAGTTTTCTTGTAAACTCTTGAAATGAAATAAAAACGTTTGAACGTGTAAAAGGGGCTTTAGTCACTAGAGTACGGGAAGACTCGCTCAAAAGTTTCACTTAACTTCACTACAAAGCAAGTGCTCAATAACCATTAGTACTGCCGATGACTAAATGTGTGCAGATGTTAAAAAAGCGCAATGCCGTTTAATCAATGTTATCAAACAACGTATGGAATGATCATTTCCAAATGAGCGGATTAAATTCCCTGTCATTATACCATTGTTTTATGTATGCAGTACCTGTAGGTATAAGAGTTACAAAAAACAAAAATCACACTCAGCCCCCCCCCTGCGTGCCTTTGCTTGCATTCCGCAGGCTTTACACAGCTAAGAAATACGGGCCATTTAAATATGCCTTTTTCAATGTCAGTGTTTTTTGATCCACTTCGCGTTCACACTGGCATGGCCTTAACGCTACCCGCGTATCTACGACTATAATTGAGTTTTAAATAAACTAATTCTGATGTAAAACAAACTTTATTCCATGCATTAGAAAAATCCTTGTTATTCATCACTTATTTATTCTGTTAACAAGGCAACGAGAGAAAGAAAAAAAAACAAGTATAGAAAAACAAAAACATAACATTACCTGCGTGTTTTGCCCAGTTTACTACATGGCATGAAGTATATTAAATCCTCTAATTTTTTATATATGTCTTATTCCAGACATAGAATATAATCATATTTTAACAGTTGAACCTTACCTTTTAAATCTTAACTGGGTCTTTAATTCCTGTTTATTTGTTAATATTTGGTTAGGATTTAATTCAGTAGCAGTAAAGTATGAGCTGTAAGTTATATATTTTCTTAACTTCAACAACCAGACGTGGATAATCCAGTAGGAAGATTGTTAAAGAGTTTATTTAGATATGTAAATGTTCATATTTGACTAAATTATTAATAAATGAGGGTTCATTAAAGAGTTGCGTTTAGATTCTATTTGAATCTAAAAGCCCTTATTCAGCATTCTTAAATTCGGTTGTTTACGTAATGCTGAGTGTCTCATGTGAGGCGGAACGGGCTGCTGCCGAGGCAAACGTCACGCTAAATTTGTATGCTGCAGATTTCTGCCAAACCTTTGTTTTTTTCCCTGAGTGTTTGTTACAAGGTTTATAGCCAAGCAATGTAAAGATTTATATACCGATCTTTGTATAACTATGGTGCTCTTAAGTGTATAGCATTTTCAATCAATATTCGCTTTTCTTTTACTGGATTAATATATGCATGAAACCCTGCTCCTGGAAACCACCATGTTCAAAAAATGTTGATAATAATAATCAATTATACAGCAAGTGATAAATACAGGACATCCGAAGGAGATTCTTATTCCTTTTGCAACCACTGCTAATACGGTGTAGGCATCCCCACTAAAAGGCATTTCCTCTATCAAAAACATCTTTCATTCCGCCTTTTGTAAGGGGAGGAAACCCTTAAGTCAGCACACTTTTTGCGTTGAGACTCTTCTGAGTCAGTCATAGTCTTGCATACATAGAGAATCCTTAATGATTCACCTCAATACTATCTTACACCAGATCTTCAGCGGCCAAGCTGACCAATGCAAGTACGTACAGTGCGGTCGTTTTATGGTGAGGCCACGGACCGCGTGTAGGCGTGTTCCGCACACTGCCTATTACACTTGGGGTTTCTCGTTCCGTAATAACTCCGCGTTACTTATTCACGAATAACATGCACTTAATGAGCACTAACCTTGTTATAAGTGGTGTTGGAAGTGGTATCCATCTGCGTGAAGACATTCCTGGCATCTTCGGATGAAGTTTTCATTCATACGCATAAGTTCTTCTTGGTAATGTTCATAATTTATGTTGTCTTTAAGTTCGTCTATGGTGTGGGGATTGTTCCTACAATCTTATTTTTTAGGGTTCCTCACAAATATATGCACAAATTTCGTCAGTTGTTTCCTTCACACACAACACAGAGGTCTTGAATAAACTTTCACCTTTGAGATGCCTTGAACGCGTCATGCACCACCTGTTGCGAATCGGAAAAGTACCGAGCTCACTGCAGTACAGCGTGCTACGCAAATATCCGGTCTGTGGCCTCACCTTAAAACGATCGTACTGTACTACCTAAATCCATTCCAGCCGCCGCACCGCTCAAGCATGACTGCCTCTCCTTGACATCCTTCAAGCAGTACGACAAACTTTGCTGCCATCAAGTTGCCTAAAAATAGCATAATATCTGGAGCGTTTGCTTTTAAGAAAAAATCCGAGGACCTAATCTTTTATTCCAGTATAACTGCAAAATTCCATCGTGGTTTATCGCGAGTTTAGTTAACAAAACTCTTCGAGTGTTAGAATTTTGTCAATTGTTTTCCATTTAAACCAAATAACCAGAGTTGCGGTGGTTACGAAAGTATGCAAAGAGGAACATTTCGAGTAAGCCTACAAATTTAAATATCAAACTTTAGATTGTGTGTTGAAATTTATAAGAAATTTCAGTCTATAAACTGGGTGTTTCCCCATAAAAGTTGATGCAAACATATTAGTTTTCCAACTAACCAACGATACTTTAAAATGCCGTTGCTTCATATTAGAGTTTTGAGAAATAAGACCACTGTTAGCAGCAATTTAATTTAAGAGAATTTGAGGCGCTAACTATTTTCGAAAGATCCTTTATTATTGGTTTGAATTTTTAAATACTTCTACTCCTTTCAAATGGTAAGTTGCTATTACGTATACTAAGTACGGGAAGTATTGCAATCCACCCAAAAATTCTATACTGAGATTTCACCGGAAATATATGTTTTGAGGCAGCACTGAATCAAAAAAAAAACACTTTTAGAAAAAGGTCGTGTGCCTGTGTGTCTTATGAACAGCATAATTCAAATACGAAAAATCGGATAAATACCAAACTTGGTATTTAGGTTCAGTATCTTTCAAAGATGCGACACGAAGATTTTCAAGAAAATCCCCACCCCATACTACCCTTAACATAGAACATGTTTCGAAAATTTTGATTTTCTCGAAAAAGATTTTGATTATATCATATATTTAAGATATTTTCATGACAAATAAAATGTATATCTTGAATTTTCTGGGAATGTCTCCAAAAGTCCTCTGCTTTCTAAATGGCTTTTGCATAACTGTAAACCGTAAGAGATAGACAACGTGTTTCTACACAAGAAACGTAGAGCTCGTTAAAACACAGAATTTACATCATATTCCTTTTTTTTTTTTTAGTGACACATTTCTTGGACATTCCTTGCTTTTTTTTAATTTTCCAATATGCTTTTTCTCAAATGGAAATTCGTTATTCATTTTTTATGCCTTGGACTTGCAAAGAGAATGGAATGCTCCACATAGCAACCAACTCTTAAAAGATTTGACTATCGCTTAAAGCCTACCATATTCCCCTTGCGCCTTCAAGAAAATTACCAATGAGATAGTTTCTGCAAATATTTATTTCGATTGACATGAAGTAGATGGAGAATAAGCGTTTGTAAGAATAGATTTTACAATAATAGAGAAAGTCATGTGAGTGTAACACATCAGATTTTTTCATTCTTTCTTTCTCTTTCTTGTGGTCATGCAAGGACAATGGGATTACATATAAAGCCATCACTTAGGATCCACTTTTTAAAAATATGACTATCGTTTTAGCCTACTGTATTCATCTTATACCTACAACGAAATGTGTGAATATGTAATGAACGTTTATCTCTATTAACAAGAAGTGGACAGAAGAATAAGCTATGCGGGAATACTTTAAGGGAGTAGAGAAAGTCATACGAATGCATCATATCAGATTTTTTTCTTCTTTCTTTAACTATAGGAAAAGGTATTAATGACAGATTTATTTTATAAAATGACTGCATAAGCTTCGGTTGTACAGGGCAGGTTTGTTATTAATGGTAGAGTGTTTTAAACGTCCAGAGAATTAATTAATGAATAACTAATACATTTTTTGGAGTGATTACACACAGTGGCCTTTGGTGGCAGACGCAGCTGAACAAACAATGATGGCTTATCATTTGGGAAAGTGGCATAAGAGAATACCTAAATAACCAAAATTTGTAGTGAAGTAAAATCCTAATTAAATTTTCCAGTTTCTAGAGATTTGAAGCAATAGTCTGCACTTAGAGTACATCAATGCTAAACTCAAGGAGTATCCTTTAATATAAAATTGTATGGGTTATACGACTGCTAATGAGCTGAAGGAAAAGTGTAAAGGAGTGAAGTGATAATATGCACGTTAGAAGTGGCACTATATTTTTAATTTACCACTTACCTATAGTAGGTAAGAGGAAGTATTGTGTTTCACCCAAATATTTGAATTCGAGATACATGTTTTGAGAGCTCCTGAATAAAAAGAAAGATGTTTTAGAAACAAATATGTGTGTGTGTGTGTGTGTGTGTATCTGTGCCTGTCTGCCTGTGTGTGGTATGTGAATAGCATAACTAAAACATGTAAAGTCGGTTAAACACCAAACTTGGCATTTAAATTCAGAAAGGATGCCTCAAGACGACTTTCAAGAAACCCCCCCACCCTAAACTAGCCTTTACATTGAAAATGTTTCGTTAACGATGCTCTAATGATTTTAATTAAAATACCAATTGTTTAAAATATTTGTATGACAAATAAAATACATATCTTGAGTTTTCTAGGAATAGCTTGTAAATTCCTCCTAATTATAAATAAGTTTTCTATAACTCATAAACCGTAAGAGATGGACAAAATCTTAACAATATGTAGACCTCTTTAAAGCACATAGTTTATGACAAATAAAATTCGTTGTGGCGTTAATCATTTTCGATATATTCTTTAATATTGGTTTCAATTTTCAAATGCTTTATATTTTTTCAACTGCAAATCGTATTTATTTTGTTTTCTTTCTTTTTTTTTACTTCCTCTACTACGTATAGTAAGTAGAAGTGCTGTATTCCACCCAAAAATTCGATGTCGGGACGTCACCAGAAATATGTTTTGTGGTCTCTGAAACCAAAAGAAGCATTTTTAGAAAAAAGGTCCATGTGTGTGTGTGTGTCTGTGGGCATAACTCAAAAGGAAAAGTTTGTATTTAGGCTCAGTACCTTTCAAAAATGCAACATAAAGATTCTCAAAATATTCCCCCACACCAAGCTACCCTTTACATGGAACACTTCGAAATTTTTTATTTTCTCAAAAATGGCTCTAACGATTTTGATTATAATACCACATATTAAGGATATTTACTGACAAATAAAATGTATATCTTGAATTTTCTGGCAATAGCCTATGAAGTCCTCTTCATTAGGAAGGCATTTTGTACATATAATCTTGTATAACTGGTAAACGGTATGCAAAAGACGAAAACGTAATACACACACAAAAAAAAAATAGATCGCTTTAAAAACACAACTTATTTCAAATAACTTTTTTCTGGTACAAGCCATCTCTGAAATATCCTTTGTTCATGGTTCGAATTGTTCATTATTTGATCATTCTCTTAGAGTCCTGTCAACATTCAGCTATTTCTCGCGATTGCATGGAAGCAGTATGGAATTTTGTCAGTGTATAGTGTCCATTTCTTAAACATTTGACTATCACTCTCCCTTTTGTATCCATAACGAAATGTGTAATGTAGCTATTTCTGCAATGGTTTATTTGGATTAAAATGACATAGATAAAAAATAAGCTTTAGTTAGAATAGTGTGTATACCCACTAATAAACGATAGAGAGTAGAGAAGGTCATGTGAATGTATCACATCATAATGTATTTCTCACGGTCATGCAAAAGGAATGGAATTTCAGAAACATCACATAGGACCCTCTTTTAAAAGATTTAAATATCGCTTTAAGTTTACTGTATTCTTCTCAAGCGTACGACCGAATGAGTAAATAGTATCTAATGAAGATTTAATGTTTATTAACAAGCAGTAGATGTAAGAATAAACTTTTACATGAATATTTTGGAGAAGAGTGAGTAGAGAATGCCATGTGAATCCAACACTTCCGATTTTTATGTTTTATTTCTTAAGAGGAATAAGAAGATGCCTTTCGCTGTTTTCCTGTTTCGGTGTCATGTAAGAATCCAAATACTTTTCTTGTGGGGGTTCAGTTAGCTTTTGTTTTATAACGAACTCTCTCAACAGAAATAGGATGATAGCAGTTCAAGCAGTACGAGGAACCTGTCAAATACCCAGAAACTCCTGCACCATTTTGCCCACACTGTTTTGGTCATGTAGATCAACCACAAAGAAAAATTGGAGAACAGCCACAAACCTTCATCGGTTTTCCCTTACAGAGCTAATACATTAGCAGTGGTAGATTTCATTTGGAAAAACTTCCAGAAGAATATAGGTATTGAAAACCGATTTAATTGGAGTATGAGGTGTAAGTTCTCAGAAGTTGCCCAAGTTGCTTTAATCGACATCCTTGTTTTGTACGTGGCATAGGCACATACGAGAGCAGTTTGAGAAGTCTTACTGTTGCTACTTGATGAACCAGTGTATTTGAATAGAGTTTTGAAGATGTTATTTTGTTGTATTGATATTTGCCCCACGCTTTGGGAGCCAATTTGAAGAAGGTTTGTTGCTGCTACGTATGGAAAGCCAGTTTGAAGATGATGTATTATATTTCGACTGTTGGGGAGCCGAACTTGAAGTAGTTGCAACTGAACGTATGGTAAATAGTTTCGGTAGCCTTCGCCCCAAATGTACTTTCCGGTGGCCTTTGCCCCAAGTTTAAAAATATTAACTTTGTAATTTTTGACTGTTTCTAAAAATATTATATATTTATGTTTCTCTGTTGCGTCAGTATTTTTTTTTTTTTTTTTTTTTTAGAACCATGAATGTCTTGGCAGGGAGCGGTGCGACTGAAGAATGTAGGCTTATACAGATTATAATTTTACTTCACTCCTTTTATTAATGCTTGTCACGGTTTAAATAACACTTCACTGATATAGAGAGAGCTGTGAGATTTTGTTTATTAATTATTTGCACTTTTTAACACATAAACTATTTTCGTCTCACACTGAATTCCTCGAGGACGCATCTCGCGTCCGGTTAGAAACGCTGTCTACAAGCAACTGACTTCTGAATTTGTAAATTTTGCTATATTTCAGTTTCTGATTGGCTAATCCTAGTCCAATAGAATACCTTCATTTAACTAAAGCTTTTCTGGTTGTTGATTGGCTATTTTATAAACTGTCTCAAAAATTACATTATTGTTGCTCCAAGAATTACCAGTAGCATTTAAACTTTCTAATTCATTATTTCCTCAAGGTTTCCTCATTGTTACCTCATTGTTAGCAACGTTTAACCGATTTTTCTCACAGCTCCTACATTACTAAATTACGTAATACATTCACATAACATTATTAAACATGTATACAATAATATAAACATATACAACGACTGTAATATACACTTTTTATATATTGTTACATACACATATTGCTTTAAGGCGGGCTGTTATTGAATTTATATATCATATAATTAGAGTGAAATCATTTAAGTGCTAAAAATACTGCTTTAGGTTGTAAACTTTCGTGGTATCAACATATATATCTTGATTAAGTCTAATTGCAAACTTTATGAGACAAGAGTAAAACAATAACGTTTCCGTGGGGGGTATATTGTTAACAGCATCAGCATGGAACACATGTTTGCTGAAGGGAAATCGTGGTTCTTCCATGCTCTTTCCGCAACATCACGAGAAACAACTGAATAGCGTCCGCACTTTAAAGACTGACAAGTATTGAAAAACTCTAAACAATAATAACGGATATCTCTAAAAACGCTGATACCACAAAAAAGTTATTGGAAACAAATTATGTGTTTTAAAGAGATCTACATTTTCTGTGTAGTACGTTCCTGTGTATCTCTTATGGTTTACCCTTATATAAAATTCCTTTCAAACGAAGAGGACTTCCCAGGATACTCCCAAAAAATTCAAGGTATAAATTTTGTCTGCCATGTATCTTAAACATATGGTATTTTAAGCCAAATTATTAGAGCCATTTATGAGAAAATAGAAAATATCGAAGATGCTTCCACGTAAAGGGTAGTTTGGGGATTTGTTTTTAAAATCTTCGTGTCGCATCTTTGGAAGATACTGAATTCAAATACCAAGTTTGGTGTTTACCTGGCATTTCGTTTTTGAGTTATGCTGTTCACAGAACACACACACACACACACACACACACACACACACACACACACATACGCACACAGGCCGTTTTCTAAATATCCTTTTTTCAGGGGTTTCAAAACAAGTATTTCCAGTGAAATCTTGGCATCGGGTTTTTTATTTGAATACAATACTACCTTCTCTTACTATAAGCACGTAGTAAAGAAAGTAAAAGAAAAACGAAACAAAACAGTCAGAAATCGACCACGTCGTGTCATAAATATTTTAGGTATATTTTAATCTTATTTCCTTATCGCCAAACGTGACAGCTGTATCCTTTAGTGTTCTTCTTCCCTCTAATAATAACTATTTCTGTTTTTTCAGGAGCTAACCGTAGTCCTTTTCTGAGCATTCATATTTTAGTTTTGTTCATTGACCATCCAATATTTTCATCCACCTCCTTTATTTATTTATTATAGTCGCTTCATATTGTGATAAAACTCTAAGAAGTACATTGAAGTAAAATTTGTAAATTTCACATTAAAGCTTACAATAAATCATAAACAATAAGAAATTTAACAATTATTTAAATATTAACAATTTTGCACATTTGATGAAGTTTTTCACCTTCCTGTGGCATTGTTGGTCGTCCAAGGCCAGCTGTAGGTGTTCAGAAACTCCACAATTAAGTCGCTGAGCAGTGTATCTCGGACAGTTGTGATCACATGATAGGCGGCGAGAGTTGAATTACATAGAGTAGAGCAGGTTCATGATAGAGGAGCTAGGAATGGGTTAGTGCAGTGTGACCAATACACCTTCCACAATTTAGTCGCTGAGCAGTGTACCTTGGACAGTTGTGATCACATGATAGGCGGCGAGAGTTGAATTACATAGAGTAGAGCAGGTTCATGAGAGAGGAGCTAGGAATGGGTTAGTGCAGTGTGACCAATACACCTTCCACAATTAAGTCGCTGAGCAGTGTATCTCGGACAGTTGTGATCACATGATAGGCGGCGAGAGTTGAATTACATAGAGTAGAGCAGGTTCATGAGAGAGGAGCTAGGAATGGGTTAGTGCAGTGTGACCAATACACCTTCCACAATTAAGTCGCTGAGCAGTGTACCTCGGACAGTTGTGATCACATGATAGGCGGCGAGAGTTGAATTACATAGAGTAGAGCAGGTTCATGAGAGAGGAGCTAGGAATTGATTAGTGCAGTGTGACCAATACACCTTCCACAATTAAGTCGCTGAGCAGTGTACCTCGGACAGTTGTGATCACATGATAGGCGGCGAGAGTTGAATTACATAGAGTAGAGCAGGTTCATGAGAGAGGAGCTAGGAATGGGTTAGTGCAGTGTGACCAATACACCTTCCACAATTTAGTCGCTGAGCAGTGTACCTCGGACAGTTGTGATCACATGATAGGCGGCGAGAGTTGAATTACATAGAGTAGAGCAGGTTCATGAGAGAGGAGCTAGGAATGGATTAGTGCAGTGTGACCAATACACCTTCCACAATTAAGTCGCTGAGCAGTGTACCTCGGACAGTTGTGATCACATGATAGGCGGCGAGAGTTGAATTACATAGAGTAGAGCAGGTTCATGAGAGAGGAGCTAGGAATGGGTTAGTGCAGTGTGACCAATACAAATCGACTGATCTCGGCGGGTTAATGCTGTAATGGGTGTAGATAAGTTAACTACTGGTCAGGCATGATGTGCGTTACCGATGGATGTCGTAGTCCAGTCTGTCTTCCACTGGTGTAAGGTATTGATTGCATCATAGTCTTCATTGGAAAGCTTGAGGTTTGGTAAACTGCAAGGATGCTACCTAAGCTTAGTGGCAGTATCAGTACGAGCGTTTTCTGGTATATCGGTGAGATGGTATCCATGTAAAGATAATTATTTGTCAGCTGATACTGTCATTGCATAGTTGACGGATCTCCTGTACTAAAGCATGAGGAAGGGATTGTTGTTGTACAGCCAAATAGGTCATTTCCTTTTCGGTATCACCACATTACTATTAATGCCAGATCGTCAGTATACCCAATAGTTATTGTTCCTATACAAACTACCTCTTTTAGTACTTCATCATAACTCATGACACAGGTTCCACAATGTTGGTCACAGGAACGATCCGTGTGGTAATCCTACTGACAGCTCATGTGAATAATTTTTTCTGATCAGTACTTGCCTGTCTTCTAAACAGCTTCAGATAACCCTTATTAAGTATTGTGCTACTTCCCTTATTTTCAATTCATTTTGCCAAACCACTGTGTTGAGTTGATAGCATTTTTACATCCAATGTGACCATGATTTCAGGTTTATTTGTTTATTTCGTTTATTTGTTTCTTTCGTTTATTTGTTTTTATAGTCTCTGTTGTACCTAATGTCGATAAACCTTTCATAAAAGCAAATTGTGTTTGTGTAAAACCTTCCTTTTCTTCAATCTCTTCTATGAGTCCCTTATTAATAATCGGCTCAAACAATTTCCCTAATACACTCTGTTTAATAAATGTAGTAGTAGCAGAGCAGCAGTAGTAGTAGTAGCAGTAGCAGTAGTAGTAGTAGCAGTAGCAGTAGCCATAGAGCAGTAGTAGTAATAGTAGTCGATAGTAGCAGGGATAGTATTAGTAGTAGTAATAGAAACATTACTATTAGAAGTAGTAGTCGCAGCAGTAGTAGTATCAGTAGTAGCGTACTATATATAATAGCAGTACTATTAGAGTTAGTAGCAGTGGTATGAGTAGTATTAGTACTACGTGTAATAGCAGTACTATCAGAGTTAGTAGTAGTGGTATCATAGCAGTACTATAGGTAGTAGCAGTACTATGAGTTAGTAGTAGTGGTATGAGTAGTATTAGTACTACAGGTAGTAGCAGTACTATCAGAGTTAGTAGTAGTGGTATCGTAGCAGTACTATAGGTAGTGGCAGTACTATTAGAGTTAGTAGTAGTGGTATCAATAGCAGTACTATAGGTAGTAGCAGTACTATGAGTTAGTAGTAGTGGTATGAGTAGTATTAGTATTACAGGTAGTAGCATTACTATCAGGGTTAGTAGTAGTGGTATCAAAGCAGTATTATAGGTAGTAGCAGTATTATTAGAGTTAGTACTAGTGATATCATAGCAGTACTATAGGTAGTAGCAGTACTATTAGAGTTAGTGGTAGTGTTATCATACCAGTATATAGGTAGTAGCAGTACTATCAGAGTTGGTAGTAGTGGTATCATAGCAGTACTGTAGGTAGTAGCAGTACCATTAGATTTAGTAGTTAGTATTATGATGTTTGATATCACCTGTAGACATAAATATGCTTCTAATTTGCTTTCTATGCTCTGTTCTCCCCGGGAATATTCTAGCTCTCTCGCTGCTGCACTCATTCGCCTTCGCCAATGTTTTCTCTTCTGCTGTTAGTGTGCCAGGCAAGCCTTGTCAAAACAGCGTTCCCCTAGAACGAATTCTTAACAAGAACGAATAGGTGGAGTTTGAAGTAAATTTATTACTGAGTGTCTAGTTTTTGGTGGCTCTTCCTCATAAACTTTTTGTTTATTAGAGCCGAAGCTCTTTGCAGAGGAAGAAGGTGAAATACATTACAAGTGCACACCAGAGATGAGAGCCTAAACCACTGAAAGCTTCCTGTAGTTTGTGCTAATATGGCATGGAATGTACACCGTTCTTCATTTATGCCGTCGCAGATAATGCTTAAATAAGCAGTTATTTAGTGTGACGCTATAAATGAAGGGTGCACATTGTTTTAAACAACTGTAATATTTTCCTTGGTTTAGAATCTAATATCAGGGGATTTAACTCAATGGCAGAGTGTTCGCTTTGAATGTAAACGGTCAGGGATCTGATCTCTGGTATCTCTAATTTTTAGTTTACTACCACAGCATTTGTTTTTATTTGTGCTTTATTGAGGAATTAAATTTTCGAACTGTAGCTCAGAAATATTTGTGCGTAATAGCTCCCGTGTTCAAGCCTTGTCATCTACAGTTTTCTTTACTTCCAGCGCCAGGTCCTTCTATTTTTAAACAAATCTTCTTTGTCTTAATAAGGAGCCAGATATTGACGGATGCTGACCAGAGGTAGATCATTCGCTTTACATGCTACAGTCTGCTTTTCGATTCCCATCATCTCCAAATTTGTTTTATTGCCACGGCCATGTGCATCTATGTTATAACAACTGCTGGTTTAGTGATATAATGACGAACAAAATATTGAGGGAAATAGTCCAAAGGTCGTGCATTCACTTTGCATGTGTAAAGTTCCGTTTCGATTCTCAGAATTTTATGAATTAGAGAATAGGTCAATTTATTCCAGCATAAAAATGCAGTAGTGCTAAAATTCATAATAAAACGCTTGAAACGGTCCAATATGTAAACCTAGAGCTGAAAGAGCGAAATCGCTTAAAATTATACTTTGCATGGACTGGTAAGAAAATAAGGTGGAGTGACTGGTTATTCTTGCCACAGTTGTAACATTCTTATAGAGCTGTCAAAGAAGAAATACTTTAAGTCTAGTTAACCATGTCACTGAGGAAAAGAAAGCAGGCATAAACAAACAATTAACTACAACATTTGTAGAAAACTAGGAACAAGTTGAACTGGCCTGCTCGAGATGGCGAAGGGGAAACATCGCAGAGTCGCCGAGTCTGCTAAGGCAGGAACCTCCTCTTCTGCCTCGGCTTCTGCCGAGGGAACCTCTCCGCAGTCGCCACAGCCCGGGCCGTCTTACGCCTCGGCCGCAGCTTCGCCGCCCGCCAGCGCAGGTTCGCCGCGACCGCGCCAGCAGTCGCCGCCTCACTTACCGGCACCCACGCTGCCGATTCTGGGCGCTACCCAGTCACCGCAGTGCCAGCCTGTGCCTCATGGGAGGTACAGCGCTGTCATCAGAGGGGTCCCGAGGTTCCTCACCACCGCAGCTCACCAGCAGTGGCCTTCTGCCTTGAAGGCCACCAGGATCATCGGAGCACAGGGACCCACTTCGCTCGTCAGGATGGAGTTTGCAGACCCTGGCGACTACGGAGCGGCCTTGAAGGCGGGCCTGCTCTTATTAGGCTGGTGCTTACGTATCGAGGCTAGCCGAGTACAACGCCAGGCTCCCTGCAGACGCTGCTGTGCCTACGGGCACTGTGAGACGTCCTGCACAGCACAGCCAAGGTGTCACTATTGTGGCGCCTCCAGCACCACTGCTTCGTGCCAGCAGCACGACCTGCGCCACCGACGCCGCTACTGCGCAACTTGTGGAGGAACGACCCACTTCACCGGCCAGGCGCTCTGCCCCCTGTATCCTCGCAGGAAGGCAGCGCCGAAACCGCCTGTCACCTCCACACCACCGCAGATGACACCACAACAACCGCAGCTAACATCGGGTACATCACCAGTCACCGAAGAATCAACACCAGCACAGACGACACCGCTTCAACCACAGCCACCATCGACTACATCAACAGATCAACCGAGGCGGCGACGCGGGAAGCCATTCAGGATCTTCATGCTGAGTTCCTGAACGTCGGTGCCCGCTTAGCCGCTCTGGAAGAGGCCATAGCAGACATTACCGAGCAACTCAAAGGACTTTCAGTTTACCGAACACTGGCTGAAGTTAACCACCAGGCCATCAACGAATTTCCGGCCCGGCTGGAGAAAGTCTACGACCGACTCTACGCCGTGGAGGATAAGCTCGACAACTTCCCGCAGCCGACGAGAAAGCAACAACGTCACCATCACTAACCTCACCATTGCCACCAGGAATCCTCTCTTATCCTCACCTTGAATTCGCCGCGGGGGCAGACTGGGCCTCGTTCAAGTCTGTCTCCCGGCAATAACTCCTTACTCCACTGGCGTCCGCACTGCGGCCCAGCTTAACCATCACCTTGGACTGCGCGGGTGCTTTAGGCGGACCGCAGCAAACCTTTCCTTTCAATCCGGTGGAGGAGTTTTTAGTGGGTATGCCGACGACTCGGTGAGTCCCACACTCTCAGTCCCGAACTCCCATCGGGGCTGGGGTTAGTGATTAAATCATTTTCTCCTCCACTCGAAAAAAAAACTCCAACGTCACTACAAGAATTCAAAAGAAGGTAACATTGTGTGTAACTGTTTGGAAGAGTATTGTGCACTTATTCAATACCTTAAATATACCTTGCAATACCTTGCTTCAAATTAATTTAACAAAATGGAAACTATATTGCAGAGATAGTAAACTAGATATACACAACATTTCTTCTTAGAATAGGTATTATATGGTAAATTTCAAAGAAATATCATGCTTTCCAATTAAATAGTTCTAGGTTTAAAAACTGTAGGTAACTAATTCATAATATTTCTCCAAAATGCATCAAAACATTAATTGTCCAAGTCAGATATTCTGATTACCTCTATAACACATGTTCTTGTTTGAAAAAAGAAGCCGATGAGGTAGAGTCAAAACAATAATGGAGATACCGGGGTTAAAAACCCGGCACCTTTCAGTTGCAAAGCGTAGGATCTACTTAATAAGGCGTTAGAAAACAGCATGTGTACTAGTTTTAAATGACAATTTATGAGGTGGAGGCAAAATCACACTGGAGATGTCGGGGATCGACCTTTCATATGCAAAGTAAACGTAATACCTCTGAACTACATAACTGACAATGAAACAAATAGTAACACATGCTCGTGTTTGAAATGAAATCCGATGAAGTGGAGGCAAAACAACAGTGGAGATACCGGGGTCGATCTTGGTACCTTTACCATGAAAAGCGAACGCTCTACATCTCTTGAAAGGATAGAAGGTATTAACATATGTTTTTATATGAAAAACAAGAGGCAAAACAATATTGGAGATACCAAGGATCAACGCGTAGACTCTACCGCTGAGCTACATTCCCTAGGAGAATGTTAAAAACAGCATATGTTCTTGTTTGAAATGGAATCCTCTGAGGTGGAGGCAAAACAACTCGGGAGAGCCGGGTATCAAACCCGAGACCATTCACGAGGAAAGCGAATGCTCTACCTCTGAGCTATGTCCCCTGACAATGTAATCAATGATAATAATATATGCTAGTGTTTGAAATGGAATTATATTAAGTGGAGACAAAACAACACGGAAGATGCCGGGGATCGAACCTGGAACCTTTCACATACAAAGCGAACGCCAACCTTTGGGCAACATCTCCTGACAATGAAATAGATAACATATGCTCGTGATTGAAATGAATTCCGATGAGCTGGAGGCGAAACAACAATGGAGATGCCGGAACCGAACTTGGTACCTTTAACATGCAAAGCGAGGGCTCTAATCTCTGAGCGACAGAGGTAGTGATAAACGTTCTTGTTTGAAAAACAGAGACAAAACAATGCTGGTAAAGGTATGTATCGCGGAGGGGCCCCGGAACTGGGGCAGAGCACCGCAAGTAGGCCATAACGGCCCTTTTGCTTCCAACGTGATTTTGGAGGGAAGGATGAGGGAAGAGATCGAAGGGGACCACATGCCGACGGGCACAAGCATGGACGGGTCCCTAACGTTTCCAGATAGAACGCATCCACCGCATCACGGTCCCTACTTACAAGCCACCAATCTCCAGGGTCCTCCGGAGCGGAGCCCCACGCTGAGCAGAGACCTAACTGAGCAGTACCGCAACCACGCCACGGAGAGACGATTTACAGAATGCATACCACCGCCCAGCCGCAACCCACCGAACACCGTCGCCTGGCCCTACAACCCTGAAACGAATGACAAGGAAGATGATGGGTACAGCAAATGAGAGGAAGGAGAGTCGTGGTAGAAGATGAACCACCCCAGTATCCGGGGAAACCACGAGAAATCCATGTATCGATCCTGGTACCCGAATGCTGGCCACAGACGTAGCCGCCTGAGCCACCCCGCTAGGTAAAAATAATATTGGAGATGCCGGGAATCAAACCCGACACCTTTCAGGCGCAAAATGTAGGCTATACCTCTGAGCTACATTCCCCTGACAGATTGTTAACAAATAGCATATATTGTTGTTTGAAATAGAATCCTATGAGTTGGAGGGGGAAAAAAAAACACTGGAGATACCGGGAGTCGGATCCGGGACCTTTCACACGCAAAGCGAACGCTCTACCTCTGAGCTACATCCCGTGAAAATGCAATAAATGATAACATATGCTTGTAATTGAAATGGAGGGAAAACAACACTGGAGATGCCGGGGGTCGAATCTGGGACCTTTCACATGAAAAGTGTAGACTCTACTTTCTATCCGCGGAGTTCTGCGAGGAAGTTGGCTGAGGACGGCCGTACTTACACATGCTCCCATTACAGTAATTATGTAGAATGGGAGTATTGGTACAAGCTTATTGGGTCACGATTGGCCTTTTTAACAGAAGGCAGAACAGAACAGACAGAATTTTCTGTCCCTCCATTTTACCTGCATTCTCAGTTTCACTTCACCTTTCATCTGTTTGGTCTACTTTAGGGTTAAAGTGTCGGCGGGAGTCTCGTGTTGTATGGCTGGGGAAAAGGATGCTCTTCGTAACCCTTCGTCATCCGAAATGGGGACCATCTCCGAATCCTGGGCCCCACAGTGGGATGTGCAAGCCTGCAGGGTGGGAGAGAGCCGGTTGCCCCAGCTGCTACCTGGGAAGCTTCAATCTGTAAAGAACAGGGACCCTGTCGTACCTTCTGGTCCGACCGCCCTCAGTCTTCTCTTGCCTCAACACTCCCTCCTGGGAGCACTCCTTCAGGAGCTTAGACACAAAAGATATTGTAGGTCCTAGACCTAGACCTACTCTACTCCTAAGGAAAAATTGGGATATTACTACAAGGCTGGGAAATGGCAGATTCATTTAGAATTGGCATAAGAGCTGTTTTGCCGATAATGAATCCCATTTCCCATTAAAAAGGAGCTCAAAATGCTAGAGGAAGGTAGTAGGGAAGGAGACTTTGGCTTCGGTATCAAATTGGATCTTTACAAATGGAAAAATGACCGAGCTGAACAGTTTATTACAAAATTAAATCAAGAAGTGAAATGTTTGAAGAAAACAATTTTTGAGATTATTAGAAGATAAAAATATTGCAGAAAACATCTATAGTATAGAGCAGAGGTGGCGTAAACGTGACTCGCGAGTTATTTTGACTCGCAGGCGCATGTTCCCTCTCTGCAACCGTCCGTTTGATTTTCACGTGCTTCTGAGTGACGCCGTGCGTGTTGCATATTTGGTGACTCGCGGAAGGAAGTCGTTTTCGCCACCCTTGGTATAGAGGAAGCAGTTTACAGAGCAGGAAATGAAATGAAAGTTATTGAGTGGAGGAATAAAATGAATGACAGCTGGTATGATAAAGAATGCTTAGAAGCTAAAAGAAGGATAGAGAGAGAGAGAGAGAGAGAGAGAGCGTTGGAGACAGACAGGAAATGAAGTAGACAGGGAAAATTACCTTGTAGAAAGATAGGGATATGTGTCGTTATTAGATTAAAAAAAAGAGTGGGTGGGAAACCTTAGGCAGAAGTTAAACGAGGCAACAAAAAAGAATGATAACAAAACAATTTGGGCGATGGTAAGCAAATTACACAAAAGAAAGGAAGGAAACAATGTTATATCACCAGTATCATGGTGTAAATTCCTTAAGGAACTTTTGGGGGTAAACGTTTTGGTTTTACAGGTAAACTCATTAATAATAACATGAAATCAGGTATGCTGGACAGCAAACTGACCTTGAACGAAACACTACAACAAATTAACAAACTAAAGTTAATAAGGCATGGGGAATAGACGGAATCCCAGGGGAATTTTGGAAGTTTTGGGCAGAATACTAAATGGACAAACAATACTACTGCAAGCTCTGAACTTAATCTTTGAGGAGGGCAAAGCGCCCAAAAATTTGAGAGGGGGAATAGTAACTCCAATATACAAAGGTAAAGGAGATAGAAGCCCGGCAAATTACTTTGGTCAACAATAAAAGCTCATCAGAAATAAAGATAGGTGGATATTGCGTAAATCCACGAGCTGTTTTAAAATATGCAATTAGTTTTTCTATGACAGGTATAGCTTTGGAGATGAACCATGTTTTATATATACTTTCTAAAAAAATGAATAAAGTGCAGGGTGTGCTTGTCTTTTGGTTTTACAACTTAAAAACTATATTTTTAAAATTATGGCTGTTAAACAAAAGAAAAGTAAAATGCTGTGTACCAGTCTGTAAACCCCTACAAGACCAGTTCCCCATCGTGAAAATGTGCCAGTTCCTAAACCACCAGATACAGGAATTTATTTATAGAGCAAATGGAATTTGGAGACCCAACATCAGTAGAAGATGAGCTATCTTCTGGCAGTGAGTATGCACCAGATGCTGTGATTTCAACACCACAAACATCTACTCAGGAGGAAGTGAATGACCTCATACGAGATCTGCCTCTTTCTAAAGAAACATCAGAGTTATTGCCTGTAGACCAAAAGAAAATAATATTTTGTAGAGGCATGCTAAAGTGTCTTTCTATCGAGAAGGAAATTATGTGTTAAAAGGTTGTTTGCAGTTAATGGTCCTATGGTATTTTGCAATTATGTTAATGGTCTCTTCAAGGAGTTGAAAAAGGTACATATTGCCCCTGACTAGAGCCTTTTTTATTATTTTTAGTGCAAAGTTTGAAAGCAAAATTGCTGCACAATAGGGAATACAAAATCATCTATTCGAATAGGCCACTCCGTTCACTTAAAGGAGACATATAACAACAAAATACTCCTTGACCAAAGGAGTATTTGATAATCATCGTTATTCTCATGAGCATGCAAGGAGGCTTCACGAAGTTATGCTGCTTCCTATGTCTATGGGTTAGCCGTGCTACAAATGTACATTATGAGAAACGAGATTGGAATCTAAGAAAGGAGTATGAACCAGAAAGACATAGTGTTGAAAATATGCCTTTATTGAATGGGGAGAAAATGTTTCTCGCTCCACTCCATATTAAATTGGGCTTTATTAAAGTTCTTGTTAAAGCTATGGGTAAGTTAAATTCTAAGAGACTTAAGTATCTGTGTGAAAAAGTTCCCCAGATTTCATTCGCAAAATTAAAAGAAGGGATTTTTGTGAGACCGTAAGTGCGAGAGATCTTCAAGGATTGTGCTTTTGTGGAAACTGTAAATGACGAAAAAAATCTGATGTGTTACACTCACATGACTTTCTCTACTCTTGTACAAAATAGTTTTACAAACGCTTATTGTCCATATGCTTCATGTTAATCGAGATGTTAATCTTATTGCTAATTTTCTTGTAGATGCAAGGGGAATTGCTAGCCTTTAAGCGATAGTCAAATATTTTAAGAGGTGCTTGCTATGTGGAGTATTCCATTCTTTTTACCTTACCAGGATAAACAAAATGAATAACGAATTTGAGAAAAAGTATAAGTATTGGAAAATGTAAGGGAATAACAAGCAATATCTCGAAAATGGTTCACTCAACAACAAAAAATGTATATGACATAAATTGTGTATTTTAACGCGATCTACATTTTTTGTGTAGTAAAAGTTTGTCTATCTCTTATGGTTTACCAGTTATGCAAAAGTCGTTCACAATGAAGAATACTTTTCGAGACATTCCCAGAAAATTCGAGGTATACATTTCATTTGTCATGAAAATATCTTAAACATATGATATTTTAATCAAAATCGTTACAGCCATTTTTGAGAAAATTAAAATTGTCGAAAAATGTTCCCTGTAAAGGGTAATCTGGGGTGGGGGGATTTTCTTGAAAACCTTCGTGTCGCATCTCTGGAAGATACTGAACCCAAATATCAAGTTTGGTGTTTATCCGACTGTTCGTTTCTGAGTTATGCTGTTCACACACAGACACACACACACACACGGACATGTTTCCAAAAATGCTTTTTTGGATTCAGGGGGTCTCAAAACATGTATTTCCGGTGAAATCTCAGTATCGAATTTTTGGGTGGAATACAATACTTTCTCTACTTACTATACGTAGTAGAGAAAGTAAAAAAGGCTGTTTGGATAAGCTTTGTGTGGGTTTGTAGTAATTTCTTGGACAAACCCTCAGGTTACAAATTAGGTGTGGAAAACCGTTTGAGTTGTTACAAAGCGATGGGATGTCGGATGTCACTAAAGTTACATTTTCTACATTCCCACTTGGACATTTACCCACATAAACTAGGGAAATCAGTGATGAGCAAGGAGAAAGGTTTCACTAAGATATCAGAGATTTTGGAATGACTCCGTGATAGCAGATCTTCGCTGAATGCTGTACCGAGAAAATCCAAACCAGGAACACCACAGAAAAGCAAAATCATCTGATTTTCCACACGTAAATGTGTGAAATACAGTGATTAACTGTAATTTTTTTCAGTATTTATCGTTAGGCTGAAAAACATTTGTGAATTATTTCTTGCAAGAAATTTCTGGTGTAAACCATTTAGTAAGTTTTAACTTTTGTTGTATACTGCACTAAAAAGACTATAACTGATGCAGAAAAACTAAGAACATTTTTAAAATCAGTATACTTAAATGGTTTATAAAAGTTTGTTTTCATCTCCAATGATAAAAAAAATTCTGTCAATCACCGTTATAGAGGAATCAGTTTGCTTTCAAAAATCGTGAAAACCTTCACGGGGGTATTAGCTAAAGACTACCAGAATAGGCAGAGAAATTCTCATCATTTCAATCAGGTTTTAGCAAAGGTAAAATAATAGCCGATAATATCTTACAATATTAGTGGACAAATATCTCAGTAATAAAAGAGGCAGATTATATTTATTGTTTTTGGACTTACAAAAAGCCTTCAGTACAGTTTCTAGGGAAGTGCTTTGGATTAAACTAAGGAATAAAGGAGTAAGTGAGAACTTTAATAAGGTAATCCAGAATATTTATAAAGAAAATGTATTCTGTATAAAATATGAAATGAGAAGGATAACAGATGAAATATCAAACAATGTAGACTTAAATAAAGATGTAAATTAAACCCAATACTGTGTATTTAATTTATTGACGATATCCAAGAATAAATAAGCAATATAGTATACATACATCAGTCATAAGTAACAGCGAGATATCAGATTTGCTGTTTGCGGATGACTTAGGAACAGCTTCCAAAACAAGTGTAAGATTAAAACGATCACTAGAAGCAAAAGGTATGTCTGCAAAGAATGGGGTGTTTAGATAAATAAAACTAAATTTAAGATTATTGTGGTGAAGAAAGGTTAAAAATTAAAACAAAAACATGAAAAATAGTAGTGGGAAGGCTCAGAAATAGAGGTGTTCAAGAAAATGTATTACCTTTGAGTTAAATTATCTAGCAATGGTAAATGGAGTGAACATAAAAGAAAAACATTAATAGAAAGAAAAATGGATATGAGTGTAATTAGATCTTGTGTAAATATTTAGGATAACAAATGTCAAAATAAAATGGGTAGAAAGAGTATAGTAGAGAGCAAAATGATATCTGAAAATTCAAAATATTATATCGGAAATTGTATGGGATCAATAGGGAAAGAAGGTGAAACGAATTATAGAAAGAGATAAAAAAAGAATAGAGGATAGTGATAAACAGGAATTCAACAACCAAAGATCCCTGAAACTGTAAACAACATTGAAAAAAGATTGAGGAAGAGAAAAATATATAGAAATTCGTGACAAAGTAGGAAGAGAAGGATTGGCATAGTTTAGAAAAGGAGTAACATACTTACGTGGGATAAGGATATATCAAGGGAAAATCTCCAATGTACAAGAAGCAGATATCTCCTGGCATTGCATTCTGGAATGGAAGCAAACAAAATTTTGGAGGGAGGAACTCCTTCTATAAAAGTGGGAAACCCTACCAAAGGAAATAAGAGGTAGGCGAATTTTAAATTTAAGATCAGAGGAAAACAGAGAAAAAGTTGAAAAGTTTATCAGTAGTGTAGGACAAAAATGGCTATGGAAGGTAGACAACATCAAAGAGAATAACAATGTTGATAATATTGTATGAGAATATGAGATATATCGAAATCTTTGGATTCTAGGATTCAATATAATCATAATCCCATTATACACACAAACTGATGTTAAATATAATAGGGTACAAAAGAAATGTAACTCCTTAAATTGAGGGGGATAAATTGGGAAACTAAGGGCTGTTATTAGTAGTAAGTTAACATATATTTTGTAATCAAATAGATATATGGAAAAATAGGTAAATAAACTACAACTGCTACAACTACTTCCGAGCCACATCCCGTGACAGAGTGTTCCATAACAGCATATGTTTAGCTTGAAATTGAATCCGACGAGATGAAGGAAAATAACACTGAGGATGCGAGGATTGAACACGTAAGCTATTCTTATGAAAGGTTAACGGTCTATCTCTGAGCAGCATTTCTTTACATTTTATTACATAACATACGTTTAGGTTTGGAACGGAATCCAGTGAAATTGAGATAAAAAGAGGAGATACGGGGATCAAGCTCGTGTTCCTTAACATGCAAAGTGAACGCACTACCTCAGAGCTATGTCCCCTCATAGTATGTCAGATAACATAGGTATATGCTGGTTTGAAATGCTATCCTATCAGGCGGAGGTAAAACAGCACTGGAGATATCGGGGATGGGATCCGGAACCTTTCACACTCACAGCGAACCTTCCATCTCTGAGCAACAGCTCCTAAGACTCGATTGCTGAGCAACAAATAGCTCTTGTTTGAAAGATAATCGATGGGGTGGAATAAAACCTCACTGCAGATGTTATGATTTGAACATGGTGCATTTCACATGCAAAGCGAACGCTCTACAAAACATAGATGGAGATATCGGGGATCAAACCCGAGACTTTTCACATGCAAAGCGAACGCGCTACCTCTGAACTACATCCCCCCTTCAGTACGTTACGTAATATCGTTTGTTCTTCTTTGAAATGGAAACAGGTGCGGTAGAGACCAAGCAATGGAGACACAGGGGATCGACACGTGACCTTTTCCATACAAACCGAAAGCTCTACCTCTCAGCTATATCCACTGGGAGTCAGTTGCGAAATAACATATGTTATTGTTGAAATGGAAGCCGAAGAGGTGGAACTAAAACAATGCTGGAGATGCCTATTGTCGAACACAGGAGCCTTCATGTAAAGCGAACGCTGTAACTCTGAGCTACATTTCACGGCAGCTGATTCTGTAATAACAATTGCTGTTTGAAATGGAAACCGATACGAGGGAGACAAAGCAATATTGCGGATACCGTGGATCGAACCCGGGATCTTTCACATTCAAAGTGAAGCAGATTCTACAACGAGGTGGTGTGTAATAACATACGTTCTTGTTTGAAATGAAAACATGTGATGCAGACAACCAGCCTTGGAAATGCCGGGGATCGAACCTGGGACATTTCGCATGCAAAGAACACTCTACTTCTGAAATATATTCCCAACGGCGTGTTGTGTAATACGTGTGCTGTGTAATAACATCCGTTCTTGCTGGAAGAGGAAACCGATGTGATGGACAAAACAACAGTGGAGATGCCGGGATTTGAACCCGTGGCCTTTCACATGCAAAGCGAACGCTCTACCTCTGAGCTACGTCCCCCGACGGTGTGCTGTGTAATAATACCCGTTCTTGTTTGAAATGGAAACAAAACAACAGTGGAGCTGCCGGGATTTGAACCCGGGGCCTTTCCCATGCAAAGCGAACGCTCTACCTCTGAGCTACGTCCCCCGACGGTGTGCTGTGTAATAACATGGTTTCTTATCTGAAATGGAAACCGATGTAATGGAGACAAAAGAACAGTGTAGATACCGGGATCCGAACCCGGGACCTTTCACATGCAAAGCGAAGCTCTACATCCCCCGAGGGTGTGCTGTATAATAACATCCGTTCTTGTTTGAAATGGAAACAAAACAACAGTGGAGATGCCGGGATTCGAACCCGGGGTCTTTTACATGCAAAGCGAACGCTCTACATCCCCCGAGGGTGTGCTGTATAATAACATCCGTTCTTGTTTGAAATGGAAACAAAACAACAGTGTAGATACCGGGATCCGAACCCGGGACCTTTCACATGCAAAGCGAAGCTCTACATCCCCCGAGGGTGTGCTGTATAATAACATCCGTTCTTGTTTGAAATGGAAACAAAACAACAGTGGAGATGCCGGGATTCGAACCCGGGGCCTTTTACATGCAAAGCGAACGCTCTACCTCTGAGCCACATCCCCCGAGAGTGTGCTGTGTAATAATATCCGTTCTTGTTTGAAATGGAACCAAAACAACAGTGGAGATGCCGGGATTCGAAACCGGGGCCTTTCACATGCAAAGCGCACGCTCTACCTCTGAGCTACATCCCCCGACGCTATGCTGTGTAATAACATCCGTTCTTGTTGTAAAAGGAAACCAATGTGATGGACGAAACAACAGTGGAGATACCGGGATTTGAACCTGGGGCCTTTCACATGCAAAGCGAACGCTCTACTTCTGAGCTACATCCCCCGACGGTGTGTTGTGTAATAACATCCGTTCTTGTTGGAAAAGGAAACCGATATGATGGACAAAACAACAGTGGAGATGCCGGGATTTGAACCCGCGGCCTTTCACAAGCAAAGCGAACGCTCTACTACTGAGCTACATCCCCCGATGGTGTACTGTGTAATAACATACGTTCTTGTTGGAAAAGGAAACCGATATGATGGACAAAACAACAGTGGAGATGCCGGGATTTGAACCCGGGGCCTTTCACATGCAAAGCGAACGCTCTACCTCTGAGCTACATCCCCCGACGGTGTGCTGTGTAATAACATCCGTTCTTGTTGGAAATGGAAACCGATGTAATGGAACCAAAACAACAGTGGAGATGCCGGGATTCGAACCCGGGGCCATTCACATGCAAAGCGAACGCTCTACCTCTGAGCCACATCCCCCGAGAGTGTGCTGTGTAATAATATCCGTTCTTGTTTGAAATGGAAACAAAACAATAGTGGTGATGCCGTGATTTGAACCCGGGGCCTTTCACATGCAAAGCGAACGCTCTACCTCTGAGCTACATCCCCCGATGGTGTACTGTGTAATAACATCCGTTCTTGTTGGAAAAGGAAACCGATATGATGGACAAAACACCGGAGGAAATGCCGGGATTTGAACCCGGGGCCTTTCACATGCAAAGCGAACGCTTTAACTCTGAGCTACATCGCCCGACAGTGCGCTGTGTAATAACATCCGTTCTTGTTGGAAAAGGAAACCGATATGATGGACAAAACAACAGTGGAGATGCCGGGATTTGAACCCGCGGCCTTTCACATGCAAAGCGAACGCTCTACCTTTGAACTACATCCCCCGACGGTGTGCTGTGTAATAACATCCGTTCTTGTTGGAAAAGGAATCCGATATGATGGACAAAGCAACAGTGGAGATGCCGGGATTCGAACCCGGGGCCTTTCACATGCAAAGCGAACGCTCTACCTCTGAGCCACATCCCCCGAGAATGTGGTGTGTAATAATATCCGATCTTGTTTGAAATGGAAACAAAACAACGGTGGAGATGCCGGGATTTGAACCCGGGGCCTTTCATATGCAAAGCGAACGCTCTACCTCCGAGCTAGATCCCCCGACGGTGTGCTGTGTAATAACATCCGTTCTTGTTGGAAATGGAAACCGATGTAATGGAGACAAAGCAACAGTGGAGATGCCGGGATTCGAACCTGGGGCCTTTCACATGCAAAGCGAACGCTCTACCTCTGAGCCACATTCCCCGAGAGTGTGCTGTGTAATAATATCCATTCTTGTTTGAAATGGAAACAAATGAACAGTGGAGATGCTGGGATTTGAACTCGGGGCCTTTCACATGCAAAGTGAACGCTCTACCTCTGAGCTACATCCCCCGACGGTGTGCTGTGTAATAACATCCGTTCTTGTTGGAAAAGGAAACCGATATGATGGACAAAACAACAGTGGAGATACCGGGATTTGAACCCGGACCTTTCACATGCAAAGCGAACGCTCTAACTCCAAGCTACATCCCCCGACAGTGCGCAGTGTAATAACATCCGTTCTTGTTGGAAATGGAAACCGATGTAATGGAGACAAAGCAACAGTGGAGATGCCGGGATTCGAACCCGGGGCCTTTCACATTTAAAGCAAACGCTCTATCTCTGAGCCACATCCCCCGATAGTGTGGTGTGTAATAATATCCGTTCTTGTTTGGAATGGAAACAAAACTACAGTGGAGATGCCGGGATTTGAACCCGGGGCCTTTCACATGCAAAGCGAACGCTCTACCTCTGAGCTACATCCCCCGACGGTGTGCTGTGTAATAACATACGTTCTTGTTGGAAAAGGAAACCGATATGATGGACAAAACAACGGTGGAGATGCCGGGATTCGAACCCGGGGCCTTTCACATGCAAAGCGAACGCTCTACCTCTGAGCTACATCCCCCGACGGTGTGCTGTGTAATAACATCCGTTCTTGTCGGAAAAGGAAACCGATATGATGGACAAAACAACGGTGGAAATGCCGGGATTTGAACCCGGGGCCTTTCACATGCAAAGCGAACGCTCTACCTCTCAGCTACATCCCCCGACGGTGTGCTGTGTAATAACATCCGTTCTTGTTGTAAAAGGAAACCAATGTGATGGACAAAACAACAGTGGAGATACCGGGATTTGAACGCGGGACCTTTCACATGCAAAGCGAACGCTCTACCTCTGAGCCACATCCCCCGAGAGTGTGCTGTGTAATAATATCCGTTCTTGTTTGAAATGGAGACAAAACAACAGTGGAGATGCAGGGATTTGAACCCGGGGCCTTTCACATGCAAAGCGAACGCTCTACCTCTGAGCTACATCCCCCGACGGTGTGCTGTGTAATAACATCCGTTCTTGTTGGAAAAGGAAACCGATATGATGGACAAAACAACGGTGGAGATGCAGGAATTTGAACCCGGGGCCTTTCACATGCAAAGCGAACGCTTTACCTCTGAGCTACATCCCCCGACGGTGTGCTGTGTAATAACATCCGTTCTTGTTGGAAAAGGAAACCAATGTGATGGACAAAACAACAGTGGAGATACCGGGATTTGAACCCGGGGCCTTTCACATGCAAAGCGAACGCTCTACTTCTGAGCCACATCCCCCGACAGTGCGCAGTGTAATAACATCCGTTGTTGTTGGAAATGGAAACCGATGTAATAGAGACAAAGCAACAGTGGAGATGCCGGGGTTCGAACCCGGGGCCTTTCACATGCAAAGCGAACGCTCTACCTCTGAGCCACATCCCCCGAGAGTGTGGTGTGTAATAATATCCGTTCTTGTTTGAAATGGAAACAAAACAACAGTGGAGATGCCGGGATTCGAACCCGGGGCCTTTCACATGCAAAGCGAACGCTCTACCTCTGAGCTACATCCCCCGACGGTGCGCTGTGTAATAATACCCGTTCTTGTTTGAAATGGAAACAAAACAACAGTGGAGATGCCGGGATTTGAACCCGGGGCCTTTCCCATGCAAAGCGAACGCTCTACCTCTGAGCTACATACCCCGACGGTGTGCTGTGTAATAATATGGTTTCTTATCTGAAATGGAAACCGATGTAATGGAGACAAAAGAACAGTGGAGATACCGGGATACGAACCCGGGACCTTTCACATGCAAAGCGAAGCTCTACATACCCCGAGGGTGTGCTGTATAATAACATCCGTTCTTGTTTGAAATGGAAACAAAACAACAGTGGAGATACCGGGATACGAACCCGGGACCTTTTACATGCAAAGCGAAGCTCTACATCCCCCGAGGGTGTGCTGTATAATAACATCCGTTCTTGTTTGAAATGGAAACAAAACAACAGTGGAGATGCCGGGATTCGAACCCGGGGCCTTTTACATGCAAAGCGAACGCTCTACCTCTGAGCCACATCCCCCGAGAGTGTGCTGTATAATAATATCCGTTCTTGTTTGAAATGGAACCAAAACAACAGTGGAGATGCCGGGATTCGAAACCGGGGCCTTTCACATGCAAAGCGCACGCTCTACCTCTGAGCTACATCCCCCGACGGTGTGCTGTGTAATAACATCCGTTCTTGTTGTAAAAGGAAACCAATGTGATGGACAAAACAACAGTGGAGATGCCGGGATTTGAACCTGGGGCCCTTCACATGCAAAGCGAACGCTCTACCTCTGAGCTACATCCCCCGATGGTGTGCTGTGTAATAACATCCGTTCTTGTTGTAAAAGGAAACCAATGTGATGGACAAAACAACAGTGGAGATGCCGGGATTTGAACCCGGGGCCTCTCACATACAAAGCGCACGCTCTACCTCTGAGCTACATCCCCCGACAGTGCGCGGTGTAATAACATCCGTTCTTGTTGGAAATGGAAACCGATGTAATGGAGACAAGGCAACAGTGGAGATGCCGGGATTCGAACCCGGGGCCTTTCACATGCAAAGCGAACGCTCTACCTCTGAGCTACATCCCCCGACGGTGTGTTGTGTAATAACATCCGTTCTTGTTGGAAAAGGAAACCGATATGATGGACAAAACAACAGTGGAGATGCCGGGATTCAAACCCGGGGCCTTTCACATGCTAAGCGAACGCTCTACCTCTGTGCTACATCCCCCGACAGTGCGCAGTGTAATAACATCCGTTCTTGTTGGAAATGGAAACCGATGTAATGGAGACAAGGCAACAGTGGAGATGCCGGGATTCGAACCCGGGGCCTTTCACATGCAAAGCGAACGCTCTACTACTGAGCTACATCCCCCGACGGTGTGTTGTGTAATAACATCCGTTCTTGTTGGAAAAGGAAACCGATATGATGGACAAAACAACAGTGGAGATGCCGGGATTTGAACCCGGGGCCTTTCACATGCAAAGCGAACGCTCTACCTCTGAGCTACATCCCCCGACTGTGAGCAGTGTAATAACATCCGTTCTTGTTGGAAATGGAAACCGATGTAATGGAGACAAAGCAACAGTGGAGATGCCGGGATTCAAACCCGGGGCGTTTCACATGCTATGCGAACGCTCTACCTCTGAGCTACATCCCCCGACAGTGCGCAGTGTAATAACATCCGTTCTTGTTGGAAATGGAAACCGATGTAATGGAGACAAAGCAACAGTGGAGATGCCGGGATTCAAACCCGGGGCCTTTCACATGCAAAGCGCACGCTCTACCTCTGAGCTACATCCCCCGACGGTGTGCTGTGTAATAATATCCGTTCTTGTTTGAAATGGAGACAAAACAACAGTGGAGATGCCGGGATTTGAACCCGGGGCCTTTCACATGCAAAGCGAACGCTCTACCTCTGAGCTACATCCCCCGACGGTGTGCTGTGTAATAACATCCGTTCTTGTTGGAAAAGGAAACCGATATGATGGACAAAACAACAGTGGAGATGCCGGGATTTGAACCCGGGGCCTTTCACATTTAAAGCAAACGCTCTATCTCTGAGCCACATCCCCCGATAGTGTGGTGTGTAATAATATCCGTTCTTGTTTGAAATGGAAACAAAACTACAGTGGAGATGCCGGGATTTGAACCCGGGGCCTTTCACATGCAAAGCGAACGCTCTACCTCTGAGCTACATCCCCCGACGGTGTGCTGTGTAATAACATCCGTTCTTGTTGGAAAAGGAAACCGATATGACGGACAAAACAACGGTGGAAATGCCGGGATTTGAACCCGGGGCCTTTCACATGCAAAGCGAACGCTCTACCTCTGAGCTACATACCCCGACGGTTCGCAGTGTAATAATGTCCGTTCTTGTTGGAAATGTAAACCGATGTAATGGAGACAAAGCAACAGTGGAGATGCCGGGATTCGAACCCGGGGCCTTTCACATGCAAAGCGAACGCTCTACCTCTGAGCCACATCCCCCGAGGATGTGGTGTGTAATAATATCCGTTCTTGTTTGAAATGGAAACAAAACAACGGTGGAGATGCCGGGATTTGAACCCGGGGCGTTTTACATGTAAAGCGAACGCTCTACCTCTGAGCTACCTACCTCGACGGTGTGCTGTGTAATAACATCCGTTCTTGTTGGAAAATGAAACCGATATGATGGACAAAACAACATTGGAGATGCCGGGATTTGAACCCGGGGCCTTTCACATGCAAAGCAAACGCTCTACCTCTGAGCTACATCCCCCGACAGTGCGCTGTGTAATAACATCCGTTCTTGTTTGAAATGGAAACAAAACAACAGTGGAGATGCTCGGATTTGAACTCGGGGCCTTTCACATGCAAAGCGAACGCTCTACCTCTGAGCTATATCCCCCGACGGTGTACTGTGTAATAACATACGTTCTTGTTGGAAAAGGAAACCGATATGATGGACAAAACAACAGTGGAGATGCCGGGATTTGAAACCGGGGACTTTCACATTTAAAGCAAACGCTCTATCTCTGAGCCACATCCCCCGATAGTGTGGTGTGTAATAATATCCGTTCTTGTTTGAAATGGAAACAAAACTACAGTGGAGATGCCGGGATTTGAACCCGGGGCCTTTCACATGCAAAGTGACCGCTTTACCTCTGAACTACATCCCCCGACGGTGTGCTGTGTAATAACATCCGTTCTTGTTGGAAAAGGAAACCGATGTAATGGACAAAACAACAGTGGAGATACCGGGATTTGAACCCGGGGCCTTTCACATGCAAAGCGAACGCTCTACCTCTGAGCTACATACCCCGACAGTTCGCAGTGTAATAATGTCCGTTCTTGTTGGAAATGTAAACCGATGTAATGGAGACAAAGCAACAGTGGAGATGCCGGGATTCGAACCCGGGGCCTTTCACATGCAAAGCGAACGCTCTACCTCTGAGCCACATCCCCCGAGAGTGTGCTGTGTAATAATATCCGTTCTTGTTTGAAATGGAAACAAAACAACGGTGGAGATGCCGGGATTTGAACCCGGGGCGTTTCACATGTAAGGCGAACGCTCTACCTATGAGCTACCTACCTCGACGGTGTGCTGTGTAATAACATCCGTTCTTGTTGGAAAATGAAACCGATATGATGGACAAAACAACATTGGAGATGCCGGGATTTGAACCCGGGGCCTTTCACATGCAAAGCAAACGCTCTACCTCTGAGCTACATCCCCCGACAGTGCGCTGTGTAATAACATCCGTTCTTGTTTGAAATGGAAACAAAACAACAGTGGAGATGCTCGGATTTGAACTCGGGGCCTTTCACATGCAAAGCGAACGCTCTACCTCTGAGCTACATCCCCCGACGGTGTGCTGTGTAATAACATCCGTTCTTGTTTGAAATGGAAACAAAACTACAGTGGAGATGCCGGGATTTGAACCCGGGGCCTTTCACATGCAAAGCGAACGCTCTACCTCTGAGCTACATCCCCCGACGGTGTGCTGTGTAATAACATCCGTTCTTGTTGTAAAAGGAAACCAATGTGATGGACAAAACAACAGTGGAGATACCGGGATTTGAACCCGGGACCTTTCACATGCAAAGCGAACGGTCTACCTCTGAGCTACATCCCCCGACGGTGTGCTGTGTAATAACATCCGTTCTTGTTGGAAAATGGAAACCGATATGATGGACAAAGCAACAGTGCAGATGCCAGGATTTGAACCCGGGGCCTTTCACATGCAAAGCGAACGGTCTACCTCTGAGCTACATCCCCCGACAGTGCGCAGTGTAATAACATCCGTTCTTGTTGGAAATGGAAACCGATGTAATAGAGACAAAGCAACAGTGGAGATGCCGGGATTCGAACCCGGGGCTTTTCACATGCTAAGCGAACGCTCTACCTCTGAGCTACATCCCCCGACAGTGCGCAGTGTAATAACATCCGTTCTTGTTGGAAATGGAAACCGATGTAATGGAGACAAAGCAACAGTGGAGATGCCGGGATTCAAACCCGGGGCCTTTCACATGCAAAGCGCACGCTCTACCTCTGAGCTACATCCCCCGACGGTGTGCTGTGTAATAATATCCGTTCTTGTTTGAAATGGAGACAAAACAACAGTGGAGATGCCGGGATTTGAACCCGGGGCCTTTCACATGCAAAGCGAACGCTCTACCTCTGAGCTACATCCCCCGACGGTGTGCTGTGTAATAACATCCGTTCTTGTTGGAAAAGGAAACCGATATGATGGACAAAACAACAGTGGAGATGCCGGGATTTGAACCCGGGGCCTTTCACATTTAAAGCAAACGCTCTATCTCTGAGCCACATCCCCCGATAGTGTGGTGTGTAATAATATCCGTTCTTGTTTGAAATGGAAACAAAACAACGGTGGAGATGCCGGGATTTGAACCCGGGGCGTTTCACATGTAAAGCGAACGCTCTACCTCTGAGCTACCTACCTCGACGGTGTGCTGTGTAATAACATCCGTTCTTGTTGGAAAATGAAACCGATATGATGGACAAAACAACATTGGAGATGCCGGGATTTGAACCCGGGGCCTTTCACATGCAAAGCAAACGCTCTACCTCTGAGCTACATCCCCCGACAGTGCGCTGTGTAATAACATCCGTTCTTGTTTGAAATGGAAACAAAACAACAGTGGAGATGCTTGGATTTGAACTCGGGGCCTTTCACATGCAAAGCGAACGCTCTACCTCTGAGCTACATCCCCCAACGGTGTACTGTGTAATAACATACGTTCTTGTTGGAAAAGGAAACCGATATGATGGACAAAACAACAGTGGAGATGCCGGGATTTGAAACCGGGGCCTTTCACATTTAAAGCAAACGCTCTATCTCTGAGCCACATCCCCCGATAGTGTGGTGTGTAATAATATCCGTTCTTGTTTGAAATGGAAACAAAACTACAGTGGAGATGCCGGGATTTGAACCCGGGGCCTTTCACATGCAAAGCGAACGCTCTACCTCTGAGCTACATCCCCCGACTGTGAGCAGTGTAATAACATCCGTTCTTGTTGGAAATGGAAACCGATGTAATGGAGACAAAGCAACAGTGGAGATGCCGGGATTCGAACCCGGGGCCTTTCACATGCAAAGCGTACGCTCTACCTCTGAGCTACATCCCCCGACGCTGTGCTGTGTAATAACATCCGTTCATGTTGTAAAAGGAAACCAATGTGATGGACAAAACACCAGTGGAGATGCCGGGATTCGAACCCGGGGCCTTTCACATGCAAAGCGAACGCTCTACCTCTGAGCTACATCCCCCGACGGTGTGTTGTGTAATAACATCCGTTCTTGTTGGAAAAGGAAACCGATATGATGGACAAAACAACAGTGGAGATGCCGGGATTTGAACCCGGGGCCTTTCACATGCAAAGCGAACGCTCTACCTCTGAGCTACATCCCCCGACTGTGAGCAGTGTAATAACATCCGTTCTTGTTGGAAATGGAAACCGATGTAATGGAGACAAAGCAACAGTGGAGATGCCGGGATTCAAACCCGGGGCCTTTCACATGCTAAGCGAACGCTCTACCTCTGAGCTACATCCCCCGACAGTGCGCAGTGTAATAACATCCGTTCTTGTTGGAAATGGAAACCGTTGTAATGGAGACAAAGCAACAGTGGAGATGCCGGGATTCAAGCCCGGGGCCTTTCACATGCAAAGCGCACGCTCTACCTCTGAGCTACATCCCCCGACGGTGTGCTGTGTAATAATATCCGTTCTTGTTTGAAATGGAGACAAAACAACAGTGGAGATGCCGGGATTTGAACCCGGGGCCTTTCACATGCTAAGCGAACGCTCTACCTCTGAGCTACATCCCCCGACGGTGTGTTGTGTAATAACATCCGTTCTTGTTGGAAAAGGAAACCGATATGATGGACAAAACAACAGTGGAGATGCCGGGATTTGAACCCGGGGCCTTTCACATTTAAAGCAAACGCTCTATCTCTGAGCCACATCCCCCGATAGTGTGGTATGTAATAATATCCGTTCTTGTTTGAAATGGAAACAAAACTACAGTGGAGATGCCGGGATTTGAACCCGGGGCCTTTCACATGCAAAGCGAACGCTCTACCTCTGAGCTACATCCCCCGACAGTGTGTTGTGTAATAATATCCGTTCTTGTTGGAAAAGGAAACCGATATGATGGACAAAACAACGGTGGAAATGCCGGGATTTGAACCCGGGGCCTTTCACATGCAAAGTGACCGCTTTACCTCTGAACTACATCCCCCGACGGTGTGCTGTGTAATAACATCCGTTCTTGTTGGAAAAGGAAACCGATGTAATGGACAAAACAACAGTGGAGATACCGGGATTTGAACCCGGGGCCTTTCACATGCAAAGCGAACGCTCTACCTCTGAGCTACATACCCCGACAGTTCGCAGTGTAATAATGTCCGTTCTTGTTGGAAATGTAAACCGATGTAATGGAGACAAAGCAACAGTGGAGATGCCGGGATTCGAACCCGGGGCCTTTCACATGCAAAGCGAACGCTCTACCTCTGAGCCACATCCCCCGAGAGTGTGTTGTGTAATAATATCCGTTCTTGTTTGAAATGGAAACAAAACAACGGTGGAGATGCCGGGATTTGAACCCGGGGCGTTTCACATGTAAGGCGAACGCTCTACCTATGAGCTACCTACCTCGACGGTGTGCTGTGTAATAACATCCGTTCTTGTTGGAAAATGAAACCGATATGATGGACAAAGCAACATTGGAGATGCCGGGATTTGTACCCGGGCCCTTTCACATGCAAAGCAAACGCTCTACCTCTGAGCTACATCCCCCGACAGTGCGCTGTGTAATAACATCCGTTCTTGTTTGAAATGGAAACAAAACAACAGTGGAGATGCTCGGATTTGAACTCGGGGCCTTTCACATGCAAAGCGAACGCTCTACCTCCACATCCCCCGACGGTGTGCTGTGTAATAACATCCGTTCTTGTTTGAAATGGAAACAAAACTACAGTGGAGATGCCGGGATTTGAACCCGGGGCCCTTCACATGCAAAGCGAACGCTCTACCTCTGAGCTACATCCCCCGACGGTGTGCTGTGTAATAACATCCGTTCTTGTTGTAAAAGGAAACCAATGTGATGGACAAAACAACAGTGGAGATACCGGGATTTGAACCCGGGACCTTTCACATGCAAAGCGAACGGTCTACCTCTGAGCTACATCCCCCGACGGTGTGCTGTGTAATAACATCCGTTCTTGTTGGAAAATGGAAACCGATATGATGGACAAAGCAACAGTGCAGATGCCAGGATTTGAACCCGGGGCCTTTCACATGCAAAGCGAACGGTCTACCTCTGAGCTACATCCCCCGACAGTGCGCAGTGTAATAACATCCGTTCTTGTTGGAAATGGAAACCGATGTAATGGAGACAAAGCAACAGTGGAGATGCCGGGATTCGAACCCGGGGCTTTTCACATGCAAAGCGAACGCTCTACCTCTGAGCTACATCCCCCGACGGTGTGCTGTGTAATAACATCCGTTCTTGTTGTAAAAGGAAACCAATGTGATGGACAAAACACCAGTGGAGATGCCGGGATTTGAACCTGGGGCCTTTCACATGCAAAGCGAACGCTCTACCTCTGAGTTACATCCCCCGACGGTGTGCTGTGTAATAATACCCGTTCTTGTTTGAAATGGAAACAAAACAACAGTGGAGATGCTGGGATTTGAACCCGGGGCCTTTCCCATGCAAAGCGAACGCTCTACCTCTGAGCTACATCCCCCGACGGTGTACTGTGTAATAACATCCGTTCTTGTTGTAAAAGGAAACCACTGTGATGGACAAAACACCAGTGGAGATGCCGGGATTTGAACCTGGGGCCTTTCACATGCAAAGCGAACGCTCTACCTCTGAGCTACATCCCCCGACGCTGTGCTGTGTAATAACATCCCTTCTTGTTGTAAAAGGAAACCAATGTGATGGACAAAACACCAGTGGAGATGCCGGGATTTGAACCTGGGGCCTTTCACATGCAAAGCGAACGCTCTACCTCTGAGCTACATACCCCGACGCTGTGCTGTGTAATAACATCCGTTCTTGTTGGAAAAGGTAACCGATATGATGGACAAAACAACAGTGGAGATGCCGGGATTAGAACCCGGGCCCTTTCACATGCAAAGCGAACGCTCTATCTCTGAGCTACATCCCCCGACAGTGCGTAGTGTAATAACATCCGTTCTTGTTGGAAATGGAAACCGATGTAATGGAGACAAAGCAACAGTGGAGATGCCGGGATTCGAACCAGGGGCCTTTCACATGCAAAGCGAACGCTCTACCTCTGAGCTACATCCCCCGACGGTGTGCTGTGTAATAACATCCGTTCTTGTTGGAAAAGGAAACCGATATGATGGACAAAACAACATTGGAGATGCCGGGATTTGAACCCGGGGCCTTTCACATGCAAAGCGAACGCTCTACCTCTGAGCTACATCCCCCGACTGTGAGCAGTGTAATAACATCCGTTCTTGTTGGAAATGGAAACCGATGTAATGGAGACAAAGCAACAGTGGAGATGCCGGGATTCGAACCCGGGGCCTTTCACATGCAAAGCGAACGCTCTACTTCTGAGCCACATCCCCCGAGAGTGTGCTGTGTAATAATATCCGTTCTTGTTTGAAATGGAAACAAAAGAACAGTGGAGATGCTGGGATTTGAACCCGGGGCCTTTCACATGCAAAGCGAACGCTCTACCTCTGAGCTACATCCCCCGACGGTGTGCTGTGTAATAACATCCGTTCTTGTTGGAAAAGGAAACCGATATGATGGACAAAACAACAGTGGAGATACCGGGATTTGAACCCGGGGCCTTTCACATGCAAAGCGAACGCTTTACCTCTGAGCTACATCCCGCGATGGTGTACTGTGTAATAACATCCGTTCTTGTTGGAAAAGGAAACCGATATGATGGACAAAACAACAGTGGAGATGCCGGGATTCGAACCCGGGGCCTTTCACATGCAAAGCGAACGCTTTACCTCTGAGCTACATCCCCCGATGGTGTACTGTGTAATAACATCCGTTCTTCTTGGAAAAGGAAACCGATATGATGGACAAAACAACAGTGGAGATGCCGGGATTTGAACACGGGGCCTTTCACATGCAAAGCGAACGCTCTACCTCTGAGCTACATCCCCCGATGGTGTGCTGTGTAATAACATCCGTTCTTGTTGGAAAAGGAAACCGATATGATGGACAAAACAACATTGGAGATGCCGGGATTTGAACCCGGGGCCTTTCACATGCAAAGCGAACGCTTTACCTCTGAACTACATCCCCCGACGGTGTGCTGTGTAATAACATCCGTTCTTGTTGGAAAAGGAAACCGATATGATGGACAAAACAACATTGGAGATGCCGGGATTTGAACCCGGGGCCTTTCACATGCAAAGCGAACGCTCTACCTCTGAGCTACATCCCCCGACGGTGTGCTGTGTAATAACATCCGTTCTTGTTGGAAATGGAAACCGATGTAATGGAGACAAAGCAACAGTGGAGATGCCGGGATTCGAACCCGGGGCCTTTCACATGCAAAGCGAACGCTCTACCTCTGAGCTACATCCCGCGACAGTGCGCAGTGTAATAACATCCGTTCTTGTTGGAAATGGAAACCGATGTAATGGAGACAAGGCAACAGTGGAGATGCCGGGATTCGAACCCGGGGCCTTTCACATGCAAAGCGAACGCTCTACCTCTGAGCTACATCCCCCGACGGTGTGTTGTGTAATAACATCCGTTCTTGTTGGAAAAGGAAACCGATATGATGGACAAAACAACAGTGGAGATGCCGGGATTTGAACCCGGGGCCTTTCACATGCAAAGCGAACGCTCTACCTCTGCGCTACATCCCCCGACTGTGAGCAGTGTAATAACATCCGTTCTTGTTGGAAATGGAAACCGATGTAATGGAGACAAAGCAACAGTGGAGATGCCGGGATTCAAACCCGGGGCCTTTCACATGCTAAGCGAACGCTCTACCTCTGAGCTACATCCCCCGACAGTGCGCAGTGTAATAACATCCGTTCTTGTTGGAAATGGAAACCGATGTAATGGAGACAAGGCAACAGTGGAGATGCCGGGATTCGAACCCGGGGCCTTTCACATGCAAAGCGAACGCTCTACCTCTGAGCTACATCCCCCGACGGTGTGTTGTGTAATAACATCCGTTCTTGTTGGAAAAGGAAACCGATATGATGGACAAAACAACAGTGGAGATGCCGGGATTTGAACCCGGGGCCTTTCACATGCAAAGCGAACGCTCTACCTCTGAGCTACATCCCCCGACAGTGCGTAGTGTAATAACATCCGTTCTTGTTGGAAATGGAAACCGATGTAATGGAGACAAGGCAACAGTGGAGATGCCGGGATTCGAACCCGGGGCCTTTCACATGCAAAGCGAACGCTCTACCTCTGAGCCACATCCCCCGAGAGTGTGCTGTGTAAGAATATCCGTTCTTGTTTGAAATGGAAACAAAACAACAGTGGAGATGCCGGGATTTGAACCCGGGGCCTTTCACATGCAAAGCGAACGCTCTACCTCTGAGCTACATCCCCCGACGGTGTGCTGTGTAATAACATCCGTTCTTGTTGGAAAAGAATACCGATAAGATGGACAAATCAACAGTGGAGATTCCTGGATTTGAACCCGGGGCCTTTCACATGCAAAGCAAACGTTCTACCTCTGAGCTACATCCCCCGACGGTGTGGTGTGTAATAACATCCGTTCTTGTTTGAAATGGAAACAAAACAGCAGTGGAGATGCCGCGGATTGAACCCGGGGCCTTTCACATGCAAAGCGAACGCTCTACATTTGAGCCACATTCCCAGAGGATGGGCTGTGTAATAACATCCGTTCTTGTTTGAAATGGAAATAAAGCAACAGTGGAGATGTTGGGATTCGAACCCGGGACCTTTCACATACAAAACGAAGGTCTTACCTCTGAACTACATTCCCCGACGGTGTACTGTGTAATATCCAGGATTAGGATTTTTGGTGCGCACCTTTGTTCTTAGGGTAAGTGAAAGCAATGCGGAAAGATATCATAGTGTGTAATTTTGTTTCTAGTTGCGAAAAGAGGCATTTTGTCTCGCACCTTTTTCCCTTTTTTGGGACCTTTACCACTTTTTGGCACCTTTATCCCATTTTCCCCCAATCACGCCCATAATCCCGCTTTTCCCCCTTGTTTCTTTTAAGTTTCATTCCAATTTATTCTTTAACTTTCAATTAACGTCTCCTCAGCATTCTGTGTATGTGCGAATAGTAAGCCTACCTCTTTCAGTAAACGTCGCGCGGGAATTGAAAGCACACCCGTAACAATGGAAAATACTTGTGTTTTCGACAAAAAACCTTTTTCTCTCGCTACCGCTATAAAGTAGCCCACAATAATGCAATTGACAATGAGTGATTCTGTCCCACCAGAATGGGTAGCCTGCTGTTCGTTAATGTGAGTTTGTTACTGTGAGAGACGTCATCTTTTTGCGTGGAGGCGAAGGCTGGGCACGCATAGACGGCAGTAACCTCACCCGTGCAGTTCCAAGAATTATTAAGACTGGGTTCTGCTCGAAACTGCTAAAAATCGCTAAGACTGAAGTTCCAGCATGAATGAGAAGATTCTGGTAATTGTCGCGGTGTTATAAAAGAATGTGGACAGTGAATGGGCGCAAGAGTGAGTTGTGTGACAGTCGAATTGTGTTAGCAAGTGAACTAGTGTTAGCTCTATGTTATATTACCAAACGAGTGTACTAGTAATAGACTTTTACCATGCCAAAGGTGCCCAGTGCTCGATTTATTGTTCTGGCTGAGGAATTCAAACAAGATTTCATAGACACTGATGGAACTGTTATGCGATGTACTATTTGTGATTCAGGAATTTTGTTAGATGAAAAACACCAGCGAGATCGCATCAAACAACACATTTCCAGCTCTAAGCATCAAATGAACAAGACTCTTCAAGCAAACAAGTCAGGGCAACCTCTATCACGAAATGCGTTTCAACAGAGTTCTTCAAAAAGCCAAAATTTGAAGGAATTAAGCTTTATTTCTGTGCAGCACAAGTAGGAACTCCACTCAATAAGGTGAACCATCCAGCCTTCAAGGGAATTCTTGAAAAATACACAAAGATGGCAATGCCCGATGAGAGTACTTTAAGAAAAGACCACATAGAGCCTGTTTACCAAGAAACCATAAAAGGAATCAAGGAGAAAGTGTGTGATTGCGATGTGGGAATCATTGTGGATGAAACCATAGACTCAACAGAACGATATGTTTTGAACACTTTAGTTTTTCCCTTAGCAGGGGAGAAAGTTAAGCCCATGTTGTTAAAAATGTACGAGCTGCAGAAAGCCAAGGCCAGTACAGTAATGTAATCCATTATGGACTTCAGCCAAAAACTCTGGCCTACTGCTATCGAGTTTAGAAAACTTCTTCTTGTGGTTACGGACCAGGCTCCATACATGGTTTCAGCTGTTAACCAAATGAAACCTTTATTTCCTAACTTGAAGCATGTGACATGCTTGGCTCATGCTCTTCACAGGGTTTGTTAATTCATAAGGAACGAATACGACATGGCAAATCAATTCGTCTCTGCCGTGAAGAAGATTCTACTGAAAGCTCCGAGCCGTGTTTACTACAGGGAAATCACTGGCCGGCACCTTCCAAATTTCCCGGTCATTACTCGCTGGGGATCTTGGATTGAGTGTGCTGCTATTTTGTGTGAGAATTTTGACAAAATTAAAGAGTTTGTGCTTTCTTTGGAATCATCCGACCCAGGATGCCACGGATGAGATGCATGGATTCGACTTCTGAGAGTCAGTCAGTAATATAGAACAAAACTGACAAAATATGCCACATATTCACGAAAATAAGTAAATCACCATGTCATTTGTTGTTTATTAAGTGTAATAATGTGTTGAAGTCAATAAAAGTCATGCAGTGTATGCGTGTGTTACATGTATATAGTGATACCGGCCATAATCCACATCAAAGTTTATTCGAAATGGAAACTGATGCGATGGAGACAAAGCAACATTGGAGATGTCGATGTTCGAAACGGGATCTTTCAAATACAAAACAAAGCTCCACCGATGGAATGTTGTGTAATGACATATGCTCTTGTTTAAAATGGAAACCGATGCGAAGGAGACAAAACAACTCTGGAATTGCAGGGCATCCAACCCGAGACCTTTTGCATGCAAAGCAAACGCTCCAACTCTGAACGACATCCTCTAACGGGGGCTGTTTAATAACCTATGTTGATGTTTGGAATGGAAACCGATGCGACGGAGACAAAGCAACATTCCATGTGCCGGGGATAGAACCTGGGACCTTTCACATGCAAAGCGAACGCCCTACCTCTGAAACACATTCTACAATGGGGTGCTGACTAATAGCATATGTTTTTGTTTGAAATGGAAACGATGTGATGGAGACAAAACAGCACTGGAAATGCCGAGGATCGAACCTGGAACTTTTCACGTGCAAATCGAACACTCTACTTCTGAGCTACCTCCCCGACAACATATTGTGCAATAAGTTCAATACATATATGATTGTTTGAATGAAAACTGGTGCGATGGAGAGAAAAAGACACCGGAATGCCGGGGATGGAACCCCGGACCTTTTACATGCAAAGGGAACGCTCAACTTCCGAGTTACGTCCCCAAGAGCATTAGGTGTAATAAGTTTAATAGCATATTGAAAACCAATGTGATTGAGACAAAGCAACATTCCAAATGCCGGGGATCAAGCCCGGGAACTTTTACATGAAAACGAACGCTTTACCTCTGAGTTACATGATCCGACAGTGAGATGTGTAATAACATATGCTGTTGTTTGAAATGGAAACCGATAAGATGGAGACAAAAACTACAACGGAAATGTCGGGGATGGAACCCCAGAGCTTTCAGATGCAAAGGGAACGCCCTACCTCTGAGTATATCCCCCGTCGGCATGTTGTGTAATAATATCAGTTCTTGTTTAAAATAGAAACCGATCGATGGAGACAAAAGACACTGGAAATTCCGGGGATCGAGCCCGAGAGCTTTCAATGCAAAGGTAACGCCCTACCTCTGAGTTATATCCCCCATCGGTGTGTTGCGTAATAATGTAAGTTCTTGTATAAAATAGAAACCGATGCGATGGAGACAAAACGACACTTGAAATTCCGGGGATCGAGCCCGAGAGCTTTCAAATTCAAAGGGAACGTTCTATTTTTAAGCTACATCCCCTGGCGCTGTGTTTTGTAATATCATATGATGTTTGAATGGAAACCGATACGATAGAGGCAAAACAAAATTGGAGATGTCGGGACATTTCACATGCAAAGCGAACGCTCTATCTCTGAACTATATCCCCCAACGGTGTATGTGTAATAGCGGATGTTCTTGTTAGAAATGGAAACCGATGCGATGGACACAAAACCATATTGGAAATGCCGAGAATCGAACCCGGAACCATTCAAATATATGGCAAACGCTCTAGCGCTGAGCCAAATCCGCGAGGGATTTTGCGTAATAAGTTTAGCAACATATCTTACTGTCTGAATGGAAAACGATGCCATGGAGAAAAAACAACTTAGGAAATGCCGAGATCCGAACACGAGACTTTTTACATACAGAACGAACGCTCCACTTCTGAGCTACATCCCCGAAGGCTTGTTGTGTACTGACATAATTTGTTCTTGTATATAACAGAAACCGATACGATGGAGACAAAGCAACACTGGAAATGACGCGGATCGAACCCGAGACCTTTTATGCGTAAGACAGACGCTATCCGCTCACGGAGAAAATCAGCATATTGAGGAATGTGAGACACTCTCTTATACGGGGCTCACAATACTGTAATGGTCATAAGCATATGTAGGTATTCCATTATCTGCAATACTCTTTTGCGTCATGAAATGATATGGCGATTTTGTTGGCTTCAACTATCGAAACAATATGATGGTGAGACTAAATTAAATTAATCGAAGTTCTTACGATTTCATTGTTTCTTAGGCAATCCATATAACTATTGAAAGTAATATAGTGCTTAATAGCGCTTCGTTTAGTGCCTTTAACCATTTTAATTACAGTTCCATCAATATCTAGTGCATACATTTTAGGTCTAAGACCCACAAAGCGTTGAATGATTTTTCCGTTGGCTTCATCTTTTAATTGCCTCAACAGATGTTTGCTTTAGGCTGAATAGCATATGTGATTTGTTGAGTAATCGGAGGTATCTGGATACTCAAGCATGTGTAGTTGATCCTGGTATGCATCTGTTGTAGTCATTCGATGGATGAAGGAGTCAGTATATATACAGGAGTTTGAGGTCTTCAGCTCCATAATATGGAAGTAACACATCATATTGATACGAGTACATGAGAGGTTTTGAAATGATTAGGTCACTCATGTCTATGTATATTGGTTTGTTAAACACAATCTTCCGTGAAGCCATATGCACAGTATCCTAGTTATCTCCATATATAGTTATGTCAACGATTGTAGGTTTTTCTATAAGTTTTTCTAAACTTTTACGATCTGTTTACAAGCAGTATATTCATCCGATTCCGGATGCTCCCCATTGTTATTCCGAACACAGCATTGTTGAATAGCTTGTGGAGATGCTTCTCAGAATCATTTCTAGCCTGGTGTTATAGCTTGTTATTAAATTCACATAAGGTTGTAAGTATCGCGATTGTCGATATCACAGTGTGCGATGCATTTTTGTTAGATGTAGGCCTGCTAGGGGCCTGTTTTAAGTTCCTATAAGCGACAACATACTTTCGTCGAGGTCCAAGGTGAGGAATTAGCTTCTTTGTAGAAGTATCCTTTGCTTTCAGATACTCGGGCAGGAATGGTAAATCGTTATGCAGGTCGTGAAATTCAGTAAGATATTCGATATCAACTTCTAAAATATATCTGTGAGGGTAATTTTCTTTGAAAGAGTTAAGTCGGTATCTTCAGGAGAAATGTGCCTTAAGGTAGGGCGTAGCACATTGCCCAACCATATTGGTTATTGGCGTCTTCGTATGTGATAAATTGATAAATTGTTTCAATGGATCAAACCTCTCCATATAGGCATCATTAGCCTCTGCATGCCGGTGGGAAACTTGGCATAAACCTCCTCTTATGCCGCATTACACCATGAGAAGATGATTATAATCCAGAAGCAATTGGAGCTGGATTCTATGATACAAAAGCATAGCACACCATTTCCTGGAAAGGTACAATTTTATGCATTTACAAGGTCTGGTCTCTGAATGTGACAAACACATCAGCTAAGAGAAAAGCATAGGAGGTTAAGTAGAAATCGCTGTACTCGCCTAAATTTATTATGCTAAGTTGCTCGCACACGTTTTTAGCATGATCGTAGTCATCATTGATAGTAACTTCCTCATTCAATTTATTGTAGAATGATTTCTTAGACGGCAAGCAGGTGTCATTCGAAACATGCCACGATGTAACATACTCGAAGGGAAATACCCTTAGAGTAATCAAACTCAACTTCTCTTCTCCGAAGTACTTCTCTGTTTCTGGATAGGTGTTAGGTTTTTCATTAGCTTATCCAGTCTAGCACCCAGGAAACGATAGATATCCACAAACTGAAGCTTAATATCCCAGAACGAGATGCAGTTTTCTTCAGAATTCGGAATCATCTCCACTCGTTCAATTGTACATCCCAGCTCCTTAACGATGAAATGCTAATCATATCCGCTCAGATTATGAACGAAGACAGGTGCATACACAGATATATTGTGCCAGATATACTATTCCGAGGTACTCGCGCATACATGATCGTGGTGCTGCACTTTTTAATTCTCTTCTGTAAATTCCTTAGCACATAAGTAGCAATCTGTAGAAGACTTTAAATGCTTTCGTTGTTGATCTGTAAGCTTCAGAGGCTTAGCATATTTGTATATACTACAATAAGGGATGTTGGGTATTCCATGAACTTCTCAGCAGCATCATAACCACGATATACATAAGATTGAGTAGGAAGACCAGTTTCCTGAACGTTCAACGCTGGATGACGGCTTGACGTAAACACAAAGCTCATCGGGAATGTTTCTGATATGGAGTTGTAGAGGAAGTTTCAGGATTAGAGGCGTAGGTATGATAAGGAGTGAGAATTTTCTTAAAATCTGCAGAGATAATACAAGGAAAATTTCAGCATCCTTTTAATATTTTTAATTGCACGATAGAGTTGACCTTTGTAGGCATAACAGTCTTTGCAGCAGCATGCTATCTACAGATACCGGCATGTTATTGTATTTTTTCAAGCCTACGTCGTCCATACCGATTATCAAAATGGGTGAAGCTTCGCTTATATGTATATATCACTTCATCATGTTTAGTCTTCTGGCGTCGAACGAGCATCTCAAAATTCTTTATATGAACAGTGTTGTAGCTCAGTTGTATCGCTTAACAGAAGAAGTTTACGATAGTCGGACAGTTCCTCATCAACGACCTTTTTGGAAAACACTTCTTGATTCTCATTCAGTCCAAACACATTTATAGAAGTGTTATTATTTGCCTCAAACTTCGGTATTTGAGCCAATGTCGCAGGTCACGAAACACACGAGAAATTATATTTATCTTCAAGCTCCTTGTGTTTTCTCACATGCTTTTGGTGAATTTTGCCAAAATAGCATACATAAAGCATTATTCATCATGGTAGTTCTGTAGGTTTATGAATGCCTTTTTATCTCCAACAGAGGCTGGTAGAGGAATATAGTTGCTTCCTAGAAGCTGATTGTACCTGTTAATACGCAGCCGAACTCCCTCCACTGTAAGCAAAACCCAATTGCTACCCTTAAGCTGTAACTCCTCCATTTCAGCTGGCAATTTCTTGAATTTTATCTCCAATATGGATTCCAGATCCGTTTCTAGAAACACGGTTTGATTACGTGTTTTAAATGTTTTATTAGTTGTTTCTCCAACAGCGTTTACAAATCGGCATTAAACCATGAGATTAATTTCACAGATTTATGAGCTCTCAGTTCTTTCTGAACTGCTTGCGGTATATGCTGCTTTGGGTTCTGTAGATAAACATTCATGTCCTAGGATGAATCACATGAATGAAATAACATTTCAGACGCCCTTCAAATGTTGTTTTGAAGTCTCTCAATAACAATTCCAATAACTGAGTATTGTTTTTTCTTAGCTATTGTCTGGTTTCTATCGATCGTAGAACAAATTCACATAGCTTAGAATTCCTACATGGAACAAATAACATATTCATAAAAGCAGCACATAGATATAAAATATATTTTATATATTTATATATACATATATATTCATAAGATCAGCATATAGATATAAAATATTATATATATATATTAGTGGTTAAATTGTCACTTTTTTACTTATCTTTGTTCTAACACAATATTTTTATTGTGAAGTCAATCTTTTTCGTTTAGCTTGTTTAAATTATTTCTAAATGTATTTTCAACGTTATTCACTTTTATATCTCTTTATAGCAACAAATAAAATTCTATTAAATGTTTTTAAATATTTCAATTCTCCAGGCAAAGTTGATTACACAAATGCGGTTTTAAAATATCAATGCATCAATAATTGTGATATACAATGCATACATAAATATAGAATGTATGAAATGTCTATCCATAACATTGGATTTCTGTTTTACCCTTTTTAGTAGGGTTTAGAGATTATTTCTGATCATTTTAATAAATAACCGGCATCCTTGAATCCGTTCAGGGCAAACGCCACAAGATTTAAAATCAACAGGCAACAGTCTACCCACTGAAATCGTACATGCAAACACAAACAGAAAAAGAAATGCCACTTTTGACACTCGGAATGCCATAATCTACAACGCTTTTGACAAACCGTATTAAATTTTAAGGATTAATAAAGACAAACCATCTTTTATTCCTCGTCCCTTTGAGGCTTCCTGAACCCATAGAAGTATTTTTTAGAAAAAGGTCTGTGTGTAAGTGTGTGTGTATGTATGTACTTTTTTAAATTTATTGTTTTCGCCCGTTCTTACTACATACGGCACCGCAGATGGTGTGAAACTATGTTGATGATACATAAAATGAAATGATAATTGGCAAAGGAAGTTTGGAAAGGCAATGCTCCAGGTCTAAGACAAATCTGATGTTACATTCAACAACTTTCTGTTCCTACTATTGTTTATTTTAGCTCCTACAAACCAATTTTATGAAAGCTTATTCTTCTATATGCTTCATTCCGAGATAAACCTTTGTAGAAATAGTTTCATTAAAATTCTATTGTAGGTAATCACAAGAGGAACAGAGAAAACGAAATTGATAGTCAGATGTTTTAAAACGGGTCACTATATGCTGGCCTCGAAATTGCATATTTTTTCCATGGCATTGCGAGAAATAACTCTTTAGCCACTGCACTTTAAAAACTGACAGAAGTTCTAAATTCAAGCCAATAACAATGATTAGTTCTAGAATAGCTGATGTCAAGAAAAGTTATCCGAAATAAATTGTGTATTTTAAAAAGATCCACATATCTTATGTAGCGTGTTGCACAAAATTAGAAAATTCCTTCCAAATAAAGAAGACTTCACGGATTAGTTCCATAAAATTCAAGCTAGGTATACATTTTGTTTTCCATGTAAATATCTTAAATGTTTGGTGTTTTAATCAAAATCGTTGGAGCCATTTTGAGAGAATCAAACATGTCGAAAAATATTCCATGTAAAGTGTAATTTGAAATGGCGGGATTTTCTTGAAAATCTTATGATATTGAATTTAAATACCAATTTGACATTTATCCCAGTGTTTGTTTTTGAGTGGGTTGCCGTTCACACACACACACACACACACACACACACACACAGGCGCTGATCTTCTCTGATAAGCCAGTTATTGTTGCGCAGCGTTGCAACTTGGCATCGTAATAGCGTCACTGCACAGTGACTCTAGGATTGTAAAATACTATAAACACTCTAACACTTAGAAGAATACGATATTGACAGTAGCCTTTTGTTCTTCTGGTTCCTATGCATTCTCAAATGAGCTATTCAAATTTATTTCTCCTTGTGCACAGTTCCTGGAATTATTTTATAAGGACATTTCATATAAGAACATCTACATCTTAGGCTATTACTGAAATTCGTAATTTTGGGAAGTTACTGGGGAGTACGGTGTCAAAAATTCTAAAATTTCGCTGTTTATTGAGTTGTGTGAAAAATATTACACAACAGAAGTTATTGAGAAGGTGGTTGTTTACAAAATTCTGAAATAAAGAATGTTTAATGAATTATAAAATTTTTATTTTTCTAACACTCCCCTATACAAATAGCTACGCGTGAGCCTCGCATTCGGGAGGTCTAGAGTTCGATTCCCGTCGAGCCGGCCACTCTGACCATCGGTTTTTAAAGTGGTTCCTCCCTCCACTCCGAATTTGCTGCCCCATATCATCCTTTCATCTGCTTCATCTTATCTTTTTCAGAGTGTGGGACCAAGCGATGGCGGTTGGTGTGTTGCTACAGGACGGTGGAGTTTGCGGTCTGTAATGATTTCCCCCTGGCGTTTGGCAAAACTGCTGGGCCCCCCTTCTTTCCTGTCTCATCTACACCCGGGACCCCCAAATTGCGGGGACCATCAGAATTGGTGCCATATTGAAATCATTAGGGACCGCGTCGTTGTTAGCGCACATCGTCGTCTGGATCTGGTGGCCCTTCGGTCTCCCCTTTTTCCCAGGTTCACGTTGGAAGCAAAAAGGGCCTACCTGGCCTGAGTGCGGTGCTGTGCTCCAGTTACTGGAAGCTCTTCCATGTCTGACCACTCCTAATTCAGTGTCTAAGAAACATCACAGTATAATAACTAAGTTGTGTAGAGATAGAGGGGAGATTATGAAGTCGATGGAAGAGGATAATGAGAAAATGGGAAACAGAAGAAAGATAGGAGTGGGAAAAAGACGAAGAGGGAGTAGAGTAAAGAAAGAGAGGAAGAAAAGGCTTAAATTGAGGGAGAGAGTGAAAAATATGAGAGTAAGAGGGAGAGAAGAACCTTCGCGTGTGGTGCACGAGAGCAGTGGAATGATTCGCATTCAAGAGGTCCCGATTTCGAATTCTGTTTGGGTTGCGTAACTGGATAATTTTTTTTCGGGAGTTTTCGTATTCTCAAAGACGATAAAATCTATGAGCCTGGGCTGATTTAGTTCATTGGCCGCTCCTTTATCACTGACCCGGTAAACGATGTTAAGCACAAAGAAAAAAATTAAAGAAGAAAACGAAAGCAAAGCTGTGGGTTCTGTTAGTTTATAATAAAGCTGAACTGCAAAACTCAGATCTTCTTCACAGTAATCTAGCACACTTTTAAGTGCCTATGAGTAGCAGCAGCAGCAGCAGCAGCAGCAGCAGTAGTAGTAGTAGTAGTAGTAGTAGTAGTAGTAGTAGTAGTAGTAGTAGTAGTAGTAGTAGTAGTAGTAGTAGTAGTTGGGATTTTTTAGGGATCACAACTGCATTGGTCATTAGCGCTCAAAGTACCTATGAGGAAAAGGCGCAAACTCACTTAATGAATAAGGGAATGACATACTTTCCTTTAACTCCTCACTGACATGACAACGTCTTACCTATTACGTTTCGGTAACTGTTCGAACCCGATTGAATGCTATTTTCTTACTCGGCTACGATTTAGTTGATGTTTTCTTTGAATCCATAGGACGAATATAATGTTTTAACTTTTAGGCCCCTCAGTTCAAATACTCATACAGTTGATGCATTACTCTTAGCTTGTTATCTAATAATTTTCTCTGCATTGCTGTATGACATACGATAACGGCTGTGCTCGAAATTCACAAGCTTATTGTAGCAATTTGCTGAATGATAATATTAGATCTGTAGCGACGGCAACAAAATTACTAACATAATACAGTCCACTGACATAAAACACAGTTTATGACCAATTTAATCTCCCATTTAAATGCACTATCACGAAAATACATTGATTGCAAGGCAATTGCAACCAGTCATGTTATGAACTTAATAAACTACTGTTCTTTTCTCACCTTAAGGGGCCCATAGATACCATGAATTTCAAGACACGTTTTATGTTCAATTTGGAGTCCAGAGTCTACACAACGGATAATCAATAGTGCATTGTAGAGAAAATACCTAAAAAATGTTGTCTTACATTCAGATGGTTTTCTCTACTCTTACTTATTACCTTTGAGAGTTTTTCCACTCTCCATACTTCACGATTCTTCCTCCTCCAGATACCGACTCCTCACCATCTTAACTATACCACTTCTCCAATTTGCTCGCGGTCTTCCATGTCTCCTCCTCTCTGATGGTGATCATTCGAAAATAATCCTTGGCCACCTCTCTTCTGTCATTTATTTTTACAGTTTCTATACACTGTTCTTACATGATCTTAGTACTTTCTCAACCACGTACATAGTAGGAATCTGTCTCCTTCATTTTGGACGGCTACAGTGAGCTGCTGAATTTAAGCGCAGTCCATTTAAGACAATGAGCGCACAGGGTGTCACATAACGACTACGACCGACAAGATTGTGGCAAACATTTTCAATGCTATACTCACCGTCACCGATTGAAGGTACGTGATTTGTGGCATTGCAAAGAACCAAGGGCGTGCACACTACATTCTACATTCAATTTTGAATATGCAAAAGCTTTTCACTCGATGGGTTTTTTAAGAATGGACCAAAAACGTATTCGAATGAACATTTCTCTAGAGTGCTTAGACTGTTTCTTTAAATATTATATATTTATGTTTGCCTCGGCTGCGTCAGTATTAATTTGTAGAGACATGAATTTCTTAACAATATGTGGTGCGGCTGAAGAATGTAGGCTTACACAGATTACAATTTTTTACTTCACTCCATTTATTAATCCTTGACATGATTTAAATAACACTTCACTAATAGAGAGCTGTAAGATTCTTTCATGAATTACTTGCACTTTTTAACACGTAAATTATTTTTGTCTCACACAAATACGTATTATACTTCTCGAGGACGTGTCTCGCATTCGGTTACAAACACTGTCTGCAGGCAACTGAACTCTAAATTTGTAAAATTTTCTCCTTTTCAGTTTCTGATTGGCTAATCCTACTCCAATAGAATACCTTCATTTAACTAAAGCTTTTTCTGGTTGTTGATTGGCTATTTTATAAACTGTCACTAAAATTACATTATAGCTTCCAAGAATCAGAAGTAGTATTGTTAAACTCTCAAACTCATTATTGCCTCAAGGTTACCTCATTGTTAGCAACGTTTAACCTATTATTCTCACAGTTCCTACATTATTAAATTACGTAATACATTCAGATAACATTATTACACATGGATATAACAATATAAACATTTACAATGACTGTAATAATCACTTTTTATATATACACATTGCTTTAAGGCGGGCTGTTATTGAATTATAGGTATATTATATAATTAGATTCAAATCATTTACGTGTTAAAAATACTGCCTCATAAGCTTCTGCTAAGTTTAGAAGAAGCAAAATATGGAAGAACAAGAATTAAAGCAGTACGCCAGGACATGCGATCTATATGCCACAGAATATTAATGACTGGAAAAGAATCTGGTTAGATAAATAAAGGAGATATTTTAACCGGAGAAGATAATTTAGCTGCAATTTAAGGGTCGTTTTATTAAACATATGATAGCAATGCCAACAGCAAATGGAAAAGCCGAACAGCAGCTCTGGATTTTAGAGAGGACATTTACAAAGCAAATTTTGTTGCAACTTCCTTCATGCAGATGATCAGGTTCTTGTTTCCAACTGCGAGGATGCTCTACAACGCATCCTATTTGAATTACAAAGGTTCTTCAAGAGTATAAGAAAGCAAATTCAGTGCCAAAGACAAAGCATCAGAAATCCAAGGTTCGCAAAAAGTTAGATGTAAACTGATAGTTAATAATATGCATACAGACCTAGCAGAAAATTTTAATTTTCTTGATGTGCAATAGTCTGTTACACGGAAAAAGACAATAATGATAATCCAGAAAAGTAAAATGCCATGAGTGAAACGATTGACAGGACGTTATAGTATATTACAACATTAGACAAAGGACTATGATGAGCTTTAAAAGCTATGGCTATTGAAATAGTTAAACACAGACACTTAAAACGATATAGAACTGGGATTCCGCCTACAGCATTATGCTCTTTGCGTTTAGTAGTTAAATTACAAGATGGGATAACATAAAAATGAAGAATTTAAGATAACTATAAAAGATATATCAGCAAGATAATTGGAGGAAACTCAGTCACAATTACCACATCAAAAATGACACTCGCGCGACTTTTATAATACATCATAACTTCACATAAGTTTAATATACTATTGTATTCATATAGAAGTCCTGCGCCGTGGTGCAGAGGGCTGGAGCGTGGTACTTTGGTTCCCGGCCACGGAATGCGCCCTGGTTCTATCCCACCCATTTGGATGCGGATTTTAGGTCCGGGTATCGGACCGGTGTCCATTCACGCGAGGTAAGTGAGGAGCTGTGATAGGCGCCAACCCTGCTCGTGAGCCGGCTGATGGTACATGATGCTGTTCATATCACCTCCCCGTATCGGTTGGATGATTGTCTACCTCTGCCCTGCGCATGTGGGCGTGAGACCGGCAGTCGGGTTGGTAGGCCCAGGCTTTTTGCGGTCTGTAGCGCCACAGGATTTATTTATTCATACAGAAAGTGATTCTGCTATTCATATTGTGTTAATCATAATAATTTTGTTTACTAGAAATAATCTGAAATTAAGCAATTTGAGATTATTGGTTGCATGCATGATATGGGAAACAAACTATTACTGTCCGCATATCGTAAGTATGTTTTGATTACTAATGAACCCATAGGGAAAACATCTGTTAAAATGTGTTAAATTCACATGATTTTCTCTATCCACGATCGTTTATACTTATCTTGCTCCAAACTGGTTTTATAGAAGTTTGTTTTCATATCTGCTCATTCTGGTCGAGATAAATGTTTCCAGAAGTGATTTCATTATTTTGTTGTTAACAGAAAGAAAACCAGGAGGCTGAGGTGATATTCAAGTAAATAATAAGTGGCTCACTATATGTTGGCTTTCAAATTCCATCCTTGCATGATATCGCAAGAAATAAAACATTGGTGACTTAGCACTTCAAAAAATATACAATAAAGTAGTGGAAAACTTAAATCCATAGCAATACTATCTCTAATCTAGTAAGGCCACAAAAAATATGCAGTTGACAAAAATTCTGTGTTTTAACGAGATTTACATTTTTCACATAGAAAGTTTTTTTATTTTTCTTATGGTTTACAAGTTACACAAAATTATTCCAAGTGCGTTCTGAATGAAGAGGCTTTCATAGGCTACTCCCAGAAAATTCAAGATATGTATTTAATTAGTGATGCAAATATCTTAAACACATGAGGTGCTATTCAAAAGTCCCCGAAATGCCTCAATAAATCGATTTACATCATACATGGACCTTATACACCAGCATTACCTTCGAAATAATACCCTTGTGAGTATTTATTTACACCGCACCTAGCACTTCTTCTAAGTATTGAACGTCATTGGAAGTCCTTTTTGCAGAGCTTGTTCAGCGCCATCTGCGATTTTGCTTGAATTTCCTCAAATGTCTAACATTTTCGATCTTACAACTTGATTTTCATCTTGGAGTACGAAAGGAAGTCATACGAGCTAAATCTGACAAATATGGCGGATGTGGAACCATTGTATTTTGTTTTTGGCAGGAAGTCTTTCACGATGAACGCTGTATGCTGCTTTGTATTGTGACCACGAAGAAACAATTGCCATGCGTCACATTGCCGAATGTTTTCTCATCTTCTCCCTCAATCGCCTCAAGACGTCATGAATAGAACACCACATCCAAGGTCATACCAGCAGGGACAGACTCCTTGTTGATAATTCCTTCACAACTCAAACAGTAGCAACATTTTTCGAGTGTAATGTCAGCTCATGGCCGTCCGGAATGATCATCGTCATCAACCGATGTTCGAATCTATTAAACTACCTGAACCAAACATGGATTTAGTCTGACCTCCTCTCTAAAGGCTTCTTTTGAAATTTCATGCGTTTCTGCAGTAGTTTTCCCGAATAAACTTTGCACAGACGCGCTGCTCCCTCACATCTGCCATTGAGAAATCGCAATGTAAAGAACATACAACAATGGAAAAAGGCTTACAAAAACACTAAATTCGTCCACTCAGAATCTTCAGCGGTTTGATACACTGACGCACAAGAAATGTATGATCTGTCATCTAACGGCATTTTCTTTACTACCTCTCGTCGCGCGACATAGTATGCGAATTTCGGGATCTTCGGATAATAGTTCACATGTTATTTTAATGAAAATTGTTACAACCATTTTTGAAGAAATGGAAAACAAGGAAAAGTTTTCCCCATAAAGGGTAGTTTAGAGTGGGAAGTATTCTTGAAAATCTTCGTATCGCATCCTTGGAAGATAATGAACTGAAAATATCTGGTTTGGTACTTATTCTATATTTGACCGAGCAGGATGCCTCACGCGGTAACGTGTGTAGCCCGCATTCGGGAGGTCCCGGGTTCGATTCCTGGTGGTCGCCCAATCTGACCATGGGGTTTTTCGTGGTTTTCCTCTGGTCGCCTAGGCGAATAATGGGGTGGTATATTCTACCACGATTTCTCCTTTCCCTCATTTCCTGTCATTTCATCTTTCTCCCTTTCATCTTTCAGGCAGTGTCTCCGAGATCCGTAGTGCGTCTAGTGATGGTCAGATAGCAAGGTTGCTGCGCCTTGAAAATATTTCTCCCCGCTAACGACAGGGTGCGTTGACCTGCCTGCAAGGGCCGCTTCGTCGTCCTCTCGCGGGACTCCTTATCTACTGGTGAGAGCGGGTGTTTCGTACTGGAAATGATAGGGACTGCCGTACATCTCTGGGATCCTGTCTGCCTATGGACCTGCGATTTCCTGCAGGTCCTTCACTTTATTCCTACCTCCGGGAAGTGTAGCCACAGTTCATCTATTTGGTCGAAGTGGCGAGGTGTCCCCCGCCGGTAATTCATCCTACATCTTATCCTATATTTAATTGTTAGTTATAATGTCCATAGCCACGCACACGCACGCACATACGGTCTTGCAAAAATCTGTTGTGTTACAGTCATATAGCTTTATCTACCGCCTCTTTTGCAAAATGTTCTTACAAAATATTATTATACCTCATCTTAATCGAAACGAACTTTTACAGAAATGGTTTCATTACACGTTTCGTTGTGGTACCATACCTGAAGGTAACATACAGGATGCTGAAGTTAGTGAGATCTTTAAAAAAGCGATCCGCAATGTGGTGGCTTTGAAATTCAATATTCACCAACAACCCATTTGTGACATCACCTTAAAAACATATCAAGTACTTTAAAATTCAAACTAATATCAACAATAAATATCTCGGAAATGGTTAATGCTACAAAAATTATACAGACAAATATTTTTTGTAGTGTTTGTCTATCCTTAATAGTTTACCAGTTGAACAAAACTATACCAAATGCTTTCCAAAATAGAAGGGCTTCGTAGGCTATTGGCAGAAAATTCAAGCTATACGTTTTATTTGTTATAGTATAGTATTTTAATCAAAATCGTTAAAGCCATTTTTGAGTAAATCAAAAATCTTCCACGTAGAGGGTAGCTTTTTTATTTTTTTGAAACGTTTCATGTTGCATCCTTGGAGGATGTTTTGCATTTAACAGACTTTTCGCGTTAAAAGTCAGACACACGAGCGGATGGAAACACACACGGAACTTTTTCCAGTTTTTCCAGAGACCTCAAAACAAATCGTGAAATCTCCATATGAAATTTTGGGTGGCATACAATACTTCTATGGGTAAGTAGTAGAGAAAGTAAAACTATATGAAAATTCAAACCAATAAAAATGAATATCTCGGATAATATAAATAGGTACTACAAGTAATACTTAACATGAATTGCACGTTTTAACGAGATCTTTTTTGTGTAGTAAGTTTTTGTTCATATCTCCGGTTTACACAAAATTAAATAACTTATTCAAAATGAAGAGGGCTTCACAGATTATTCGCAGAAAATTCAAAATATACATTTTATGTCTTATGAAAATATCTTTAAAATATAATATTTTAATCAAAATAGCTAGAGCCATTTTTGAGAAAATCAAAAATAATAAACCATTTTCCATGTAAAGTTTAGTTTGGGGTCGGAAAAGTTTCTTGAAAGCTTATGTATTGCATCTTTGGAAGCTGCTGAACCTAAAAATAATGAGTTTGGTATTTATTGCATATTTCATTTGAGATTATACAAATCACTAACACAAACACACAAACACACACAGACCTTTTTCTAAGACTGATTTTTATTCAGGAACTTCAAAACTGCATTTGGGGTGGAATGCAATACTTCCTGTATTTACTGTGGGTAAGCAATACAGAAAGTAAAAAGTTAATAGTGCATGGTAAAGCACATCACTTCATTTACTGGGTGATGCAGTAGCAGTAGCTCAGATGTAAGCGTTCGCTTTTCATGTGAAAGGTTCCGGGTTCGACCGCCGTTCCATTCTATTGACTGGGCCTTCCGGTACTGCATACCATCATCAGGGGATGCTGTTCTGATGTTTGCGTTCGCTTTGTTGTGGAAACATCTTAGTTTCGATTCCCAGCATCTACAATTAGTTTTATCGACCGTGCCACAATGTTCTATTTTAAACACGAACTGTTTGTTACCACTTTAGTGACGCACGCAATAGCATGAAAAGTACATCAGAAGCAGAGTATACACTTTTATGTATAAGGTCCTGAGAAATTTTCTAGTAATTTTGAAACAACATGATTATAGCCACGACCCGGATTCTGATGACACGCCATATTTTATTTGTTGCATACAATTTTCCACCCTTAGGACCTTTTTTTCGATTTAAAGTCATTATTTTGGTCGTCCTCGTGGTGTAGTGGTTACCATGCTAGCATCTAATTCCCGAGGTCGCGGATTCAAACCCTGCGGAGGGCGATGGATTTTTTAAGGAGTAAAAATCCTTAGCATGGCTTCCTTAGGGAGGCCGGTGGTCCCTTGTCGTAGATTTACGCACGTTAAAGAACCTCAACCTGATAAAGAGGCCTCTGAGCAAAATTATCGGTCTTTCATGCCCAATATAGAAAGGGAAGCTAAGGATGACTACAGTTAAAGAGCGTCCATAAATAAAACTCAATTTAATTTTAAGTCATTATTTCGCCATTTTCTTGCCCTTTGCAACTAAATTTACACTCATTATATAAATATTTTCATATTATTGATAAATTACATGAGGATACTTTTCAAACAAGAAATTTTACTATTCAACTGAGAAATACGAGTTACGTTATACACTGGTGTGCAAAACCTAAGGACGAGATGGGTAAAGTAACATAACAAATGAACTACTTGGTGGAAGTAGATGAAGGTGCGGGAGCATGTTGCCAGAGGTCTCTAACACGTACACAGAAAGCTGGACGTCACATGGCCTATAGTGCCTATAGTGCCAAATGGGTCTGGTCCCGCAACACGGGACAGTTGACGAAACAGGAAAAGACGGTGTGTGGCAATTAACGAGCTGTTACGTTGCACTGTAGTGGTGTTCTTCATTACAACATGGCCCGTAGACACCATTTGGATAACTTCGCATGCGGAAGAATCATCGGAAACTGGAAGAAGGGCGAAGTGTGACGAGTGTTGCTGAGGAGTTTGGAATTGATTACAGCATTGTTTCGCTGCATGGGAAACCGTCCAAACCACAGGCACTGGTGTCCCAAGGAGAGGTGGTGGTTGACCATGCTCAAATACAGCAGCAGATGACCGCTACATTGTGCAACAGGCAAGAAGGGATCCACGTCAAACAGCGGGTGCAATTGCAAACACATTTAATCCAACAGTTAGGCACGCAATCTCGCGATGCACAGTTGCACGGCGACTACACAGAGGTGGTGTCTTTGCCCGACAGCCAGTGCGTTGTGTTCCATTGACATCCGCACATTGGCGGCACCTTTTGCGATGGTCCCAAGAGCATCAAAATTGGACCAACGAGAAATGCGGTCGCGTGCTCTTCTCGGATGAGAGCAGATTTAGCCTAAGTTGTGATTCTCGACGTATTCTCATCTGGCGAGAGATGGGAACCCGTAATGAACCCAAGAACATCCTTGAACATGATCGTTTTGGTGGTCCGAGTGTTGTGGTTTGGGGAGGCATAATGTTGCATAGGCGCACCGACCTCCAAATCTTTGAACACGGTGCGCTCACTGGTCAATATTATTTGATACTGTACTCCTTCCCCATGTGCTTCTTTTCAGGGGTGCAGTCGGCCCTGACTTCATTTTTATGGATGACAATGCGCGACCACATTGAACAGCGCAGGTGGAGGATCTCTTGGAACGAGAGGATATTCTGCGAATGCAGTGGCCTGCCCTTTACCCCGATTTAAATCCCATCGAATACGTGTGGGACGCTTTGGGGAGACGCATTGTAGCACATCCACATGCACCAACGATCATCCAACAGTTGTCAACAGGGCTGGTGGAGGAATGGAACGCCCTACCACAAGAACTGCTTACCAACCTTGTGGCCAGCATGGGAGCACGATGCAGAGCATGCTGTCCATGGTGATCATACACCCTTTTAAACACCATGTATCTATTTGTATAAATCTAGAGAGCCATCATATGTCGTATTGACTTTAGTGTAGCGTATGGTCTATGAATAAAAGTGCCATTTCTGTTCGTCTCATTTCATATTTCGTTTAGTTGCCTACTGTAGCATACCGTAGTAGTTCCCTCTATGTATCATTCAAGTTTCATCGAGCTATGTTACTTGGCAGTGTCACAGCATGCGAAGATTACTTTCGCCCTTAGGTTTTGCACACCAGTGTATATTGTAGCGTGTATGTGTGTGTGTATTGTCACTTCGGACACATTATTGCTTTGTAGCAACGACATTGTTGGGTATAATTATATGGGCTGGGGTTTTTGAATTTCGTCCGAAGTGATATCTCTCCCCACCTACTGGCCAGAGGTGGAGAGAGGGAAGGGAGGGAAGCGATCGTTGCTAGTTTTTTTGTATGGAAACGTGGCGTCAGTAGTAGCTAGTGAGTCGGAGTGTGCCTCTTGAGGGCGAGTGTTTGTATGTAAGCGTGCGTGGATCGTATGTGTGGAACATCTCCCTCCAATGTCTGTTCTTTAATCTTTTGTGAACGATGTAAAGGCACCAAGATTAATATTTAATAAAACACAGGTAAGTGTTTTAATGTAAAAACCCGTGTATTTTTGTGGTAATTATCCCACTACTGCTCTAAAATGTGGAGATAAGTTCCTGGTCCTCTCGTTGACTCTGCAGTTACCTCTCCCAATGTTTATGTTGGGGTATCTAAATTTAATATCTAGCTGCAAATCTTTTGGCCTTACCCCGGTATATAACAATATCCTTTACTCACTTGGGAAGCAATCACATTCCTATTTAATGGTTGGAAGGAGTTGCTTGCGGTTGTCAGGGTACCACGTATAATTACTGTTATGAATTCATAACATTTTTTTTAGTCCAAACTAGGGATGAGACAGGTCAGTTTTCCTTTTCTCGCGATAATAAGTGTGTAAGTGCAAGGCTGTGAGGTCCTCTTCATTGGCAAATGAATTTTGTATAATCTGAGAAACCCAAAAGAGCGAATGTTACAGTTTGGTAAAACCTGCTTCAAAATCAATTTTCTTAATTTTCTTTTCAGATTCTTCAAATCAGAACACTGAAAAAATGTATTTGAATTAATTTTCTAGATCATCTCATCATTGTTTAGCAATTATATGTATGTATGAATCAACCTATAACTTCCTGTACACTAATTTCCTATTAAATAAATCTCATTTTCTGTAATCATTGTCATTTTTACGCGTAGGTAGAGAGGGTTGCATTTCACCAAAAAATTCGATACTAAGATTTCACCGGAAATATATGTTTTGGGGCCCCCTGAATCCAAAAGAAGCGTTTTCAGAAAAAGGTCTGTGTGTGTTTGTGTCTGTATATGTGTGTTGCGTGTGTCTGTGAACAGTATAATTCAAAAACTGAAAAGTAGGATGAATACCAAAGCTGGTGTTTGGTTCAGCACCTTCCAGAGATGCGGGACTAAGATTTTCTAGAAAATATCCCACTCCAAAGTACCCATTACATGGAACATTTTTCGCAAATTTTTATTTTCTAAAAAATTCCCAAACGATTTTGATTAAAATACCATATGTTAAATATATTTACATGGCAAATAAAATGTATAACTCGAGTTTTCTGGAAATAGCCTATGAAGTCCTTTTCATTCGGAAGAAATTTGTATGATATTGTATAACTAGTAAACGCTAAGTGATAGACGAAAACGTACTATAAAAAGGTGTAGATATTTTTAAAACATACAATTTATTTAAAATATCTTTTTCGTGGTATCAGCGATTTCCTAGATAATCGTTATTAATGGTTCGATTTGTTCAATACTTCTGTCATTCTTTTCAAGTCCCGTCGATTTTCAGCTGTTTCTCGCAATTGCATGGAAAGAATATGCAATTTTAAAGCCAATATCCAGCGTTCAATTGTAAAACATTTTACATCGCTATTCCTTTTGTAACTATAACGAAATATGATAGGCAGCTATTTCTGCAGTTTTGTCTCGATTAAAATGAACTATATAGGAAAATAAACTTTCGTAAGAATAATTTGTATATGCAGGCAATAGCGGGTAGAGAAATTCATGTGAACGTAGCACATAAGATTTTTAAAATTTTAATCATTTTATATATCATTTCTCAAACTTTTGATTATCAGAATCCCGACCCTGGTTGTAAATTTTGTACATAACGGGGTCAGCATGATTTTAAGTAAGTTAAGTAAGTTTTTTTAATTGATATTAATTTATGGAATCAGCTTAATTAGGTAATATCAAGAAGACCTTAGCTTTATGCTTATGCTTTCATTCCGATTTAAAATGAATGTGTGATAGTCAAGAAACAGAGAAGTCAGCAGCTGAATTAATCACATAGGGGATTGAAATGTGACGTGTGAACGAAGTGACGTTTGAACGAGGCAGAAACTTGTCTCATTTGAGCAGAGATCTGCATGACAGTTGAATAAAGGAAAGGTTTTTTAAAAAATGAGTTATAAATTAATTTATTTTCTGTAGCAAGAAGTTCCTTGATAACAAAGTGCTAGTGCGTTTATGTACCGTTATCTTGAATTCTTTGACCTAATAAACACTTTATGTTTTAGATTATTTTGACAAAGGCATAACTTGAATTATATTTAATATTAACTTCACCATCGCTTACCAACTGCAGGCGGAGTCCTGTATTGTGGTCGATATCGAAATTTTATCCAAAATATATTTTTGGGTCCCCTAAGTCAAAAAATGAGTATATTTAGAAAACGATGCCTATATTCCGTTTATGCTCGCATTTGTGTGTGGGGGGGGAGGACTAAAAACGAAAAGCTGGATAAATACCAACATTCGTGTTTTAATCGAGCATCAAGGATGCTAGGTAATGATTTTCAAAAAACTCCCCTACGTGAAACAACCCTATACATAGAAACATTCATTCATTAATTATCTGTTTACTCTCCTCTTATGTAGGACTTACACCCCCCAGGACTTACAAGCGGGTGCCTGGGGTCAGAGGCCCGTCGAGGAGCAGACACTCATGGATCAGACAGAGCATTCAGGATGGGTGATCAGCCCAATGCCTGGTATGGGATGAAGGAAGTAGATGAAACGAAATGTTGGTGAAATGGATGAAAGGAAATGTGATTATGGAGCAGTTGGTGGAATGAATGGCGGGGGAAACCGGAGAACCCGGAGAAAACCCGCCCAGACGCCGCTTCGTCCACCACAAATCCCACATGCAGGTCCCTGGGATTGAACCCGGCCCGCCTCGGTGGGAGGCGAGCGGTCTAACCACTCGGCCACGGCGCCGCCTACATAGAAACATTTAAAACAAAAAAAAAACGCTCCAAATTATTTTTAAATTTGACATTTGATATTTGACATATTAACATTTCATATGAGCTATGTGCCTTGTATTGTCTGTACTAGGTTGCGAAGTTTTCAGTTTCATGAAATTGCATATCACTGAGAACAAATTTACAACTTAGTAATGTTAGTTCTCTTTTTACTGTGTCTAGTACTTATAGTGGGTGAAGAATTATATAAATTATATAGATATCAACAGAAATACAACTGAAGCCCCCTTAAAAAGTGATTTTAATAAAAAGTGCGCTCGCGCGTGTATGGGAGAGGGAACTATATGTGTTTCAGTCTGTCTATGAACAGCATAACTCAAAAAGGACAATTTGGAAAGATACCAGATTTTATATTTTAATAAACCTTTAACTTTTAGTCGCTTTACATTGAAAAACGCCCGTTATTTATTTTTTTTAAAAACGGCTCAAACAATTTTTATTAAAAGTTATGTGCATGACTAATAAAATTTATATCTTTAGTAGTTTGGGAGGTCATCTTTTTCTAACTGAATTTTTTATAATTTTATACAATCAGGAAACAATATAAGACAGATTAAAATTCATAGCTATGGATCCCTCAACAGTCTTGACATAAAAATCCACTCTAGCACATCCGAAGTCGCGAATGGACAAACTATCTGTGTGATAAAATTTGTCTTTGTTCTTACAGACCGTTTGCTGCGGCTTAGAGAAGGAATGTTGAAATTCGCGAAATGTAACTCACATCTCAGGTAGAAGTTAGTTAACAGACCTGGAAAAATTGCATTTGTAATGGAAAAAAGGCCATGCAGCATCCCTGGACCAAGAGCATTGATGTCAAGAGAGACTACTTTGAAAAATCAGACAAATTTAAAAAAAAATCTATGGGGTCATTTCGTGCTTCATTACGAGAACTTTTCAGTTTAATCTTGTAATATTACATTTGTAACTGTTTATATGGAACAATTAAAAATATATATATTTCTCGTCTTCCTACACAGTGTAATGGTTGCTTATGCTAGCGATTAGCACCCGAGCACGTGATAGTCTCACTAATGTAAAATTCCATATCATGACTTCCTCGGAAGGGTAGTAAGGCCGGTGGTCTCATGACCTTTACCTCGAGGTAAAAAAAAAAGAAAGAAACATCCCCCCAGAAAATTTGGTTGGCCATTTCACACCCAACACGTCCTGAGCATGGGTGTATAATATAACAATTGGACAGCTGCTGCTGGCTTCGCCGCCATTATTGACGTACACATGCTGCCGCGTTTACTCACAATGGAACAAAAGCAGCGTCGTGAGTATGTTTCAGTCGAGTGTTTGGCGATGTTTCGCTGCAATAAATACGAGTTTTTGCGTCGATTCATAACCATAGATGAAACATGGGTCCATCACTTCACACCTGAGACGAAGGAACAGTCAAAACAGTGGACTGAAAGGGGAGAATCGGCTCCAAAGAAGGCGAAGCCAGTTCCATCTGCAGGCAAGGTCACGGCGTCAGTTTTTTGGAATGTGCGTGGATAATTTTCATTGGTTATCTGCAGAAAGGAAAAGCAATCAATGGCGAGTATTATGCAAACTTATTGGAGCGTTTAATGATGAAATCAAGCAAAACCGGCCGTATTTAGCGAAAAAGAAAGTTCTGTTTCATCAAGACAATGCACCAGTTCACACATCCATTATCGCCATTGCCAAAATCAATGAGTTAAAGTTCGAATTGCTTCCTCATGCACCCTATTCGCCAGAGCTAGCTGTCCCCGCTGATTATTTTCTGTTTCCAAAGTTAAATAAATGGCTTGGTGGTAAAAGATTTGCCAACAATGAAGAGGTGGAGTTTGCAGTTGATGGCTATTTTGCAGAACTTGACGGTTCTCACTATAAACAGGATATCGAAGCTATTGAACATCGCTGGGAAAAGTGTATCGAGCTGAAAAGAGACTATATAGATAAATAAAGATGTTTTTTCCTAAACTTTTTGCGTTTTCTTTGTTAGGTAGGTACTTCTGGGACAGCTCTCATAAATGGCACAAAGAAACATTTCTGTTGTTCTCTATAGCATATATCGAGTACACATTGAGAATGGTATAGCAGCAATGGAAATGTCAGGGCTGGAATACAGATCCCTTCACGTGCAAAGTGAATACTCTCCAAACGTTTGGTACCTCTATTCTAAAGCAGGATCTGGTGCTTAAGGTGCAATTAGAGCTCCCAATAAGAGCTCGGAGATTAAAGGTAAACGCACTGTGGCAATGGAATGGCACCAATGTTGGGTGGTGTTCACTTCCGTGCTTCTTAAACATTTCCGATAGCCTTTGAAGTCCAGCGTCATCACTAGTTCTAGGATTTGCATATAAATGTATATTTATATTCAAAGCTCAAGTTTAATGAATGTTTGTATATCCTAGTGTTTCAAAATAACTTTAATAAAATAGATCAATATTCTTTCGTATACTTTATCATTTTTCACAGTTCCCAGATAATAACATTCCACATAAGTGGCAATTTGTTTAATTCCTAATTATTTATTTTCGGTTCTCAAAATTCAGTACATGATAGCATAATTTTTCTTTCATGTTAACATTTCTCTAGTACCTTTAATTGCAATGGCCATATCGGTGGTCTTTTTACCTTCGGACGTATTATCCACGGCAATGGTGTTAACTCGTATGCCGTTGTCATTGGATTTCTGGTTTTTCTTTGGGTTTTATACATTAGATCACACACATTCACATTCTCATTCATACCTCCAAACTCTGGGGAGGATAGAGAATAGTCTTGGCTAAAAAGAAACTCCCATACCCAGTAGGGAATTCAGCTAAACTTAATTGTTAATAGTCTGATAATTAATACAAAATGAAAAGGAAATTGTTGGGCATTTACTTTGTCCATAGATGAAGCCCGTAAATGCGGGAAGAAGTTGGAAGCGTCAAATAACAGAGTATAATCATCTGTGAACTAAAACGGACCGCTAAAATGTTTCTATGCCGTTTAAATGAAAATGCAATTCATCTGGAACTGCTAGCCTCACTTATCCGCCCGCCTATTGTTTATAAAAACACACTAATCTAAATGGCATAAGGAAACATTAGATTTAGCATTTAAATAACATAACATTTAAATTGAAATTTGTTTTATTTATAGACGCTCTTTAACTGTTGTGATCCTTAGCGTCCCATTCTATATTCAGCGTGAAATTCCGGTAATTTTGCTCAGAGGCCTCTTTATCAGGCTTGAGATTCTTTTAAGTGCCGTAAATCTACGATACGGTACCACCGGCTTTACTTCCCTTTGGAAGGAAGCATGCTAAGGATTTTTACGCCCGAAAAAGTCGGGTTTGAACCCGCGACCTGGGGAACTAAAGGCTAGCATGGTAACCACTACACCACGGAGGACGACATAACATTTAAACGACTGCGTTAAGATTGCGAGAGCAAATATTGTATTTATTGTAACATTATTGTAGCTCCGCGTTTGGAAGCCAATTTACGAGAGCAAATATATGTTTTTCTTTACGCGATGCCATCTTGTGTGACGTCACTCGTTGGTCTGGTCCGTAGCTTCCTCTGACGTAGCAATTTGTATCAATTAGGGTTCGAAAGAATTTAAGGTTATGTATATTGTCCTCCGGCTAGCTATCATCTTTTCTTGGTAGAACTTGTATCTCTTGCAGGGTGTGAAGCGGAAAGGAATCTTTTGTCTAGAAATGATATTGACGAAGAAATTGGTTTTATAATCTTTATTGCAGAACACGTTCACGAACACTTTCACATATTTATCTTGATACTCGCCATACTGAAACTGTTTGTAATAACTTCTTATCACTTTTAACTCACGTACTTCAACTTTATATATTTAACTGTATAATACTTTATAAGATTTCTCGTACTTCTGCTGCGCGTAACTTGACGAATTGAGAGACCGACATGAGAATCTTGTTGAACTGGGAGCTGACGTGTTATGTGTTGAGAATCTTGTTGAACTGTGGGACACGCTACCTCGGCCTGGCTTATTTATAGGCTTGCCTCAAGATACGCCTAAAGATTATAAATGAACTGCCATTGGCTAATAAAACGCGCCAACATTAGCGTCTATTTTACTATCCAATGAAAACCACTAATACATATTACTTTTAGGGAAAATTCTAGAAGCTTTTACCGAAAAGGCGCGAAACATTACGTAACTTCCTGGTTCCCGGTACTGATAAACAACTCATCCCCTTGCTGCATTATTGCGTTATTGTTGACAGTTTCAGTAGAGCCGTATATTATTATTTACCAATAATATTTACAATTAATAAACCTCTGAAATCAATGTCACATAAAAATACATATTCATATTACAATCGTTATTTACATTTGAGTAATTTATGATACAAATTACCGTATCAAGATGCAATCATTTAGTAACAACATCCTTGCCATTTTGTGACAGCTTCTTCTCCCTTTAGAAGCTTTTATGGAGTTAAGTCTCTTAATATGTAATTCCCCTTGGTAATTTCCCTCTTACACCTTTCTACTGAAACGCTTGCTTGATGACAGTAGGGGAACGGAGTTCATTCCCGCTCAGGGGGCAATGGTGCTCATGTAAGTATTTCGGTTTGGGTGAGAGTTTGACTTGCCCAAGAGGTGCTGAATTTGTGTGGTAGTCTTTATAACTTCGTAGTAGTTTAACGGTGGATCCGGAAGGAGAGGTTTTGTTGTAAACGTGCAAAATATTTTCAGCACGAATTTCTTATAGAAAAAGAAAACTAAAGGTACGTGATTATCTATTATTTTGTGCACTTGACAGTTATCATGTTGATTAGAGATGCATACAGCTTCCCATTAATATATAAAACAGCATCTAAAACTTTATAACTTCTTCACTATAGGTAAAGAATTCCAACATGGTCATGGAGGGTAATGACGCTCAGGTGAGCAATGACCACTTCATCAAATGGTAGGGCAAAGAAAACCAAAAAGCCAGTTGTTTGAAAGTTTTTCAGAAGAAGATGGATGAAGAAGAGTTATGCCATAATGATGAACTAGAGGACATCATGCCAAATCCATTTATTGATTGTGAAGAGAATAAAAATGATGATATATGTGCGGTGTGTGAAGAGTTTGGTCGAAACGGTGAAATCTGGTTACTGTGTACCATTTGTGCAAATTGGGCCCATAAAGATTGTAGTGGGGATGATAAACCACAAAATTATAAATATGATTTTTGCATCCATTGGTCTGACCACACTGAGCGCAATTACCCCCAAGTATCGGGCAATCCCGCTCATTGCATAGTTTTATTATTTATTTTTTAGTTCCTGCACTATAACGTTTTTCGAATAAAACTTGTTCATTTATATAAAAAGGCTGTTCAATGATTGTGTTTTGCCAGCAACCTGCACATTTAACTATATTTTGAGAAATTCTTAGCAATTTTTCCTTCAGTGAGCGCCTCCCCTAATGGCATATAGAGTCTTTCTATTGATCCATCAATTCAGCACCGAATGGGATGGCCCAGACGATAACGTCTGTGGTCCGCATTAGGGAGGTCCCAGGTTCAAAACCCCGCGGCTAACAAAAGGTTTTATCCCGGTATCCTCGGTCGCTATGGTTAATTTGATCCTAGAATTTTTCTTTCACCACTACATTTTATTTCCTTATTCTAAACCGCCATACCAGTCATTGGGCTGATCGCCCATCCAGGATATGCTATTATCTAGACTTAGCTTGCTCCTCGACAGGCTACTGACTAAGACATTGCTTGTAAGTCCTTAAGGGTGTAAGTTCTACAAAGAGGAAGGCAATACTTTAAAGAGGAAGAAGTAGAGTTTAAGAAACCGTGGCCAACATAAACATGGTTCACGCACACTGGAATCAATGACATATATGGTACTTCTAACAGGTGAATGACTGTGTGTTAAACTTGAGGTAGTGAACTCCTGCTTTAGTGCAGTGGTTCTCAAACTTTCGCCCACTTTATTATCCTGTGTAATCCTGCTCCCCCTGCATAATGTAGAATAGAAAGAAGTATGATAATGCCCATTACTTGGGAATAAAACTGTATTTGGCAATTTTTTTGTATTGTTCAATTCTTCGACGTCATCCCTGTCACACTACGGTGCCCTCCCCAAGTGAGCATAAGTGTTTATTTCGCGAAAGATGTTAACCATCTTTAAGATGATTCGGCAAAGAAAGGTTACACTAATTTATCTGACATCTAGTTCATCCAATGATTCTTTTGAATCGATGATTTTTTAAATGTGTGAGAAGATAATATTATTACATTGTAGTTATTGCATGACTTCTTTATTCTTTAACTAAGATAAACCGAAGGCACAGAAATTAAATATTTACGAGTTATAGCAGGGTGCACCTTTATGGATAAAAACACAGTGAAGATATCTGCAAGAAATTGAAAATATTTATCCTTATAGAGATACTAGAAGAGTATAGAAAACAATGGTATGAACATGTCTGCAGAATCCATTACAATAGAATGCTTGGAGAAGTATGAACTATCGAAAAGAAAAAAGAGAACAGGGACTTCCACGGAAGAGAGGGATAAGGCGGGTATAATGCCTAATTGGAGCCAGGACGAACCAACAGTGGTTTATTTCTCGAAAGGAAAAGAAGTGCCCATGGTATACCTTAGTCGTAAGGTATAGAGGGTATGGCATCCTATTTTTCTGGATTGGATGGGAGAAATTAAACTAGCTGGAAAACATGTATTAGCCACTTGTGTGTGTTGGAATAAACACTTTATAATTAAGTTAATAGCCGTTTCTGTAAGGAATCTAATTAATTTGTTTGCTTATTTGCAGTTTTTGTTATTTTACAGTAGGTATAAGTACACAAAGCCATTTAAGGTATATTGTAAAGCCAAACTACATCATGAAGCATCTTTCATTCGTTTACTGCCTTTTTCTTAAAGCAATTTCAACGGTAAGATGAAGTTAGGAAAGTTATGAATAAAGCGTCTAATAGCAGTTTAGAAAAGCCCGGTTAGCTCAGTCGGTAGAGCATGAGACATTTAAACTCGATTATGGGCTCGAAACACACGCTGGAAAAGTATTTTATAACGCGTAAACTGCTGGCACAGGTTTACTTCAGTCACATAAGAACCCACAAAAGCAGCCCCGACAGCTCAGTCGGTAGAATATGAGATTCTTAATCTCACGGTCGCTGGTTCGAACCTAACGCTGGGCGGTTACATTTTATAAGGCATAAATTACTGCACATGTCGAGATCTTCAAACCGAATCAAATGGATTCATCCACACCTGCAAGGTACAACTGAACACCACTCTAAAGTTTGGGGACTACATGACCAATCTGGACAGACTCTGCACCTCAATACAGCGAATGATCAGGGACGAGCACCACTTCGGCAGGGAGCTTCAACAGCCAGTCACAGATTCATCGGACTGGCCGGACGCAGCAACCAGAGGCCGCAACAGACACAGAAAGAACTTCTAAACAAGACTGCACTCTACTTCGCGGAGGCATACTGGCCATCGTCTAGCTTGCTTACCGCCACACCTTACCTCTCCTAATTTTCCTTTATATCTCACCCTTGAATTTCCATGGCCGCAACCTGGGAACTGCGGCAACTCTTCACTCCTGAATTCCCAAGGGCACAAGCAGGGCCTCGGTCATGCTTGCGTCCTGGCACCTTACCTCCTGGCTTAGGCCCTAGTGGCCGGCCAATATATCCTTACCATGAATCCGCCGGTGCAACAGCGGTACGGCCGCATTATCACTCCGAATTCCTCTTTTTTTCCTTCTTCCATATTTTCCTTCCGGTGGAGGAGTTTTTAGTGGGTATGCCGACTATTGGTGAGTCCCACACTCTCAGTCACGACTCCCATCGGGGCTGGGGTAAGTGATTAAATCATTTTCTCCTCCACTCGAAAAAAAAAACATGATTAACACAGCATTGATAGATCTTCAAGCCAACTGCCCGGCTAGCTCAGTCGGTAGAGCATGAGGCACTTAACCTCAGGGTCGTGAGTTCGAGCCTAATGCTGGGGGCTTGTATTTTATAAGGCATAAATTACTGCACACGTTTCACACAGCAATGATACATCTGCAACGTAACAGCCCTGCTAGCTCAGTCGGTAGAAAATGAGGCTCTTAATCTCACGATCAAGGGTTAGAGCGCGCGCTGGTGATTGTATTTTGTAAGGCATAAATTACTGCACATTTTTAACACAGCAACGATAAATCTGCAACTTAACAGGCCGGCTAGCTCAGTCGGTAGAGCATGAGGCTTTTTAATCTCAGGGTCGTTGGTTCGAGTCCCACGCTAGGCGGTTGTAATTTTTTAAAGAATAAATTACTGCACATGTTTAACACAGTAATGAGATGTCAAAAAGCTAACAGACTGGCTAGTTCAGTCGGAAGAGCATGAGGCTCCCAATCTCAAGGTCCTGGTTTCGAGCCTCACGCTGGGCGATTACTTTTTATAAGGCATAAATAACTGCACGTGTTTAACACAGTAATGATATAGCTGCAAGCTAAAAGCCCGGGTGGCTCAATCGGTAGAGCATGAGGCTCTTAAACTCAGAGTCGTCGGTTCTTGCCACACGCTGGGCGGTTGTATTTTATAAGGCATACGTTACTGCACACGTTTAAAACAGTAATGATAGATCTGCAAGCTAATAGCCCGGCTAGCTCGCTCGGTAGAGCACGAGGCACTTAATCTCAGGATCAAGGGTTCGTCCACACGCTGGGTGGTTGTGTTTTATAAGGCAAAAATTACCGCACAGGTTTAACACAGTAATGATATATCTATAAGTCAAAGGCCCGGGTAGCTCAGTACGTAGAGTTTGAGGCTGTTAATCTCAGGTTCATGGGTTCGAATCCTACGCTGAGCGGTTGTATTTTATAAAGAATAAATTACTGCACATGTTTAACACAGTAATGAGATGGCTATAAGCTCACAGCCGGGCTAGCTAAATCAGTAGAGCATGAGGTTCTTAATCTCAGAGTCGTGGGTTCTAGCACCACGCTGGGCGGTTGTATTTTATAAGGCATACATTGCTGCACGCGTTTAACACAGTAGTGATAGATCTGCAATCAAACAGCCCGTGTAGCTCAGTCGATAGAGTATGAGACTCTTAATCGCAGGGTCTAGGGTTCCATTCCTACGCTGGGTAGTTGTATTCTATAAGGCATACATTACTGAAAATGTTTAACACAGTAATGAGAAGGCTATAATCTAACAGCCGGGCTATTTCGATCGGTAGAGCATGAGGTTCTTAATCTCAGCGTCGTGAGTTCGAGACCTACGCCGGGTGGTTTTATTTTATAATGCATAAATTACTGCACATATTTCATACAGTAATGACATATCTGCAGGCTAACGGTCCGGTTAGCTCAGCCTGTACAGCATGAGGCTCTTAATCTTCGGGTCGTGAGTTCGAGGCCCACGCTGAGCGGTTGTATTTTATAAGCCATAAATTACTGTACATGTTTAACACAGTAATGATATATCTCCAAACTAACAGCTCGGCTAGCTCAGTCGGTAGAACTTGAGGCTCTTAATCTCAGGGTCGTGGTTTCGAGCCTCGCGCTGGACGGTTGTATTTTATAAGGCATAAATTACTGCACATATTTAACACAGTAATTATATATCTGCAAGCTAACAGCCCGGCTAGCTCACTCGGTAGAGCATGAGGCTCTTAATCTCAGGGCCGTGGGGTCGAGCCCCACACTGGGCAGTTGTGATTTATAAGGCATAAATTACTGCACATCTTTAACACAGTAATGGGATGTCTGTAAGCTAAAAGCCAGGCTAGCTCAGTCGTTACAGCATGAGCCTCTTAATCTCAGGGTCAAGGGTTCGACCACACGCTGAGTGGTTGTGTTTTATAAGGCAAAAATTACTGCACATGTTTAACAAAGTAATGATATATCTGCAAGCCAAAAGCCCGGCTATCTCAGTCGGTAGAGCATGAGGCTCTTAATCTCAGGGTCGTGGGTTGAAGTCCTACGCTGTGCGGTTGTATTTTATAAATAATAAATTACTGCACATGTTTAACACAGTAATGAGAAGGCTATAATCTAACAGCCGGGGTATTTCGATCGGTAGAGCATGAGGTTCTTAATCTCAGCGTCGTGAGTTCGAGACCTACGCTGGGTGGTTTTATTTTATAAGGCATAAATTACTGCACATGTTTCATACAGTAATGACATATCTGCAGGCTAACGGCCCGGCTAGCTCAGCCTGTAGAGCATGAGGCTCTTAATCTTTGGGTCGTGAATTCGAGCCCCACGCTGAGCGGTTGTATTTTATAAGCCATAAATTACTGTACATGTTTAACACAGTAAAGATATATCTGCAAGCTAACAGCCCGGCTAGGTCAGTCGGTAGAAGATCCGGCTCTTAATCTCAGGGTCGTGGGTTCGAGCCCCACGGTGGGCAGTGGTATTTTATAAAGCATACATTACTGCACAGGTTTAACACAGTAATGATATATCTGCAAGAAAACAGCCAGGCTAGCTCAGTCGGTAGGGCATGAGGCTCTCAATCTCAGGGTCGTGTGTTCGAACCCCACTCTGGGTGATTGCATATTATATGGTATAAATTACTGCACATGTTTAACGCAGTAATAATAGAGCTTGAGGCTAACAGCCCGACTTCCTCAAACGGTAGAGCATGTGACTCTTAATATCAGGGTTCTGTGTTCGAGCACCACGCTGCCGGGTGTGTTTTATAAGGCATAAAAAACTGCACATGTTTAATACAGTAATGATATATCTGTAACCTAACAGCCCGGGTAGCTCAGTCGGTAGAGCATGAGGGTTTTAATCTCAGCGGTTGTATTTTAGAAGGCATAAATTACTGCATATATTTAACACAGTAATGATATATCTGCAACCTTCAGCCCGCCTATCTCAGTCGCTGGAACATGGTGCTCTTAATCTCATGGTCGTGGGTGCGAGCCCCACGGTGGGCGGTTTAATTTTATAAGGCATACATTACTGCACACGTTTAACACAGTAATGATATATCTGCAAGCAAGCAGCCAGGCTAGCTCAGTCGGTAGAGCATAAGACTTTTGATCTCAGGATCAAGGGTTCAAACCCTACGCTGGGAGTTTGTATAAATTACTGTAAATATTTAACACAGTAATGACACATCTGCAAGCTAACGGCCCCGCTAGTTCAGTCGGTAGAGCATGAGGCTCATAATCTCGGGGTCGTGGGTTCGAGCCCCACGCTGGGAGGTTGTATTTTATAAGTCATACATTACTGCACACATTTAACACAATAATGATAGAGATGCAACCAAACAGCCCTGCAAGCTCAGTCGGTAGAGCATGAGACTCCTAATCTCAGGGTCAACGGTTCCAGCCCTACGCTGGGTGGTTGTATTTTATAAGGCATATTTAACACAGTAATAACACATCTGCAACATAACGGCCCGGATTGCTCAGTCGGTAGAGAATGAGGCTTTTAATCTCAGCGGTTGTATTTTAGAAGGCATAAATTACTGCATATATTTAACACAGTAATGATATATCTGCAACCTACAGCCCGCCTATCTCAGTCGCTGGAGCATGGGGCTCTTAATCTCATGGTCGTGGGTACGAGCCCCACGGTGGGCGGTTTAATTTTATAAGGCATACATTACTGCACACGTTTAACGCAGTAATGATATATCTGCAAGCAAGCAGCCAGACTAGCTCAGTCGGTAGAGCATGAGACTTTTAATCTCCGGATCAAGGGTTCAAACCCTACGCTGGGAGTTTGTATAAATTACTGTAAATATTTAACACAGTAATGACATATCTGCAAGCAAACGGCTCATCTAGCTCAGTCGGTTGAACGTGAGACTCTTAACCTCAGGGTCAAGGGTTCGAGCACTACGCTGGGAGCTTGTATTTTATAAGGCATATTTAACACAGTAATAACACATCTGCAACATAACGGCCCGGATTGCTCAGTCGGTACAGAATAAGGCTCTTAATCTCAGGGTCGTGAGTTCGAATCCCACGCTGGGCGGTTGTATTTTATAAGGCATACATTACTGCACACGTTTAACACAGTAATTATAGATATGCAACCAAACAGCCCTGCAAGCTCAGTCGGTAGAGCATGAGACCCCTAATCTCAGGGTCAACGGTTCCAGCCCTACGCTGGGTGGTTGTATTTTATAAGGCTTAAATTACTGTACATATTTAACACAGTAATGACATATCTGCAAGCTAACGGTCCATCTAGCTCAGTCGGTTGAGCGTGAGACTCTTAACCTCTGGGTCAAGGGTTCGAGACCTACGCTGGGAGCTTGTATTTTATAAGGCATATTTAACACAGTAATAACACATCTGCAAACCAACGCCCCGGCTAGCTCAGTCGGTAGAGAATGAGGCTCTTAATCTCAGGGTCGTGAGTTCGAATCCCAAGCTGGGCGGTTGTATTTTATAAGGCAAAAATTACTGCACATGTTTAACACAGTAATGATATATTTGCAAGCAAACAGCACGACTAGCTCAGTCGGTAGAGCATGAGGCTTTTAACCTCAGGTTCGTGGGTTCGTGCCCCACGCTGGGCGGTTGTAGTTTTTTAAAGAATAAATTACTGCACATGATTAACACAGTAATGAGATGTCTAACAGCTAACAGACTGGCTAGTTCATTCGGAAGAGCATGAGGCTATCAATCTCAAGGTCCTGGTTTCAAGCCTCACGCTGGGCGATTACATTTTATAAGGCATAAATAACTGCACGTGTTTAACACAGTAATGATATATCTGCAAGCTAACAGCCCGGGTAGCTCAATCGGTAGAGCAAGAGGCTCTTAACCTCAGGGTCGTCGGTTCGTGCCCCACGCTGGGAGGTTGTATTTTATAAGGCATACATTACTGCATACGTTTAACAATAAGGATAGATCTGCAAGTTAACACCCCGACTAGCTCACTCGGTAGAGCACGAGGCACTTAATCTCAGGACCAAGGGTTCGTCCACACGCTGGGTGGTTGTGTTTTATAAGGCAAAAATTACCGCACAGGTTTAACACAGTAATGATATATCTGCAAGCCAAAGGCCCGGGTAGGTCAGTACGTAGAGTTTGAGGCTGTTAATCTCAGGTTCGTGGGTTCGAGTCCTACGCTGAGCGGTTGTATTTTATAAAGAATAAATTACTGCACATGTTTAACACAGTAATGAGATGTCTATAAGCTAACAGACCGGCTAGCCCAGTCGGTGCGGCATGAGACTCTTAATCTCAGAGTCAAGGGCTCCAGCCTTACGCTGGGTGGTTGTGTTTTATAAGGCATAAATTACTGCACATATTTAACACAGTAGTGACACATCTGTAAGCTAACGGCCCTGCTAGCTCAGTCGGTAGCTCATGAGGCACTTAATCTCAGGGTTCTGGGTTCCAGCCCCACGCTTGGCGGTTGTATTTTATAAGGCATACATTACTGCACACGTTTAACACAGTTATAATATATTTGCAAGCTACAGGTCGGCTATCAGTCGGTAGAGCATGAGGCTCTTAATCTCAGGGTCGTGGGTTCGAGCTCCACGCTGGTCGGTTGTATTTTATAAGGCATTCATTACTGCACATGTTTAACACAGTAGTGATATATCTGCAAACTAACAGCCCGGCTAGCTCGGTCCGGAGAGCATGAGGATCTTAATCTCAAGGTCGTGGGTTCTAGCCCCACGCTGGTCGGTTGTATTTTATAAGGCATAAATTATCGCACATGTTTAACACAGTAATGAAAGATCTAGAAACTAACAGCTTGGCTAGCTCAGTAGATAGAGCATGAGGCACTTTATCTCAGAGGGGTGGGTTCGAGCCCCACATTGGGCGGTTGTATTTTATAAGGCATTAATTACTGCACATGTTTAACACAGTAGTGATGTATCTCCAAACTAACAGCCCGGCTAGCTCAGTCGGTAGAGCATGAGGCTCTTAATCTCAGGGTCGTGGGTTCGAGCCCCACCCTGGGCGTTTGCATATTATATGGCATAAATTACTGCACATGTTTAACACAGCAATGAGATGTTTATAAGCTAGCAGCCCGGCTAGCTCAGTCGGTAGAGCATGAGGCTCTTAATCTCAGGGTCGTGGGTTCGAGCTCCACGCTGGTCGGTTGTATTTTATAAGGCATTCATTACTGCACATGTTTAACACAGTAGTGATATATCTGCAAACTAACAGCCCGGCTAGCTCGGTCCGGAGAGCATGAGGATCTTAATCTCAAGGTCGTGGGTTCTAGCCCCACGCTGGTCGGTTGTATTTTATAAGGCATAAATTATCGCACATGTTTAACACAGTAATGAAAGATCTAGAAACTAACAGCTTGGCTAGCTCAGTAGATAGAGCATGAGGCACTTTATCTCAGAGGGGTGGGTTCGAGCCCCACATTGGGCGGTTGTATTTTATAAGGCATTAATTACTGCACATGTTTAACACAGTAGTGATGTATCTCCAAACTAACAGCCCGGCTAGCTCAGTCGGTAGAGCATGAGGCTCTTAATCTCAGGGTCGTGGGTTCGAGCCCCACCCTGGGCGTTTGCATATTATATGGCATAAATTACTGCACATGTTTAACACAGCAATGAGATGTTTATAAGCTAGCAGCCCGGCTAGCTCAGTCGGTAGAGCATGAGGCTTTTAATCTCAGGGTCGTGGGTTCGAGTCCCACGTTGGGCGCTTGTAATTTTTTAAAGAATAAATTACTGCACATATTTAACACAGTAATGAGATGTCTAAAAGCTAACAGACTGGCTAGTTCAGTCGGAAGAGCATGAGGCTCTCAATCTCAAGGTCCTGGTTTCGAGCCTCACGCTGGGCGATTACATTTTATAAGGCATAAATAACTGCACGTGTTTAACACAGTAATGATATATCCGCAAGCTAACAGCCCGGGCAGCTCAATCCCCAGAGAATGAGGCTCTTAACCTCAGGGTCGTCCGTTCGTGCCCCACGGTGGGCGTTTGTATTTTATAAGGCATACATTACTGCACACGTTTAACACAGTAATGATATATCTGCAAACAGCCAGGCTAGCTCAGTCGGTAGAGCATGAGACTCTTAATCTCAGGATCAAGTGTTCGAACCCTACGCTGGGAGTTTGTATTTTATAAGGCATAAATTACTGCACATATTTAACACAGTAATGACACATCTGCAAGCAAACGGCCGGGCTAGCTCAGTCGGTAGAGAATAAGGCTCATAATTTCCGGGTCGTGGGCTCAAGCCCCACGCTTGGAGGTTGTATATTATAAGCCATAAGTTACTGCACATGTTTAACACAGTAATGAGATGCCTAGAAGCGACCAGCTCGGCTAGTTCAGTCGGAAGAGCATGGTGTTCTCAATCTCAGGGTCGCGTGTTCCAGCCCCACGCTGGGAGGTTGTATTTTATAAGGCATACATTACTGCACACGTTTAACGCAGTAATGATATATCTGCAAGTAAACAGCTCTGCTAGCTCAGTCGGTAGAGCATGAGACTCCTAATCTCAGGGTCAAGAGTTCCAACCCTACGCTGGATGGTTGTATTTTATAAGGCTTAAATTACTGTACATATTTAACATAGTAATGACATATTTGCAAGCTAACGGTCCAGCTAGCTCAGTCGGCTGAGCGTGAGACTCTTAACCTCAGGGTCAAGGGTTCGAGCCCTACGCTGGGAGCTTCTATTTCATAAGGCAGAAATTACTTCGCATATTTAACACAGTACTGACACACCTGCAAAATAACGGCCCGGCTAGGTCAGTCGATAGAGCATGAGACCCTTAATCTCCTGGTAGTGGTCTCGAGCACCGCGCTGGACGGCTGTATTTTATAAACCATAAAATACAGCAAATGTTTAACACAGTAATGAGTGGCTATAAGATAACAGCCGGGCTAGCTCAATCGGTAGAGCATGAGGCTCTTAATTTCAGGGTTGTGAGTTCGAGACCCACGCTGGGTGGCGGCATTCTATAAGGCATAAATTACATCACATGTTTAACACCGTAATGATATAATTGCAAGTTAACAGCCCGGTTAGTTCAGTCGGTAGAGCATGAAGCTCCTAATCTCAGGGATTTGTATTCGAGCCCCACACCGGGCGGTTGTATTTTATAAGGCATAAATTACATCACATGTTTAACACAGTAATGAGATGCCTGTAAGCTAACAACCTGGCCAGTTCAGTCGGAAGAGCATGGGACTCTCAATCTCAGGGTCGTGGCTTCGAGACCCACGCTGGCCGATGTTATTTTATAATGCATAAATTACAGCAGATTTTTCACTCAGCAATGTTAGATCTGCAACCTAATAGCCCGGCTAGCTCAGTCGGTAGCGCAAGAGGCTGTTTTTAATGTCAGGTTCATGGGTTCGAGTCCCACGCTAGGCGGTTGTGTTTCATAAAGAATAAATTACTCCACATGTTTAACACAGTAATGAGATGTCCCTAAGCTAACAGCCCGGCTAGGTCAGTCGGTAGAGCATGAGGCTCTTAATCTCAGGGTCGTGGGTTCGTGCCCCACGCTGCGGATGTATTTTGTAAGGCATAAATTACTGCATATGTTTAATTCAATAATGATATATCTGTACTCTAACAGCCCGGCTAGCTCAGTCCGTAGAGTATGAGGCTGTTAATCTCAGGGTCGTGTGTTCGAGCCCCACGCTGGGCGGTTGTATTTTATAAGCCATAAATTACTGCACATATTTAACACAGTAATTATAGATCTACAAACAAACAGACCGGCTATCTCAGTCGGTAGAGCATGAGGCTCTTAATCTCAGGGTCGTAAGTTCGAGCCCCACGCTGGGGTGTTGTATTTTATAAGGCACAAATTACTGCACATTGTTAACACAGTAATGAGAACCCTGTAAGCTAACTACCTGGCTAGTTCAGTCGGAAGAACATGGGGCTCTCAATCTCAGGGTCGTGGATTCGAGCCCCAAGTTGGTCGGTTGTATTTTATAAGGCATAAATTACTGCACGTGTTTAACACAGCAATGATAGATCTGCAAGCAAACAGCCCGGCTAGCTTAGTCGGTAGAGCATGAGGCGCTTAATCTCAGGGTCGTGAGTTCCAGCCCCACGCTGGGCGGTTGTATTTCATAAGGCATAAATTTCTGCACATGTTTAACACAGCAATGATACATCTGTAAGGTAACAGCCCGGCTAGCACAGTCGATAAAGCATTAGGCTCTTAATCTCAGGGTCGTGGGTTCGAGCCCAACGCTGGGCGATGGTATTTTACAAGGCATAAATTATTGCACATGTTTAACACATTAATGATACATCTGTAAGCTAAGAACCTGGCTAGCGCAGTCGTTTAGAGAATGAGTCTGTTAATCTCACGGTCAAGGGATCGCGCCGCACGCTGGGCGGTTGTATTTTGTAAGGCATAAATTACTGCACATTTTTAACACAGCAATGATAGATCTGCAACCTAGCAGCCCGGCTAGCTCAGTCGGTAGAGCATGAGGCTCTTAATCTCAAGGTCGTGGGTTCGAGCCCCACGCTGGGCGGTTGCATTTTATAAGGCATAAATTACTGTACATGTTTAATACATCAATGAGATGTATTTAAGCTAGCCGCCCGGCAAGCTCAGTCGGTAGAGCATGAGGCTCTTAATCTCAGGGTCGTGGGGTCGAGCCCCACACTGGGCAGTTGTGTTTTATAAGGCATAAATTACTGCACATCTTTAACACAGTAATGGGATGTCTGTAAGCTAAAAGCCAGGCTAGCTCAGTCGTTACAGCATGAGCCTCTTAATCTCAGGGTCAAGGGTTCGACCACACGCTGAGTGGTTGTGTTTTATAAGGCAAAAATTACTGCACATGTTTAACACAGTAATGATATATCTGCAAGCCAAAAGCCCGGCTATCTCAGTCGGTAGAGCATGAGGCTCTTAATCTCAGGGTCGTGGGTTCGAGCCCCACGCTGGGCGGTTTTATTTTATAAGGCATGCATTACTGCACACGTTTTTCACAGTAATGATAGATCTGAGGGCATACAGCCCGGCTAGCTCAGTCAGTAGAGCATGAGACTCTTAATCTCAGGGTCTAGGGTTCAAGCCCTACGCTGGGTGGTTGTATTTTATAAGGCGTAAACTACTGCACAAGTGTAACACACTAATGAGAGACCTGCAAGCATTATGATTTCAGATGAGATAGCAGTTAGTACCTGCAAATGTTTATTTCGATTAACATGTAATAGATCGAAAATAAGCGTGTGTGAAAATACTTTGTACAAGATTGGAGAAAGTCATGTGAATGACACACATCAGTTTTTTCCTTTTTGAATTATATTGTTCACAGACAGAAAGACGCGGACCTTGCCTTAAAAACTTTTTTTTTTAATTTCAGGTACCTTAATTGTATTTCAGTGAAGTCCAGAAATAGTTTTTTTATAGAATACAATACTTGCTCTACCTACGATATATGTCGTCCTTCGTGGTGTAGTGGTTACCATGCTAGCCTCTAGTTGTAGCAGTCGCGGTTTCAAACTCGGCAGAGGGCGATGGAGTTTTTCGGAGTAAAAATCCCTAACATGGCTTCCTTCGGAAGGCAAGTATAGCGGGTAGTCCTAAGTCGTAGCTTTAAGGCACGTAAAAGAACCTCAAGCCTAATAAATTGGTCTCTGAGCAAAATTCCCGGTCTTTCACGCCCAATATAGAATGGGACGCTTAGGTCCATAGCAGTTAAAGAGCATCCACAAATAAAAAAATAAATTTAATTTCTGCAATGATACGAACATTTTCAACGAATGGCGGAGGAGAGGTGGCCCAATAGAGGTCTGCACGGTCTTGGGCTGGGCCGTGGGTCGGATAAGGTCTTATTTGAAAAAAGTTCGGGTTGGGCTCGGGTTTGAAAATAAAGACGAAGAAAAATTAATTTATTATATTCAACATAGCATTTTATTTGTCATATACGTATGTGAAACGTGTGGAATTAAATTCGAAACCATTTGGACCATTTTGCGAAAATCAAAAACAATGAATACGTTTCCATGTAAAGAGAAAATACACAAAAGATTCATTTATCACATTTTTCTAGGTTCGCGATATTGAGATGTCAGGAGTAGCGCAGTTATCGCAGTATACATACATCTATGGCGGTGATAATGCTAGTAATACTAAGTAAATGCTCGCTTCGGCCAATTGCGAATAATATTACAATAGCACAGCAACTGCAAACTCTGTCTCTCCGTCCACGCACACCCAGGACATCCTCGGGAGAGTGCAGTAATAGGGACGGCATTTGGTCAGTAAGGCAACATGTCACTTACCACATGCGGATTGCAGGACCTCAGCCGCCATTGTTTCTGTAAAACTAAAGTAAAGGTATCGACGAACGGGCCCCCGAAACCATGGTAGAGAATCGCACGCAGGCCATCCGGTCCCTCGAGCTTCTACCCTGACCCGTGAGAAGGAGGGATAAGATGAGAGGCCCTATCCGGGTGGTGTTCCCGAAGGAGCGCCCGCCCGAAAGCACCCAGAGGCGGGTATCCAACTGAGCGGTCCCTGGACGATCTCCACAGAGTACAGAGCCACCATCCAACCGCAAACCGCTGAACACCGTCGCCTGTTTCTATAACCAACCCTGAAACGGTTGACAATGAAGATGATGGGTACAGGAATTGAGGGTCAGTAGAGTCGAGGTAGAAGGAACCACTCCAGCATTCGCTGCTGACCCGGGGAAACCACGAAAAACCCATGGATCATAGTGGGAGATCACCGCAAATCGAACCCGGAACCTCTCAATATGAGTCGCGGAGTTACCGCAGCGCCACGTTGCTCGTAAGTATTTTTGTAAAGTGGCTCCTCAATTAGTCCTAGGACCTGAGTTCATCCCTTATCAAACCTCTAAGCAGAGGAAAAAATTCCATATCGATACCAGTAATCGAAACAGGTCCTTCGCAGCATAGACAACAGTATTTCGTGCACTAATAATAGTAATATTATATTATTTAAATATCATTTACATTTAAAAATATTATTATAATAATTATTATATTATTTAAAACAAAATTAGACAATCTGGCCCGGGCCGGGTGGCACAGTATAGTCTATTCTCGGGCCGAGCCTAAGAATTCCTGACCGTGCAGACATCTATAACCCAAACGTATCATCAATTGGGTTGAGCCTGGTAGGAATAAACGTGAAAGAGCATGGAAGACGTGACATGAAGGAATAAGCACAGCCATGCGGAAGAGGGACCTGGAAGAAGGACAATAGAACTCGGAAATCCAGAATGCAACTGCTGGAAAGTGGAGAGACTAGAGAGCAACAGCGGCTATTCAGGCGATGTGTATGAAGTGCCACCTGTTTTCTAACATCAGATACATTATTGTTTTTGTGACTGTTTACTTTTTTCTCTGTTGCCGACAGTGCCATTCACGCTTCTCAGAGTTGACTTTCTGTCCGCTAGAACGTTATCCTGCAGTGAACGAAATCACAATTTTAAATGAAGGTTAGTATCTTTGACGTTGAACTACTTTGGTAAATTATTTCCAACTCTTCATGGTTGCCATGACAACAGAAACGCAGTCTAGTGAGGTTCCATTTTTAGAAACATTGGCAGATACAAAATGCAGCTGGAATGAAGTCTTGGTATAGGTTTCTCTTTAACTCGTCAACTCCCTTAGCGGACAGAGTTGGCAGAACATAAGTAATTTAAGGTATTTTTATGTTTGATTTCTTAACATGTTACAGTATAACCAGCGCCATAATTTGAAATTTGGTGTCAGTTTGATTTGATGCTGTAAAACTATTTAGATGTATAGCTTTTCGTGTGCTGTGAAAGTGAAATATGTATCCGTTTAGAGACACTGTTAATATTACAAGGGAGACCACTTAGTAGGTGGAAGGACAAAGACAAGAAATATTTTTTTAAACTGCAGAAGGCCAGTAGTTCCCTTCTAACATTTAGTTACTAAATAAAACTAGTGAAATGAAATAAAAAAAACGGAAAATTATACAACCTTCATTTTAAAGATTCGTGGTTTCAGCAATACCCATGATTATGCAGTAGTGTGACATTACAGAAACTCTTCTGTCGGCCATGCCTTTTGTTCAGTAATAAACTTGGTGTCTGGAATACACGAGTATTTTGTGACTTTCAAAATTTGCTTTTAATAAGCATAACGATTCTGAGGGGCATGAAGCCGGTTATCGAGACCCAGGAGAGATAATAATAATAATAATAATAATAATAATAATAATAATAATAATAATAATAATAATAATAATAATAATAATATACGATCGACAAAAACATGCCGAAAAGAGATAAAGGATATCAGGAGAATCAATTTATCAAATAAAAAGACGCCCGCTCTGTAAATTCATATTAGGAATGGGTTTTGTTGAAAAGGCAGAAAAACAATTTTTGTTTTCCTCGAAACGAAAGCAGATGTATCTACCTGCTATCGGCGACAACAAGTCTACCGGAAGTTTCGCTTTTGTACTTTGGCTCGGACGTGTAGTTTACAATGGTTTCAAAGCTTAGCAGGGTCAGAAAGTATACGTGTCTTATCTACGATCTAAGAATATTCGTGGGAAGATTTTAAACTCAAAATAAGTTGTAAGAAGCAGACGGGAAAGTTGTCAAGTGGGGGTAACCAATAATAAAATCATGAAACAAAAATGATAGCCAATCAAAGATCGCGTATACATCACATGATACGTTTGAACTTAAAACGGAACGAAACATAAGAAAGGTGGGGGGAAATTCTAAGTTTGGCGAAAGGCGTGAAAAAGGAATAAAAACGCCGAGCACATATTCCGGTACAAACTAACCACGAGGACGGTTGATGAAACAAAATAAGAAGAAAATAATCAGAAAGTTTATAGTGTGAAAATGAAGTTGTGAAATCTAGGCAATTCGAGAGCTAGTCGGAGGAACATATAAGTAGCGACTTCGAAAGTGATGACAATAATAACAGTGGTTTTGACGACGAAGGTGGCGGGTCGACCAGATAGGAATATTCCTAACAAAATAAAGTAATAACTCAATCTTCGCCGGCAGCATTATTAATATTATCAAGGCAGTGTCACCACCCCTGAAAACCAGAACCTCAGCTCTACCAGAAGAAATTCCTAAATCCCTGCCATGCAACAATCGAACCCGGGACCCTGAGTCTCCTGAAGCGACAGCAAGGAACAACACAGATGTGTCAAAGGTCAGCGTCAAACATCTAAAAAGTCAATTGCAATTGAAAGCTTTCAAAGAATATAGTAGTACAACCGCAGATGCTCTAAGAGAAATGCAAGACTGTGCAGCCTTCGATTTAACGAACGTGTTTCTTTAAATCCACAAATATTCAGACTAGTTGCTAGAGCTGTGTTACATTTAAGCGTTCAATTTGGAGGTCATGACCAGAGTTTTTATTTATTTATTTATTTATTTACGGACGCTCTTTAACTGCTATGATCCTTAACGTCCCACTCTATACTGGCCTTAAAAGACTGGTATTTTGCTCAGAGGCCTCTTTATCAGGCTTAAGCTTATTTTACGTGCCGTAAATCTATGACACGGGACCACCGACTTTACTTCCCTTCCGAAGGAAGCCATGCTAAGGATTTTTACGCCCGAAAAAACCATCGCCCTCCGCCGGATTTGAACCCGGCTAGCATGGTAACCACTACACGACGGAATACGACACATGACGAGAGTGTTTCATCTGTAAACCACGGGAATTTTAATTTTTTGTTTGGTGTTGACTATACCTTCAACAATTGCATGTGTGGAACCTAGTTTCTCTTGTCTGAAAACATTTTCGCGCGGTATAATGTCACAGCGTCGGCTTTCTTCACTGGTTAGCATTTCAATACACCAGTTGACCAAAGTTCCAAACTCATCGAAAGCCAACCTTTTTACGAGAATATTATTGATAAATATGCCAGCCTGAAGGCCAAGAGGATACATTTAATTTAGAAGAAATAGGATGAGTTTAGATAATTTTATTAAAGCATTTAAATGTATTGTAATATTTAATATTCATTTGTAGAATAAATAGTAGGAGTAGTAGTGATAGCAGTAATAATAATAATAATAATAATAATAATAATAATAATAATAATAATGTTATGAATATTAAAATAAAGTATAATAATAAGTTTTGTTCCGCAATATGTCATCACTTCACCCATTTTTTACCACGGCCGCCACTGCTATAAAAAGAAGAGAAAGAAGTTCTAGAAATGTCTTCCAGGAAAGTTCAACTAAAGGTTTAAACCAAATTGTCAGGAAGTTTCAAAACATTACTGCAGATAGTGTTTGAGAAAAGTACCTGAAGTTGGCAATTTATTATGTGTCCAGACACAGAGATTACACGCTGCTATTAATGCCAAACATTCTCAGGTTTATGTCTACTGTAGAAAAATAAGTATTCAATATAATTAAATTGCTCATTTCTCATTCTGCTTTACATAACTCTGTAACATGCTAAGCACATGTTGCAATCGCATCAGGTTGTTACGCGTTCGTTGAAAATAGAGCATTGTAAACCTACATTAACAGCAAGTATTTGTAAACAAAAAATGAGCGAGCAACCTAATTATTGTATAACGATGGCTTGGTTTTCTCGCGGCCGTTCGCCGGCTGTTGCATCACTCGCAAGGTCAGTGAACAGTGCTAACACGTGTCTGCAAAGATCAAGGTCATACTCACTACAGTTTACTATTGCGTCGTCGCCACTGAATGAACGTACCGCGCAACAACCCGCTAAGCGACCTGCTCCATTAATAACTTAGTGTTACAGAATTAACATCTCAAGGATGTACGTGGGATGTTTAAGGGGAAATTCTCGCAGTGAGAAGGCATGTCTATATTGAACCTATCAATATTACTCTACTCAAATGTTTACGAAAACCTAAGAGAAGCATTTTCTTCCTAATATTATTCTCGCATCGTCAACCCTCACGTGGAAGTGTAACTCTCGTGTGGCATAAGCGAAGTTGTGCGGTCAAAAACAATAGGGTATAAGGGTATACAACGGAGGGGGACATCTCGCGCACTGGGTACTACATAGATCTATTGTGGCCACCATCTCCCAGGAGGAAGGGATGAAGTGAAGGAACCACAGGAGACTACAGGCCACAGTCTGACAGTTCCTGCCTCGAAGACCCGTCCCACTCTTGGATTAAATTAAATTGAGCTTTATTTGTGGACGCTCTTTAACTACTATGGTTCTTAGCGTCCCATTCTATATTGGGTGTGAAAGATCGGAAATTTTGCTCAGAGGCCTCTTTATCAGGCTTGATATGCATGGTACCACTAGTCCACGGAAGACGACATTTGAGGGGTGATGAACAAACCGTCGACCAAGCAGCCGTCTTTCTTTTGAACAAGCATCCGCACCAACTATCTGCGGCATCACCACCATGAAAGGGAGATGATGGCAAAGAAATCGTGGTAAATGATAAACCACCTTAGCATTCGTCTACGGACCGGGAAAATCCTAGAAAAAGTAGAATGGTTGGTCGATAGGGATTGAACCCGGGACTTCCGAATGTAAGACTCACACGATACCTCGTGGTGTAAAAACGATACCCTTAAAAGTGAAATAAAGCATGCAGGTCTACACTCATATTTAAGAACAGGCGAATAAACCACGCACTTTGCTTATACTTTTAGCTGTTAAAAATACTATTTCGGCAATATGGTGTATAAAATGCACAGAATAATAGGAATAAATAAAATAATAATGTATATTTAATTATCTCGAATGGCATTACATCTTGTTGGCTCGTAAGATTTTTTTGTTTAACGTTTACAATGAAAATTCAATATAGAATAAGTATTTAAAAATGTTTTTTAGTTCCACGCTTTTCTGTTACAATTAATTTTCCTTGCTCTACACTCTTTGCACATAACCGATCGGCCCTTCTGCCACACTGGAGAACCACAGCTAACACAATATTGGTTTGTCTTTTTTTCACGGGAATGAGGACATATAGCATGTCGTTTTCTTTTTGATTCCTGATTTGGGATTTGCTTCAGGTATCTTCAAAATCCTGGAAATGGTCAGTGTTAGTTCTTTTGGAAGTCGTTCATTTATAGACCTTTCCTTTAGAAAAGACTCTTTAAGTTCTCTGCCTAATGATTTTAGTAGTTCAAAGCCAGAAATAGACTTGCAGTCTTTCAATTATGAATGTATTATACAAGAATTTATACCAATGATGTTCAAAACTGCGTAGAAGATTACCAGAGGACAATGACAACGACTAAAGCACATTCACAACTAATGTTCACATTGAAAAATTCAAGGATGCTATTGGAGTTGAGTCAGGATTTTAAAAAATCTATATAGCGGTTTCAGCAGAAACACTCATTTCCTTTAGAATAAAGAAAAACTCGAGCTTGCGTGCGGGCGCATAAGTGTGTATGGACGAGCAAATAGCATAGCTCAAAAACAAATTTTCGGATGAAACCAAATTTCATATTTGTCAGGTAAATTTTACAGCAAGGCGAAAGTTTTCATGGGATTCCTCCATGTAAACAGCTCCTTATGTGGAAAAGCTTTCATTATATTTTATTTTCTCTAAAATACCTGTAATGATGTTTGAGATATTGGTATGAGGTTACATATTGTGAAATATACATGTGTTTACATATAATTTTATGCAGTAAGAAGCAATAAAAAAGTTACCTCTACGAAAGATGTAGAATTACCTACTCTAGAAAAGAAGTGCCTTCAGCCGTATGCAAATACTCATTGTTGTAATGTTTTTAAGTTTTCACAGGTTGGAGTGTCATTTACCTAAAGTGTTTCAAAATCTGCTATTCTTAGCATGTAATCACGCAAGTAAAGGTCATTTGAAAATACTCCTAGACAAACATTTATCTTGATCAATATCTGACTTAGCCTAATCCTAACTGCAACAGATACATTTTTGCACAGGGTAAGTAGATTCGCTTGTAACACACGTTTTTGCAGACTTTCTACTTCTTCCCGATGATATTTACACAAAAGGAAATAGTCGTTCTCCGTCGTGTAGTGGTTACCATGCTAGCCTCTAGTTACCGAGGTCGCGGATTCAAACCCGGCGGAGGACGATGGATTTTTTTCGGGCGTAAAAATCCTTAGCATGGCTTCCCTCGGAAGGGAAGTAAAGCCGGTGGTCCCATGTCTAGGTTTACGGCACGTAAAAGAATCTCAAGCCTGATTAAGAGGCCTCTGAGTAAAATTATCGGTCTTTCACGCCCAATATAGAATGGGACGCTAAGGACCACAGCAGTTAAAGAGCGTCCATAAATAAAAAGCTCAATTTAATTTAATAGAAGGAAATTCAGAATTCGTTTCCAGGAAAATCCATTCTACCAAGATAAATTTGGTGGCTGTAACATAAAATATTGTGACGCAGCGGCTATGGTCCAAGGTTATCGGGAGATCGGCGCCGAGCGGTCGGAGTAAACAAGATAACCGCCTCTTGTCAGCGTAAACACCGGACGCGCTATTGGAGATAACTAGAACTTTCTGGAAATTTCTTCTCCCTCTCCTAAGAAAGTGTGTCGAAATGTTCTAGAACGTTGGAGAACCTTCTGTGGAAGACTCCACTGCTTATATAAGCGAGCGTTCTCGCGCAATCCACTTAGTCGCGAGTCAGTTGTGAGTCGAGTGCAAGAGAGTTGTTGAGTCAGTGTGCGAGCGAATTAGTGGCTAGGTTTCTGGTGCGACATCAAGAGTGATTCTCCGAGCGAGTTGGTGACGCTGTGCGACGTGCAGCGTGCGCTACTGCGGAGCGACGGGCTGTGGAAGTCTTGTGTTTCGACTCCCCTAGTGAAGTGAACCGTTGGGAGTGAAGAGGCTACGTCACTACGGAGGAAATGAAGTGACGAGAATTGAATAGTTCAGCTTAGTGAAGTGAAAGTGTCAACGAAGTGCAACATATAAGAACTTAGAACAGTGACAGTGAGCACTCCAGTTGAAAAACTGGACAAAGTCACAATATACATTAGGGCAGGAAGTAAAATACAACCCGATGTTCATGCTTCTCCAATATCTGTGTCATCATAATCCACGCCTTCGACTCCAAATTCTTCTTGAAATATTGAATCTCTATTATAGTCCATACTATTTTCAAACAACCCACTGAGTCACGGTATCAACCTGTCAAACAGGAGAGAAATTGCAAAGCAAGCTTTCAATAGAAAAATAAGCATCTGCCCAGGGTCTTGAGCTATAGAGGAGGGGGGAGGGACTAAGAAATAGATTAGTAAAGCGCTTCATGTGAGCGTGGCATTGTATAGCTAGAAACTTAAACCCTGCGAGGAGCGAGCAAAAATTAATGCAGGCATTTGAAATATGGGTATGGAACAGAACGGAATGTGTGATATGGAGGAACAAAATAAGTTACACCGTTAATTTAAAAACAGTGGCTGAAGGAAGAATAACACTAAAATAGTCAGAAAAAAGATGTAAATATACGACTTGGACATTTGATGAGAGTAGACTGCTTACTGCATTGGGGGGAATTGTGAATGGGAAATGTTCAGAGCAGAAGAAGATGTAAGATGAACGACAATATAAAGATAAATGTTTCATATGCGGAGGTAAAGAGGGAAAACTGAAGGAGGCTGTGTTTGCAGTGAACGACCTGCAAAAACCTCTGTTTAACTCATGGTTCTGCTTGAAATTACGAAATAATTAATCAAAAGTTATTACACGCGTTTTGACAACGCACTTTAACAATGGCGTACAGCACTTGCCACTCATCACGGAACAGAGTTCAACAGGATGTTATGCAGAGCTCGAACAGTTTTTCATGTGATTGAAAATCCAATCTTCTCACAGTAGAACTGCGTATTAGGCACAAGCGTGGGGATGTTGATCACTGCGGCCGCGATTTATGGACCTCTGAAAAACCTGAAAGGGTGTCATATATCACAGGGTTAAACGCACAGGTAATGCTCGGAGCTTACATATTCTCCATATCGATACATGACTGGTTAGAGCTCAACAAACTATACTGATTGATGTTCCATTGTTTTTGATAATGCTGCAACACACGTGCTTTACATTCCTCATTCAGCTGCATCACCCTTCAGTTCCCAATCGCCATTTCTTTCATTCTATTCATGCAAACTTCCCTGAGAATCCTTTACGCAGCAATCGTTGTAATGAAATAAGCCTATCCATACTATATCCTATCCAAAACTATAAGCTTTAATCACATGGGAAGATTCAGGTATTCGATTCTTAAACCGCTGGTGGTTATTTTTACCACACTAAGATGGCTTAGACAGTAAGGCTTGTGACTAGCAGTTGAGAGGCCCCGGATTCGATTCCTACTGGACCGGCCTGCTTGGACTAGAGCTTTGTTGCGCGGTTTTCTGGGAGGCCAATGCTGGGGTAAATACTACAATGAAACTATGTAAAGGCTAAGAAAGAAGTATTCAAAGAACTGTCTAGATGTAGAAGGTCAAAAAAGGAGGATGATAGGCAAATTTTCCTATTAAATAAAAGGGGATACAAATGCTTACTAGGCCAGAAAAATAAGGAATGGCAGCAGAGAATGGGAGAAAAGATTAAGGAGGCGATCAGAGGAAGGTATAATAAATATATATGGTCAGTTGTTACGGATTTTTCCAGAAAGAAGCAGATAGCTAATGGGATAGTACTAAGGGAATGGGAGTTCTATTTTAAAGGTCTATTGGAGGAGGAAGAATTCAAGGAAGTGGAGAATATTTGGGAAATTGTGTGAATGGAGTGTATTAAATAGACAAAGAGATTATAGTTTATATTTATTTATCTATTTTCATAACGCTATAAAAAATCTTACAGTTTTTAACACATTACTTTGAGTTGCTATTGTGTTTTCTTTAGTCCATCATGAATTTTAACACCGTGGTTATTTATGCATGGTGGGTCATAACAAATTATATTGCTTTATTTTTCTAAACCAGTTTTCTCTTACTCTCCCCATATTTTCTCCTATTCTTTTTATATCGCTCTCCTTTTTTATTTTCATTGTCCTAACTTTTAATACTTCTTTGTTAACATTCTCCCATTCTTTAGGTAAAAACTGATCTCCACACAACTTAGTTTCTTCACATTCAATTATATAATGCAAATCATTATCTGCCTCTCCACAAAGAAGACCCAATCCAAATTCGATCCCTTCCTATCTCCCCTTAGCCTATGTGCACTTAATCTAGACCAGAGCCACCCTTCTCTCACTAACCTATTATCTACATCCATATACTTCTCCCTTCCCCAGTCCACCTTTAATTGTCTATTTGGTTCCAAACATTTCTTTCCTTCCAGACTTTGAAATAATTTTTGTTTCTCTATATCTTCCACTCTGTTCCTCACTTCTTTCCAGAAACCTTTAACTAATCCCTCTCTCCCCTCCCGTTTCTATCTCCTGTGAAATTCTCCTTATTCCTTGAGGCCAGTTCATCTCAGCACTGGATTTTTCTTGGATTATTTAATTTGTATATCTGGTATTTTCTTTAAGCATATTCTTATAGCAGTCATTGCTGAACTTTCCTTAGCTAAGGTACTTATCTTGTGATCATTCCATCTCCCATTACTACTTATTCTCACTCCCAAATAATCAAACTTGTTTATTATTTGCAACTCTTCCCCTTCCAAATACCACTTTTCCTCCTTCTTCAATTTATATCCCCTTTTAAATACCATTATCTTTGATTTTTACTTTCTCTACTACGTATAGTAAGTAGGGGAAGTATTGCATTCCACCCAAAAATTCGATACCGAGATTTCACCGGAAATACATGTTTTGAGACCTCCTGAATCCAAAAAAAGCATTTTTGGAAACATGTCCGTGTGTGTGTCTGTGTGTGTGTCTGTGTGTGTGTCTGTGTGTGTGTGTGTGTGTCTGTGTGTGTGTGTCTGTGAACAGCATAACTCAAAAACGAACAGTCGGATAAGCACCAAACTTGGTATTTAGGTTCAGTATCTTCCAGAGATGCGACACGAAGGTTTTCAAGAAAATCCCCCCACCCCAGACTACCCTTTACATGGAAGATTTTTCGAAAATTTTAATTTTCTCAAAAATGGCTCTAACGATTTTGATGAAAATATCATATGTTTAAGATAATGTCATGAGAAATGAAATGTATATCTCGAATTTTCTGGGAATGTCTCCAAAAGTATTCTTCATTGTGAACGACTTTTGCATAACTGGTAAACCATAAGAGATAGACAAAACTTTACTACACAAAAAATGTAGATCGCGTTAAAATACACAACTTATGTCATATACATTTCTTTTGTTGAGTGAACCGTTTTCGAGATATTGCTTGTTATTTCCTTAAATTTTACAATACTTATACTTTTTCTCACATTCGTTATTCATTTTTACTTTCTCTACTACGTATAGTAAGTAGGGGAAGTATTGCATTCCACCCAAAAATTCGATACCGAGATTTCACCGGAAATACATGTTTTGAGACCTCCTGAATCCAAAAAAAGCATTTTTGGAAACATGTCCGTGTGTGTGTCTGTGTGTGTGTGTGTCTGTGTGTGTGTCTGTGTGTGTGTGTGTCTGTGTGTGTGTCTGTGAACAGCATAACTCAAAAACGAACAGTCAGATAAGCACCAAACTTGGTATTTAGGTTCCGTATCTTCCAGAGATGCGACACGAAGGTTTTCAAGAAAATCCCCCCACCCCAGACTACCCTTTACATGGAAGATTTTTCGAAAATTTTAATTTTCTCAAAAATGGCTCTAACGATTTTGATTAAAATATCATATGTTTAAGATAATGTCATGAGAAATGAAATGTATATCTCGAAATTTCTGGGAATGTCTCCAAAAGTATTCTTCATTATGAACGACTTTTGCATAACTGGTAAACCATAAGAGATAGACAAAATTTTACTACACAAAAAATGTAGATCGCGTTAAAATACACAACTTATATCATATACATTTTTGTTGTTGAGTGAACCGTTTTCGAGATATTGCTTGTTATTCCCTTAAATTTTCCAATACTTATACTTTTTCTCAAATTCGTTATTCATATTTTTATGTCCTGGACATGCAAAGAGAATGGAATGCGCCACATAGCAACCAGCGATAAAATATTTGACTATCGCTTAAAAGCTACCATAATCCCCTTGCATCTACAAGAAAATTACAAATAAGATTGACATCTTGATATCTCGATTAATATGAAGCATATGGAGAATAGGCGTTTGTAAAAATAGATTGTACAAGAGTAGAGAAAGTCATGTGAGTGTAACACATCAGATTTTTTTAAATGTATTCTTAAACCTCATTTCTTACAAAATGAGTATATGATATGTAACACTTTTGTTAGACCTCTTACTGAAATAGAACCTACCACTAAATCATCTGCAAAAAGCAATCCTGGAATTTCTATATTAATTACTGTGGGTAAATATAAGTTATCCTTATTCAACTCTTCCAAGATATCGTCAATTATTACTATCAATTTTTCCCATAATTTCATCAACATTCAGCCTAATATAAAACTTACTATTCATATATATATATATATATATTGTGACGTGTTGGTAGCACTGGGGGTGCTAGTGTTAGCAACACGTCAGCGTAGGTTGGCAACACGGACAGGATGTGACGTACCGTAAAAGGGAGGGGATAACTTGTTAATCGTGGCGTACGCGAGCAGTGCCTTTCTCTCTTTCTGCAAGGCAACTGAAGGGATAACACGTGGTAGACATGGAGGTCCTCGTGGAAGCAAATAGAAAATGTAATCTTGAATTTCGGTGTAATATAGCGGTCATCCAAAGTTGAAGGTGGTTTGATTATTTGAAAACGTAACCTTACTCCATAATCCTTGTAATTTTAAGTGTTATTAAGCATGTTTTAATGCATATTCAGGCTCGCCCCCGTCGGCCTCGTGGTGATTGTAAAATAATATAAAGTTCCCGGGTACCTTTCTGCTCTATCATCTAAATTTAAGTGATTAATATGTGAAGATACGACTACATGTATTTATGTATATATGTATATATATATTCTGTATTGCTCTAATAATTTTAAGTTTAGTCCCTTACTTCTCAGTTTAATCCATAGTGCCTCTCTATCTATCAAATGCCTTCTATAAGTCAATAAATGTCATATGTACCTTACCTCTTTTAATACTTAACTATTTATCTATAATTGATTTTATAATGAAAATATTGTCCACTGCTCTCCTACCTTTTCTGAATCCCCTCCAAAATATTGATAATTTCTTTTCTTCCTCTGCCCATTTCTGCAATCTACTTGTTAAAATTCCTGAATAGATCTTTCCTAAGACTGACAGTAAACTAATGCCCCTATAATTAGTTGAATCTTTGACAATTCCTTTCCCTTTATAAATGGGTACAATTATACTTGCCCTCCAGTTATGTGGTACCTTTCCTCCTTCAAATATAATATTCATCAGATTAACCAGTATCTCAGTCCTATCTCTAATCTCTATCCATTTTTTCCAAAATTCCCCTGGTAGATCTTCAATCCCTGATGCTTTATTGTTTTTAAACCTTTTAGTTTCCTCCCGAACTTCCATAACCAATATGTTTCTTACCTAGGCTATCTATGTATTCTATATCTAAAGATAATGGGATTAAGTTTATTAATTTGGTCCGCATATCTAATAGGTTTTTAAAGTAATTACACCACATTTCTGGCGCAATAACATTCCCCCTTTTATTCCTATTCCTCGGATTATTAGAGAGGTACAGTATGAGATAAAAAACTGAAACAGAAGAAGGCTGCAGGAGTTGATGGAATTCCAGGGGAATTTTGGAAAAAAATTGGGGAAATAGGAGGAGGCATAAAGCTGTTGACAGAGCTATTTAACGGATTTAAAGAGAAGAAAGTGATAGCGGAGAGTTGAAAAGTGAGCGTTGTTATATCATTATGTAAAGGGAAAGGAGATACAAATAACCCAAGCAACTACAGAGGAATTAGTTTATCCATATTAGGTAAAATACACAATGGTGTGTTAGCTAAAAATTTATACGAGTGGGTAGGGATGGAAGAGAAGTTATCAGAATATCAAACAGGTTTTAGGAGAGGAAGAAGAACAAAAGATATAATGACAATTCACACTGTAGTGGACAAGAAATAAAAGGGACTTATTTGCAGACTTTAAGAAGGGACGCTTTGGCATACAACTTGAGTAATAAAGGAGTCAGTACTTCGTTTATTAAGGGGATACAAACATTGTACGAAGGAAATAAATGTAAAATGATTGATTTATGCAGGAAAATGTAGGTCTGAGAGAAGGCTGCAAACTCAGTCTAATATTGTTCAATTTATTTATAGGTGATATTTTAGGTAGAATAATGAAAAGTAAAAAGATTTTCCAGATATGGAAGAAGAGATACCAGGACTACTATTTGCGGGGCAGTAACAGTGATAGGGTTACAGCATATTATCAATGAAATTGTTAAATTCTGTACGGAATGGGGTTTAAAGTTTAATACAAATAAGTCAAAGATAATAGTATTCAAGAAAGGACTAAAATTAAAAAGTGGTGAAAGATGGTTTACAAATGGAGACCCAATAGAGGTAGTAAAAGAATTTGATTATCTGGGGAACAGATTCTCAAATAACGGGAAATGGGAGGCGCAATCTAAATATGCATAACTGAAAGGAAAACTAGCCATGAATACTGTTAAAGTCTGCTTATACAAAACACCCACGCTATTAATGAATTGACTGGAAAGACTTTATGAAGCAGTAGTTGAGCCAAAGGTGTTATATGGAATAGAAATTTGGAGAGTGACAAAGGGGTGGCTTAAGATTGATGAAATCCATAGAATGTTTTGTAGAAAAGTTCTGGCTCTACTCAAGAGCTCACCAAGGGGTGTACACTGGCGGTGTTAGGAAGGGTAAGGGAAAAATGTGTAATAGTGGAGGGAATTTTGAAGTATTGGTACAGATGTTTAAATGTAGATACCAGTGAAGCACTGTCAAGATGCCGCGATGATGGTGCGACAATTTGATACAGAGATGTAGTTGCCATCTTTTCTCGTTGTCTCCGGTACCTGCTATAGATTCTGCTGCCGTCTGCACCAGTGGTAGAGCTATGAGTACTTTTCCTCAAGGGTATGCGTGGATGTATTGTGAAGGACAACGCCAGTTTAAATTCACTGAGGAAATTTATTGTGAACTAATATTTGAGTTACTGAAGTGAGTTGCCGACCGTTTGAGATGAAGAAATACACTGTAGCACTCGAAGCTATAACAAATGAATTATTATACCTAGTAACTTCTGTAGGATCAAAGTTACGGTTGGTAATAATTGTTTCCGCAATAAAAGAAATTAGAAGTGTAACCTGCCGTGAGTCGCTAAAATGTTTACCGGCAAGATCTCTCGCGAAAGCCGCTACTCACACAAGCGCGTCACTGAGCGCTTAAAAATATCACACACGTAAGTATCGCTGACGGTACCAGCGAGAGAGTACATATCTCTGGTTCAATTACACGTCTTCTTATTACTTAAACCGCGCTTACATTAGAATTAGTCCCATCAACATCATTTTACACCCGAGCTAATACTTAATTCCTACGTGTCTCTCAACTTTATTACCATGGGGCTTAGCTATGAGATCGTAAAATTCTCAGACTGTAAATGACTTTCTCTCTTCCAGAATTTCTGCCTACGTGACTACAAACGCAAGGGAACTTATAACTTAAACTAATGTGTTCGCTACTTCGGTGTCCTTATTGACTGTGGCTAACCTGACTTCCTAATTACCTCCGTCTTTCCGGACAAAATATTTCAACCGAAGCTTGTTACATTGATTTAATGTACGAAAATTATGTATTGAAATTATTTCTCTATCTTACTATTATTTCTTTATTTAATTCTTTATATTTCCCCGTTCATAATTACGGTAACAGTAACGTAATAAATGGATACATACAGTTCCAAAAATATGTTTTGATTTGGGGAGACGGAAAATGTGTTAAAAGAAATCGGTATGAGGAATCTTTGGCTATTAGACAAAAACAATGACAGTGGATTTTGAAAAGAAGTGAGAATGAGGGTGGAAGACATAGAGAAACAAGATATATGTGCTAGTTTTGAGGACAAAAGTTCAATGACTGTATAAATCAGTTAAAATAATTGTGGGAAGGAGAAGTATGTGGACATATGTAATCAATTTGGTAGAACAGGTCTTGTTTGGATTGGTACAGGAGTAATACTTTTAAAAAGGATAGGAAATAATTACTCGGGAGATGTATTATGTGTGACAAATTGGGAAGTATTTTTCATTGGCTAGTAAAATGTGAAAAGGTAAATAGATGGAGAGATGATACATAGAATAAAAAATCGGATAAGTTAAACAAAGAAATAATAGCAGTTAAAATGCTGTCAATCCCAGAAGAAATGGTGAGGACGTTTTTAGGAAATGTAAGAAATAAGTGGACAAGGAGCTTAAGAAAGGGTCAACAGAATGGTTACTGTCTGGAAAGTGAAGAGATCGTATAGTAGCTTCATCCCATACATTCGACCTTGGGTTTAAAGCATTGGAGAGTTAATTCACAGATGCACTAGATTTTTAAACATTTTTGTATGTAAGTTTGATTTAGAATACTATATCAACGAAAAGCGGAAATAAAGCTAATCTACTACCTTGAATTTTCCTGTCACTCGTTTTCTTTAATATTTTGTTTCAGAGCTGCAAGAGCAAACAACGAGGGTTCGTGCGCCGCGATTGGGTAGTGGAATTTTCTCTGTGGAAGGGGTTTCCCCTGGTGCCCAGTTAGTTAAATTAAATAAATAATTGAGTTCTATTTATGGACGCTCTTTAACTACTATGGTCCTTAGCGTCCCATTCTATATTGGGCGTGAAAGACAGGTAATTTTGCTCAGAGGCCTCTTTATCAGGCTTGAGGTTCTTTTACGTGCCGTAAATATACGACACGGGACCACCGGCTTTGCTTTACTTCCCTTCCGAAGGAAACCATGCTAAGGATCAATCATCCTCCGCCGGGTTTGAATCCCCGACCTCGGGAACTAGACACAGTTAGTTGGACCGCCCCTTCAATGGAGGAATAGCGCCGGCGTCAAGATAGGCATAATCTGGAATTGTTAGGACCCACTTTCGCTTAGAAGTGCTGCTTTCCGAATCTGACCGTCCTTTAAGTCTTCTGACTCATCCTTTCTCACAGATGTCGCTGCAAGACACAACGGGCCCATGTGGTGGTCTCCTTGTGCCATGTTCAACTGATTGAAGATCTCCTCCCTGTGTTCCCTACCCTTATCTCCTGTATTTCTTGTTTTTTCTGCTATTGAGGCAACCAAGATATCACACCCCCATGGCACTCCCAGTTTCATCTACCCTACATATTGGAGGACTGTCCTGGAGCGGCGTTTATATTTGATTAATGCACAAAGTAAGAAGCAATATGAATATCTATAGGGTCTTTCAACAAGAGTGTCCTATCTTTAAAGTTAAATAAAACACATTCTATAAATGATAGAGGTTTATTTCGTTTTTTATTTTGGAACATTACGTGTGGAAGAGAACAACAATTAAGTGACCGCCGCGACTTCGTTGAGTTGCGCGTATACGGTTGACCCAATTTTCAATGACAGAAGAACGTAAATTAGGTCCAACTTCACGAATAACACGCGTGATGTTATTCATAAAATAATTTACTGTTTCTTGTTTGTTGACATAAACTCGAGATTTAACATAACCCCACAAGAAGTAATCCAATGGCGTTAAATCACATGACCTCGAGGGCCAGTTAACATCACCACCACGGGAAATGATGAAACATCTAAACTTCTTCAAAAGATCGATTGTTTCGAGAGCAGTGAGACATGCGGCACCATCTTGCTGGAACCAGATGTTTCTGAGATCCATACCATCCAATTGAGCCAAAAATAGTCCCTTATAAGAGCCCGGTATCTTTCTCCATTGACAGTTAGAGCTTCTCCATCTTCATCTTGGAAAAAATATGGACCAATGATTCCACCATACCAAAATCCACACCATACAGTAACCTTTTGGGGATGAAGTGGTCGTTCTTGAATCTGTATTGGATTGTGATTGCTCCAATAGCGGAAAGTTTGTTTGTTAACACAACCATCGATCCAAACGTGGGCTTCGCCGCTGAAGATGATTTTTCGACAAAAATCCGGGTCAGCTTCCAATTGCTCCATAGCCCAGTCAGCGAATACACGGCGCAACCTATGGTCATTGGGCTTTAGTTCTTGAGTAACACCATTTTGTAAGCGTGAAACTTCAAGTCCAGATGCAGAATTCGCCAAGCTGTGGTCGGCGAAGCCCCAATTCTTGCGCTTGACGAGCAATTGATTTGTTTCCGTTCTCGCGTACACTCTCACGAACGGCGCCTATGTTTTCGTTGGAGCGCTTACGTCGATTACGTACAGGCGTTCTTTGATCGCTGACAGAGCCACTTCTTTAAAATTTATCGATCAAACGCCGAATCGTTCTCTCACAGGGACGATTATGCACACCGTAAACTTCACGCAATACACAGAAGGTTTGGGAAACAGATGATCTATTTTGATAATAAATTTTCACAATTTCTACGCGTTGCTGAATGCTGTAACGTTCCATGGCTATTTGTCTATAACAACTGTAACCATATGACAAAAATGACTGCTGTAACTCAATAACAGCGGCAGCTATCACATGTTAAAGATAGGACACTCTTGTTGAAGGACCCTATATATGTTATATGTCGAGCATTAGCTCTCCTAGAACGTGAGAGGAAGAATCACCTTCCCTCCATTCCTAAAGAAGCTCAGAAGCGTATACTCAAAACAGTATGGAAGATTTGGCCAGTGGCTCATATAATCATATTACCTTCTAGCAGTTCCCGCAGTTCTACTTCCGTCATTGCTGAGATTTTACTCTTCGTCGCTCTCTCTCAATTTTTCATTATTTCTCACTCACTCTTTCTCCTACCCTTTCTCTCTTTCCATCTCCCTCACTCTGCTTCTCTGTCTTTCACTTCCTTTCAAACTTTCTCCCTCTCTTTCCCTCTCTCTCTGCTTTCAATTCCAACCTCTATTCTCACTCTCTCTCTCTTTGTCGTCTTCTCTCCATTTCTTTCTCTCCCTTTCTGTAAAATGTACATTCTAGTGAGGTTTGAAAATCAGATAATAAAACAGTTTTTCTAGGATGTTACTGAAAATTAGAACATAAACTAAAGGTTTAAAAGTGTGCCTCTTTCTTATACTTGGAATGCGTTAGTAACTATACCGTTTCTCGTGGTAACTGGTTTACGCACACTAATAATAGTGCAGAAAAGTTATTTTAACTTCTTAAGCATTCATCCTATTGAAACTTTGTAAATTAAAAAAGCTGCTAGAATAATAATGTTTACAAATGTTTGTTATGCAGAATTGTTCAGAAAGATTCATAATAAGGAAAACATTTAATTTTTTTTACTCTGTGCTCCATTAGAACTCCACCTCTCTGTGGGAAAAGTACGACGCTCGTCCAATAAGTAAGTTTCCCTATTTTATAAAAAAACATTACACAGAATTGATCATGTTGAATTAATTTTATTTATATTGTAAAATTCTTCTGTTACTTTTCTGCATAGTCAGCATGTTTTTCCAAGCATTTTTGGGGTCGTGACACAAGCTTTTCCAAGCCAATGTTGTACCAGGTCGGGTCCTGTGCTCACAACCAGTTCACTTCTGATTCATCTTCGTCACGGTGTTAAAGTGCTTACCTCCTTTGAGTAAGAGGATCATGTGAAAATCACTTGGGAAAGGTCTGGCGAATATGGAGGATGCGAGAAAACTTCCCAGTTGAATCTTCTGAGCTCCGCCTGGGTCAAGATTCATCTTGGAAGTTTTCTCGTATCCTCCGTATTCACCGGAGCTTGCCCCAAGTTATTTTCACATGTTCCTCCAACTCAAAGGTAAGCACTTTTAACACCGATGATGAAGTCAAATCAGTGAACAGCTGGTTGAGAGCACAGGACCCGACCTCGAACAACACTGGCTTGGAAAAACTTGTGTCACTTCCCCATAAATTCTTGGAAATACATATTGACTATGTAGAAAAGTAACAGAAGAATTGTACAATATAAATAAAATTAATTCAACATGATAAATTGTGTGTAATATTTATTATAAAATAGGAAAACATATTTATTAGACAATCCTCGTAAATAAGATGCTTATAGCCCATTTTCTAAACCGTACCTAAAAACCAAGTTTTACAATAATCGCTTCTGCCACTATTACGCAAGGAAAAGTAAAAAAACACACACGTTTACACACAAATAAACACATTTAAAACATTTTTACAGCATAACCCATTATAAACACCAGTATCAATATAGGTATTAACAAAAAATTACCAGAAAATTCTTGGTTATGATTCTATTATGAGTACACATAAATTGTTACGTTAGTTTTATTACGATTTTAAACGACGACAAATCCGTTTCTAAAAGAAATAGGCAAAATATCCACAGTTAACAAAAATACATTGTTTTCTTATACTTTCTCACCATTTGTGTACTGCACTTTATTTTCCTTGTTGGTAATTTTTTTCCGAGCTTACCAATAATAGGCTCCATATTTAAAGTTTACATGAAAATTCTGCTGTAGGTTATACATCATTTCCAATGTTCTGTACTCATTATTGTCTTATCTTATAGCCCTAAAGGTCCTCCGCTGAGCTTTTTCGCAAATTTATTTTCCAGTGAAAAGTTTCGATGCCCCTACATTATGTTTGCAATTCTGCAAGCGGTGGGAACAGTCACTAAAATATGTACTCTTATATATACATTATAATATATACTGATTTCGTTTAAAATATTCATCCCTATCACCTTTTACTTTCTAGCAAGTTGGGGAAGTATTGCATTCCACTCAAAACTTCGATGTCGAGATTTCACCGAAAATACATGTTTTGAGGCATCCTGTCCAAAAATAATTTTTAGAAAACGGTCAGTCTGTGTGTATGTGTATGGGGGGGTGAGTGGGTGTGGATCTGTGTATAGTACAACTCAAACGAAAAGTCGGATAAATACCAAGCTTGGTATTTAGGTTCAGTGCCTTCCAAAGATGCGACACGAAGGTTTTAAAGTAAACCCCCACCCCAGACTACCCTTTACATAGAAATCAATTTTAAATTTGATTTTCTAAAAAATGGCTGTAAGGAGTTTGATTAAAATACCACATACTAAAGATAATTACATGACAAATAAAATGTACATCTTGAATTTTCTGGGAATAGCTTTTGAAGTCTTCATTCGGAAGGACTTTCGTATAATCTTGTATAACTAGTAAACGTTAAAAGGCACTACACAAAAAATGTAGATCTCTTTAAAACACACAATTTATTTAAAATAAGTTTTTTTTCTGATATATCCGTTATTAATGGTTCGAATTGTTCTTTTATTGGTTAGCTTTTAGAGTCCTTTCAACATTCAATTGTTTTTCGCGATTGCATGGAAACAGTATGGAATTTTAAGCCTAGCATACAGCGTCCAGTTCTTAAATATTTGACTATTGCTGTTCTCTTTGTATCTATAACGAAATGTGTTATGTAGCTATTTTTACAAAGGTTCATTTGTATTAAATTGTAGTAGACAGAAAAATAAGGTTTAGTAATAATAGCTTGTATAACCACTAATAAACGTTAGAGGGTAGAGAAAGTTATGTGAATGTATCACATCAAATTTTTAATTCTGCTGCTGGGTCGTCGAGAGTTCGAGAATTTTTTTTATTCATCCAATATAATTTACTCCCTCCCCCCCCCCCGCAAAAAAAAGCATCGTGTAGCCGCTAGCGTTGCCAGCTCTAGTACGAAGTGATCCAAATTCTATCAGTCAGCACGAGGTGCGGGGTGCACTCAGCCTCGTGAGTTCTCGGAACCAATTGGGGAACTACGTGATGAGAAAGTAACGCACACCGCAAAGCGGGACATAATGACCAGATGCTATACCCCCTACTGCGCTCTGCTCAGGATATACTAGAGCAAGGGTGGCGAAAATGCCTTTCTCCCTTGAGTCATGGAATATGCAATACTCACTACACCACTCAGCATCATATGGAAAACAAATGATTAGACAGCTAGAAAAGGAGTGGAGCCTGCGAGTCACACTGCCTCGCGAGTCTCGTTTTCACCACCATTATACCAGAGTATAGTGATTGGGGATGCAGCAGGCATACTAACCCTTCTCCCAATGGATCTGTTGCGACTGAAGTTACTGTAATATAAAATGTTTTCCTGTGTTAAATGTGCATTGATATATATATATATATATATATATATATATATATATATATTTCAGGACAGCACAATGTCCGTTTTCCATTGTATAACTGAACTGCTCCGGGATTTGAAATCTTTCACTCTCTTTTACTTCTTTTTATTGGTTTGGTTGCTAATCATGTTAACTAATATGCAGATACATGCACACACGCACGTTTACACATACATAAATATCCTAGGCAGATTTCGAAACCGTTGAGAGACAAACCAGAATCCTCTACTGTAACATTTGGGTTGGTTTTCTTTATAAGTTTGACCGGCTGTTTGAAAAGCAAAAAGCTTGATGCTTGCAGGAACTCAGACGCATGAGTAAATAACCAAGCAGTCCCAGATATTCTCCTTAGCAAAGCCGGCTCACCCTCAGCGTTTCAGTGATTAGTAGAACAAACATAAGAGAAAGACAGATCCACAAAAGAGCTTATTTAAATTCTTCTCATTTGAGAGCTCTTGTTCAGTCCATGAAGTTTTCAACAGATAAAATAAATTGGTTTTAGCCTTACATTCTCAGGAAATAATTTTTGAATAGGCACTGGGGTATTTAACTTTCGTTTTAAAGATAGAAACCATTTCGTCAGTACAATATTCCTCTATCTTTCCGTGTCGTCCCTTATGACGCAACAAAAAACACAGACGTACGACATCGAGACAGTTTCAATTAGGTTCTCACAGGAATTAGGCTTTTACGAATAGTACGTGATTCAATAGTGTAATATCAACTTACCCATGAATAGAGCCGCTGTGTATCCCACAGTATGTAAGTTGTATAACTGAAGCTTTTCTCCTGAAAACAAAAGTAAATATTTACACTCAATAAATTATTCTCTCAAATTCCTTCGTAAAGAAAGAAAATGGATTTTACAAGATAACTATTGGAAACATCTTAAGACACACTGTGCGTGTATTTATGTGAGTGTGGTCGGGGGGGTAATGAGCCTAAGTCTAAACCGAATTGGAGAACGCTTTCACCTTTGAAAAGCTAGGTTCTTCCAATTTAAATCGACTTCCAAGATATTTGCAATTAGAATTGGTGATTATGGAGTCTTATACATTTCATTGCAATTATGAACCAACACTTCGTGGAATATTGATATCAGGGGATATTTTGGTCCTTTATTGCAAATATTGATAATATTTTAAGCCCTAAGCGGTAAAAGAGAGCTTAATATCTTAAGAGTGGAGATGTGGGGTAGTTCTGTTGTTCAGATCATCTAATTTACCTCTGATTAAGTAGGGGACTGACATCAGGGAATAGTTTATGGGTTATCAGGAGCAAACGTATCACGGAGGGACCCTAGAAACCGGACAGAGCACCGCACGTAGTTCATTGTAGCCCTTTGTGCTCCTAACGTGATCCCTGGAAATGAGGTCGAGGAGGGGCACCCTAAGGGCGACCAGATCCCATGGACGGGGCCCGTCAACAGTCCAATCGACGTCAGGGAGAAACTTTCCAAAGCAAAGCTCCACTACCCAGCCGCAACACATTCTCGCCTCATCCTACAGCCGTGAAACATAATAGGAAATTATGGGGATAGAAAATTATGGACAGGAGATTCATGGTAGAAGAGGAACCAACGCAGCATTCGCCTACCGGCTTGGTGAAACCACGACATCCTGATCAGAGTGGCTTGCCAGAGGATATCGAATTCGGGACCTTCCAAATGCGAGCATCACGCGCTACCGTGGAGCCATCCCGCTCGATAGGGTTACCAGGACCAAATCTTGGATACTTTGAATCTGATGAGAATTCAATCTATGTTAGAGCTCTCAAAACATGCCTCTACCCTTATTGCCATGTATCAGCCATTTACAATAACAATTGACATTGCTAGAGCCAAAGAAAACGTAACTCATTCAGCCTTAGGAAGCGGCAAGCATTAAGCTAATTTGTTGTTGTTCTTCTTCTTCTTCAGTTTATCCTCCTCCTTGTAGGACTTACATCCCCGAGGACTTACAAGAAATACTTTGGGTCAGTAGCCTGTCGAGGAGCAACTTAATCCTAGATCATAGCACATCCAGAATGGGTGATCGGTCCAATGTTCGGTATGGAGGTGAAGAAGAAGGAAATGAAATGTATTGATGAAAGGGATGATAGGAAAATTCGTAGGTCAAATTATCCAACCCAGCATTCGTCTAGCAAGCGAGGAAAACCGCGAAAAAAAACCTTCGGTGAGATTGGTCGGACCCAGGCCACAGACGTTATTGCCTAATCCAACCTTTGCAATTATCAAAACCTCCCCTACTATTATTTTCAACAACTTATATTCAAATTTGCGCCGTTTGATCCATCTAAGCAAACCTTTGTATAATCGCTCTTCAGCAGCCCGAAAATGTCATAGGCTACCTTTTCAAAATATTCCTACTCATACTTTCAGCCCCTTATGTACCAACTTGAATCGTTTGACTTTAATAGAACTTGACTAAATTTAGTACTCTCGTGATTTAGCAATTGGCAAAAAGCCTAGGCTAAATTACAGCTTTCAAAAAATACCCCTGTTGGAGTGTGAAACGGAGAGACTCGGCACCGATCCAGAAATGAGGGTATTGTACCGACACCCCACGAGGGGGCGCCCCCGGGAGGAAGGAATGAGGTGAAAGGAGACACCCGACGGCCGAAACCAGGAATGACAGGGTCCCTACAGTTTCCAGTTATAGACGCCCCGACATTCGGACAGGCAGACCATGGATCTGCCCCACACATGGTCCAACGCCCTCCCAAGGAGTAGTCCTTGTACCCCGTCAACCAGCCGAAGCCGAGGGACGGAGAAAGTTCATAGAAAGCATCCTTTTTCACTGCTACGCTGCATGGAAGCACCATCACTTCCACCCTGAAGTAGACCAAACTGGGTGAAGGATGAATGAAATGATTAATGGAGCGAAATGAAGGGACAGGAAATTCTGGGAATGAAAGAAACCAATCCAGCAATCGCCTAACGATCTGGGAAAACCCCCGAAAAACCCGTGGTTCAACAAAGTGAGCGGTCGTCGGCGATCGAACCCAGGATCTCCCGAAAGCGGAAAAATACCTCTACTTAAACATCAACTATTTTCATTGAAATCTAAAACGTTTAAGACACAGTTTTGGAAACACATTGTTTTTGTCATGTGTTCATTACTTGTAAGTAATACCTGTGTAATATATTTGTCACAATATTTGACGGCACATTACTAAGTTATGTGTAACAAGGAGCTCACTCAATAAGCGTAATAAAATGTTCTAACTTGAACACAAAATTTCAATCAAAGCTATCATTAAACTTTTACTTTCTCTACTACTTACCTGCAGTAAGTACGTGTACTATTACATTTCACCCAAAATTGCAAAATATTTCACTTTAAATACACGTTTTGAAGTACCTGGATCCAAGAAAAGCGTTTTCAGAAAAAAAGGACCCCTGTGCGCGCGCGCGTGTGTGTGAACATCATAGCTCAATAACGAAAAACTTGTTAAATGTCAATCTTGGGATTTAGTCTTTGATCTTCCAAGAATGCGATACGAAGATTTTCAAGACTATTCCCTTTCCCCCACTCTAACTAAGCTTTAGATGGAAAACGTTTCGTTATTTTTTTATTTTCTTGAAAATGGCTATAATGGTTTTGATTAAAATACAATATGTTTAACATATTTTCATGACAAGTAAAATGTACATCGTGAATTATCAGAATTGTTTATAGAAAAATGAGAAGAGAGTTATATGAATGCAAGGTATCGGATTCTTTTTTTATTTCAATATAACTTCGTATTTCGGTGTTAGTTCTGCTACACACAGAAAGACGGACGCACGCCCACGGACCTCTATAAAATTCTGTTTTTAGATTCAATGGATCTCAAAACGTCTATTTCCAGTAAAATTTTAATTTCGAATTTTTTGTAAAATGTAACGCCTCCTCCAGTTACTTACTATAAGTAAGCAGTAGAGAAAGTAAAAATCTGATGCGTTATAATCATAGGATTTTCTCCATTAAATTATACATAAAAAAGCTTGTTTTTCCGTCTACTTCCCATTAATCATGATCAAAGGTGTTGGGGTTAGAATTCCATTGCTAAACAAATGTAAAAACGAATTGCAAAAACAGTTTCGTTAAAATAATAGCATCTTTATAAGTAGTGGGAATGAGATACTTCCTAATCGCATCACTAGCACTATATTTACACCGCATGTCTTAAACTTAGACAGTATCGCCAAAGGTGACAGCAACAGAAACTGTAGTTTAGATGGCGTTGATACAACCACGTTAAGATATCAGGGACATGTTTTCGTTCCGGTGTTAAATTTCAAATGAGTGAAATATCTTCCAGTTTATAACATAACTACAAACCCTGTTTTGTAACGAAATAAAATGGCCTGCAGTGGTAATATAAAATACTTCACAGTGGTAATTAATTCTTATGCCAGAACACATATGCACCTAAGAATACGCAAAACATACTTTTCTAATTTTAATTCCAATTGCTGCACCTTAATCTGTGAATTTAAAATCGGTTTATTTAAATATTTGAACTCAGGATTAATTCATGTTTTACATTTGTATTGACAAAAATTGTTTAAAAATAGATCCCTGTACATAAGCCCCCCTTAATATTTTCTGGCTACCCTACTGATCATGATAATATAATGTTGGCAAAAATAGAATTTCAACACACATCTGTTGTAATTACAGAACATATACGACAGTCAACTTTTTCGTTTATTATATGCCCTTTCCGTGAACTTGAGAAACAAAGAATGGTACTTGAAAGTTATTACTTAAAACGCCAGAAAATTCAAACGAAAAAGGCGAATAATTTTGGAAACGGCTAATGCTACGAATATATCATTTAGAACAAGCTGTATGTTTTAACTGAGGTATACCTACACTTTTCCCTACATAGTTAGTTTCGTATCCATCTCTCTTACTTCCCCATCATATACAAAGTATTATATAAAACGCTATGAAAATTAAAAGGCATTCACAGGCTTTCCACAGAAAATTCAAAACATGCTTTTAATTTGTCAAATAAATATCTCAATATAAGTCGTTAGAGTGTTTTTATTAAATAAAAAAATTTAAATATTTCAATGTAAAGGGTAGTTTTGAGTGAGTGCATTCATTGGAAACCCTCTTCTGACTCAAGTATAAAAGGTAGTAGCTATCTCTCTTTTCATGTATCTGTTATGCTGTTCACACACACACACGCACATACATGGATGAAGTTCAAAACTGCATCTTTGATTTCAGGGGTCTTCAGAACAAATCTCTTAATGCATTATCATTTTTTGATGGAATATACCACTTCTACCAGTGGTAGAGAAAGTAAAACGCAGTTGCACATTTTTTACCCCGGAAACAGGTGTGATAAGAAATTATGATTACTGAAAACAAAAATGAATGCAATATAATTTTATCTATCACGGCAGTATGCATTTTATGTTAAAAATGTGATGTGCTGCACTCACATGACTTTCTCTACCCTTGTACAAACTATTTTTACAAACGCTTATTCTCCATCTACTTCACGTTAATCGAGATATCGAGATGTTAATATCATTGCTAATTTTCTTGTAGGTGCAAGGGGAGTATGGTAGGCTTTAAGTGATAGTCAAATATTTTAAGAGCTGGTTGCTATGTGAAGCATTCCATTCTCGAATGCTCCACATAGCAAATGGGAATAATGAATTCCCATTTGAGAAAAAGTATAAGTATTGGAAAATTCAAACAAATAACAAGGAATATCTCGGAAATGGTTCACTCCACAAAAAACATATATATGACATAAGTTGTGTGTTTTAACAAGATCTATGTTGTCTATCTCTTGCGGTTTACCAGTTATGGAAAAGCCATCCAAAAAGAAGAGGACTTTTGGGGACATTGCTAGAAAATTCAAGATATACATTTTATTTGTCATGAAAATATCTTAAATATATGATATTTTAATCAAAATATTAGAGCCATTTTTGAGAGAATCAAAATTTTCGAAAAATTGTTCATGTAAAGGGTAGGCTGGGGTGGAGGGATTTTTTTTAAAACCTTCGTGTTGCATCTTTGAGAGATACTAAACCTAAATACCAAGTTTGGTATTTATCCGACTTTTCGTTTTTGAGTTACGCTGTCCACATACACACACAGACCTTTTTCTAAAAATGCATTTCGGTGAAATCTCGATGTCATATTTTGGGTGGAATACAATACTTCCCCTACTTACTCTACGTAGTAGAGAAAGTAATAATGGCAAGAAATGAGACTACTGTTACCGAACTCATAAGATAACATTGACAATTATAATTTAAGTTATTGATGACTAGTCACAAACATTCAGAAGCGTTATTATATAACATTAGCATTTATTGTCGGTTACTAATTAGCAGTTCAAATACAACTTTTTGAACTAATCTTCAATTTATTACGGGGTAAAAACAATAAAAGCAATCGTATTCGTAAATAATGAAACAGAAGACTCATATCTAATGCCAGTAGAGTTAAAGCATTCCTATATTAAACAGGGATTTTATTTAAATTTTTAAAAAGAGCTCCTCATGTGTCGAAGCTCAAAATGTTACATCGGATGCATATTTCGCTTACATAGCTCCTAGCAACAGATTTGATAGTGGCGTGATCTAAATTATAAACATTACAATGGTTTATAGAGGTATTGGTAGTGCAAAAGTCGTCAATGTCACTGACTCTGGGATATCCTTGTAGCTTATCTTCACTTTGCCAAACTCGTGGCATTTCATCAGCCGGAAGCATGGCTTGCGCCGTCAGCGATTATACGATGGACTTCGTCATTTTGGGCACGCGCAATGTGCATTCTGGCGTATTACTCAACACTTGCCATTCTTGCTATCATAGGCACTTTGGGTCAGTTTGAGACGGTCAATCCAATGCAGCATACCGAATATTTACAAATCGATATGCCACTCCAACACGCTTCTTTATCTACCCGACAGATACCGTACCTTTTACGCCATTCAGACATTCTTATCAATCACGTAAAATTATCATGTTATTGCTGCTCATAAATTAGCACAAAGACCCATTCATAATATTTGATAACTTATCCTACTTTGTTGGCCCTGAAGAAACCGAAGTTTGATATTTGTATTATACAACTAAAGCTTAAAAAATTAATTACAAGCCAAGATCACATAAAAATCTTCTTTCTCATTTTACACGTATTCTTTATATACTGTACCATTCATATAAAAAGTAATTTTTACTTTTTCTACAATTATAGTACGGAGGGGAAGTATTGCATTCCACCCAAAAATCCAATACCGAGATTTCAGTGGAAATACATGTTTTGAGGCCCCCTGAATCGAAATAAATCATTTTTGGAAACACGTCCGTGCGTGTTTCTGTGTCTGACTGTCTGTGAACACGATAACTCAAAAAGAAAAGTCAAATATCAATATCTTTCAAAGATGCGACACCAAGGTTTTCAACAAACTCCCCTCCTCCCCAAACTACCCTTTGCATGGAACTTTTTTTGAAAAACTTTTATTTTCTAAAAAATTGCTGTAACGATTTTGATTAAAGTACTGTATATTAAAGAAATTTACATGACAAATAAAATGTATATCTTGAATTTTCGGGGAATAGTCTATGAAGTTCACTTTATTGGGAAGGAATATATATCTCTTTAAAACACACAATTTATTTAAAATAAGTTTTTATGGCCTAAGCCATTTCTGAGATATCCATTATTAAAGGTTCGAATTGTTCATTTCTTGGTCATTTTCTTACAAGTCCTTTCAACATTCAGTTGTTTCTGGCAACTGCACGGAAACAGTATGGAATTTAAAGGCCAGCGTATTAGCGTACAGGTCTTAAACATCTGACTATCGCTATTCTCTTGGTCACTATAACGAAATATGTAATGTAACTATTTTTGTAAAGGTTTATTTGTATTAAAATGTCCTGGATAGAAAAACAAGCTTTAGGAAGAATAGTTTGTATACGCACTAATAAAGATAGAGGTTAGAGAAAGTTATGTGAATGTATCACACCAAATTTTTAAACTCCTCGTTCTGTCTGCTTTATGTTAATTGCGCTAAAAATGTTTGCTTTGAAACTTTTTACGGTTTCACATTGCGCATTATGCAGTTCATTGCAAGGTGCAGAAACAACAACAGCTCTTTATATCACAAGTTGGTTATTCTGAGTTCATTCTGGAAAAAAAATATCTGATATTTTATATACACATGACTTTCTCTTCCTATTATCGTTTATTTTTATAAAGCTTCTACAAACTATTCTTGAAAAAGCTTATTGTTCTATACCTTTACTTCAGGTTAATTGAGATAAACGTGTGCGTAAATAGCTTCATTACACATTTGTGATAAGTACACAGGGAATAGTGATGGACCAATATTTAAAAACTGTATGCTGTATGCTGGCCTTGAAATTCGATACTCTTTCCATAACATTGCGAGAAACAACTGAATAGTGATAGCACTTAAAACATCTGATTTTCTACGTTCACGTAACTGTTTCTACTCACTATCGTTTATTTTCATATAGCTTCCGGAAACTATTGCTGGATAAGCTTATTCTTCTATTCCAAACTAACTGAGATATACTTTCGCATAAATAGCTTCATTACACATTGCATTATAGGTACAAAGGATATAGCGACAGTCAAATGTTTAAACACGGGTCGCTATACTATTCCATACTTTTTTCAAAACATCGCGAGAAAGCAATTAATACTGACGCTTCAAAACATGACAAAGCATTGAAAAACATCTGATGTGTTACATTCACATAACTTTCTCTACCCTCTACCGCTTATTAGTGAATGTGCAAATTATTCTTACGAAAGTTAATATTTTTATCTACTTCATCTCAATAGAAATAAATCTCTGCAGAAATAGCTATTTTAGGAAGAGATCCGCTTGTGTCTGTGTGTTTCTCTGTGTCTGTGAACAGCACAATTAAAAAACGAAAACTCGGATAAGCATCAAACTTGGTATTTAAGTTCAGTATCTTCCAAGGATGCAACATGAAGGATTTTTAAGAAAATCCCACCATTCCCAATTAACCTTTACATAGAGCATTTCTTGAAAACTTCGATTTTTTTTAAAAAAAGGCTCTAACGAATTGGGTTAAAATATCAAGTAAAGATATTTGCATGGCAAACAAAATTCATATCTGAATTTTCTGGGAGTAGCCTGTGAAGTCCTCTTCATTCAGAAGGAACTTTGTGTAATCTTGTATGACTGGTAAACGCTATGCAATACACAAAAACGTACTAAACAGAAAATGCAGATCTCTTTAAAACACAGTTAATTTTAAATAAGTTTTTGAGATATCCGCTATTAATGGTTCGAAGTTTTCAATGCTTGGTCATTCTTTTGGAGTCCACAGGAATCTGACCAATAGATTTGGCGATAAAATTGAGGAGTGCAGTTTTTTGGTCGAAGGAAGGCAAATTAGATAACCAATGATATAATTGGGAAAAGATGTAAAGCCATAACAGAAATAAAACATAATTTAAAGTCAAGTTGACAGCAAGAATGCGGGAGTATTGATACAGGAAGAAAATATTTTTATTTATTTAACAACATTTCGGAACAGTTAAAATTAAAACATACGCAGCCAATAATGGGAATAATATATTATTTAACCGGACTTGACTTATATAAAACCTACTGGAAGAAAATTAATAAAACACAAAACGACATATGTAATTGTTGCAATCAGCAAGGAACCCTGGAGCATGTATTGTTTGGATGTACACATTATTGTAACGAGACAATACAAGAAAGGCATATATTTTAAGAAATAACAATTTATACATACAACTTGACATATTAGCTAAAAAATTATCAAAATAGCATGGGGACAAGATATTTAACAAGATGAAATTTTAACACTAGTACCTGAAATTAATGAAGAAATAAAGATCAAAGAGATTTCAAGCTCTACGTGCAGCAGAGAACTATACAAACATCTGATATCGACAATCATACTTTAGTAACAGGAGTATAAAGTGCTGAGGAGGGGGGAAATAATAATTTAAACTAACGAAAGGAAATAGTTCTGGATAATTCTAGGCAGAAAAATGCGGAGAGAAAAGGAGAAACGGTTGAAAATGACAGAGAATTGGGGAAGAAGAAAGAAGAAGTGAAGAGGGGGATGGAGGAGACGATGGAGATGGAGTCTATAGTGGAGAGGAGGACAATGAGCGAGAAGAATGGTGATCAAGAGGAGCTAATAGCAGATAGGAGTGGAGCCAGGAACGGTAGGTGGTGATTGGAGGAGTTAGGGAAGTTAGAGCTATGGTTTTGTGTGAGGAGAAGAAGAAGATGGCGGCGAGGGTAAGTGGAATGGTAGTAAGTGGAGATAAAGTGAATGTAGGGGTAAGTGAAGTGAAATATTATTTTTAAAGAGAAAGCGAAGTAATATATTCATAGCAGGGCGATAAATATAGTGATTATTGTGTTAAGTGAAGTGAAAAATTATAAAGAAATTGTGTGAGTGTTAAGTGAAATGTAACGATGAAAACAATAAGGGAAGATAAATTTAATCCAGAGTGAGTGTTAAGTTTAATAAAATTATTGAGTGCTGTAATTTACTTAAATTATATTAAGAAAAGTGAATGGTTAAAGTATACATTTTGAGGAAAGTATATCATTGGTTGAAAATAAATCATTACCCTAGTTGAAAATAATGCATATACCAAATGTAGTTTGGATGCTGGATACTAGTACCTTTACCACCGGATACTAGTGGTTAGTACGTAGTTTAATTTTGTACGGAATGTTTTGTTACATTTATCTTGTTTAATTTACTAGTGTTAACTACAAATTGGGAATAGCTGGATACCAGTTAGTTTGTGTTGCCGGCTTTCAGTAACAGGAGCTGAATATATTTTATTTAAATTTCAACTGTAATTATTACATTTTGGATTTTATTATATTATTTGTAGTTTGCTCATTTTATCTGATTTTTAGTTACTAGATTATAAGCAAAAATCTGTACAATAATAATGTATAAAATGAAAGAAGTGTTAAATAAATAAAACATTTGGAATACACGTCCTGTGTAGGAAACAAGATACCAGGATGGCGTATTGCAGATTTTATTTTAGTTTATTTTATTTCTCGTGATTGCATGGAAAAGTATGGAATTTTAAGGCAAGCATATAGCGCCAGTTCTTAAACATTTGACTATCGCTGTTTTCTTTGTATCTATAACGAAATGTGTAATGTAACTATTTCTGCAAAGGTTTATTTGGATTAAAATGTAGTAGATAGAAAAATAAGCTTTAGTAAGACTAGTTGTATACTCAGTAATAAAGATATAGGGTAGAGAAACTCATGTGAATGTATCACATCAGATTCATTACTTTCTCTGCTATGTACTTACAGTAAGTAGAGGAAATATAATCCATCCATGAATTAGATGTCGAAATTTCATCGGAAATGCATGTTTTGTGACCCTGAACCCAAAAAAGCATGTTTAGAAATGGGTTGGGGGTAGGTCTGTCTGTCTGTGAACAGCATAAACCAGAAACGAAATGTCCGATAAGCGCCAATATGCGTATTTAAGTTTAGTATCTTCCAAAGCTGCGACACGAAAATGTTCAAGAAAATCCTCCCGCCCCAAACTACCCTTCATATGGAACTTTGTTCGCTATTTTTGCTTTTCTTAAAACGGCTCTAATGATTTTGATTAAAATACCATGTAGGTATTACATATTTATATGACAAACGAAATGTATATCTTGAATTTGTTTTAGGAATAGCCTGTGAAGTCCTCTACATTCAGAATGGATTTTATACAACGTTTTTTAATGTTCCGTTTATATGCAGCCTTTAATCTAAGGTAATATCGCGACTCTTTAGTTTTGGAAAAATTGCTCATCAGCAATGATGACCACTCGTTTATAGTGTTGTTAATATTTGGGTTGGTGTTACTTTTGGTTATTACATTAAATCCACTCACATACGCATTTACACTGCAATTCCTACTTGCAGACTCTAGGGAGGATGGAGAATAATTTTGGCTAAAGAAAAATTCCTATCCTCCAGCGGGGAGTCGAACCCGGACCCTGTGTAGGTTAGCATGCTAATGTATAATTTTGTATAAATGATAAATCATAAGAAATAAGACAAAAACGTATACATCTATAAAACACACAATTTATTTCATATAACTTTCTCCGTGGCATCGGGCATTTTTTTAGATATCCATTACTATTGGCTTTAATTTTTCAACACTTTTGTCATCTTCTTAAAAGTACTCGGTATCCGGTTATTTCTCGAATCATGGAAAGAGTATGGAATTTCAAGGCCAGCATATACCGACTATCTTTTAAACATCCTGCCATCGATTCGGTTTCCTCTATCCCCCTTTACCTACAACTATTTTTGCAAAGGTTTATTTTAATTAACCGGAAGTAGGTAGAAAATATCAGTTTTCGTAAGAGCAGCCATTAGAGCCTACATAAACCATAATGGGTAGAAAGTCATGTGAATGTAATACATCGGCCTTTTTTGTTTTACCTTAGGTTTTGAATATTTGCATTTACACATTAATGCAATAACATTTCGTCATATATGGATTGAACATGGCTAGTGAAATAGACCGGCTACGGCGCGAACTGAAATCAGCTGATACTTCTACACCAATCATGGCCCGATGATCATATTCTAAACAAACAAACTGGTCGTTAAATGCATGGAAAACGCACAGTTATATCATGAAGCTATTCAGTGTTAGCCATGTTTAGGACTACCATTATTACGTAACTCTGATTAGCGCCGTAGCCTGTCTGTCTCGTTAACCACGTGAACAGAAAGGTTAAATCTCAAAACGTTTCTAACACAAATAAAAAGAAACATCTAAAGGGAGAAAATACACAAGAACATATTTTAATTTTCACAAGCAGTCCCGTACTTAAATGTGACTAAGTCCTTCGTGTGTCGGTACAGGGGTGTGGATGTCTGCAAGCGACGCAACGGAAATTTTTGCCCTTTCACAACAGGGAGGTTGTTCGAATTACGGGAACTCAACCTTTGAAAGAGTTCTGAAGCCGCAGTCTTGCCCTCGGGAAGGAATGCTAATGGCCACGCCTTATGAATAACCTATAATCTTCCTGGCATTTGACTCACTTGATGGTTCGATCCAAAGTAAACAACAAGTAAAAAGTCAGAAATTTCCACCAGTTACTGCTCTCACAGAAGTACTAGACTTGCAAATTAGCTTTTCCTCTAGTTCTCTCTCCGCCTTGATGAAATGCTGATATAATGGGTCCAATTTCAGCTTTGTTTCTTAGCTGTGCAGTAAGTTACTCACTACTTTAGTACCAAGCAATAATTTTGGCAGTAGTAGAAAGAAACTGTGCGGTTTAGAAACACGTGGAATCTTTAAACTTCCCAAATACAACGTTTCATTGATTAAATCTGCTGTAAGATTAGAGCATATTAGAACAAATTTAGGTTTTATTCCTAGAGAATAATCAATAATGCATACATCATAGTAAAACATGAGAAATGCAGCATACCTATAGCTACTCGTGTTTAAACATCTGACTTTCGATTCTGTTTCCTCTATCCTCCTTTAACCTCAATGAGCAATGAAGCTGTTTCTGCAAAGCTACTTACTTCTTCTTCTTCTTCTTCTTACTACCTGTTAACTCGATTGACATGTATATATGTGTGTATTCACTGGAAATGGGCATTACCCAGTGGCAGAGTTAAATATACAAAATAATATTATAAAAATAAGTACACAAACAATAATAATGGTAATAAACAATAATGCGAATAACTTTCTATCAACAAACATATTATTGTAGCTACTAGTGTAACATAGCTAAAAGGTTTGAAATCATTAATTGCTTTACTATTTAGTTCACTAATTACCTATCCAGTCAGCATAGCCAATAAGTTTACCACTAGTATTCACAATAAGTTTATAAAATTTCAAATATGCACCTAAATATCCTCTATAATTAATTACACAACATTTATTCTATTCAGATTTTTTCTAAACTTCATCACGGACACAGGACAGCCCTGAAAGGCTGCTACAGGCAATTCGTTCCATTCTTCATTGTTCAATGTTCAATCTTCAAAATAAGTTTTTCATAAGGACAGTTTGCAGAAGCTATATAAAAATAAACGATGGTGGGTAGAGAGTGTCATGTGAATGTAACACATCGTTCACACACAAATATATATATATATATATATATATATATATATATATATATATATATATATATATATCGGGTGAGTCTTCTCAGCCTGCGGATTGAGAGGTTATGAGTCCCGGCAATGCACTGCTATGCCGTAAACATTGTCCACTGCATCGCGTCGTATCAATTTCGGTCGAAATGACTGCTTTGCACCGGTATGCGTGCAGTGATTTACACTCTAATGCAATAGTGTACGCGTTGGCTGCCACTGATGAAGGTCCCAGGTTCAACTACTGCCACTTAAAGGTACTTTTTATGTTTTGTAAATTTAACGAGAACTGATAGTTTGGCATGGAAGTGTCGTTTCACTTAGTTAGTTTAATAATGTGAATTTCATTAAAACACAAATTGTTACTTGTTAGAATATGCAAATTCACTTTATAGTGCATTCAGAAATAAATCATGATGTGCTAGAACGTTCTCGAAACATGAACAGAAATGAATAAAAATTAAATTATTCGCAGGCATGATTTGAACTTCCGACGCCATTAGGCTTTCCAGCATGTTAATCATTGTGCTACTAGATCACATTAACGAGCCCACCATAGACCTAATCAGCGGGCTGGTGAATGCGGTGTCAGCACCTACATTTCGCATCGTCCATAAAATTGCAAGGTTGCCGTTACCAATCCGCAGGATGAGAAGACTCACGTGGTATATATATGCACACAGAGTGAGTTTGAAGTCCACCGACAAACTTCAGGGAGTGATTCCTGGTTGGAAATGGAGCACAAAAGTTCATATCACCTTATGTCCGAAATTGCATGGTTTCCACGGCAGATGGCACTGAAGAACGACATTAAACAAAGAGCTCTGGCACACAGTGCATGACCTGAATTCCATCCATGTCGCAGCAGATGTTCAAAGTTGCCTTCATGGGATGCAATGCACGCGCTCACACATCGCATCATGTATTGCCTCACTCGTCCGAATGTTCCAGGTATCCGAATATTGTCGCAGGCTACGAGGACATGCTGTTCAATGGTCGGAACATCACGTCCTATCCAAGTCTGGGGAAGATATTAAGGTGTTAGCGAACATTAATGCGGAATGGACTGGCGCTCCATTATGCTGCAGCTACATTGCCTATCGCATTGCCAAAGGCACATTCTCCAGTAATGGAGGCAGAGTGTTTTGCAGGAAGTCCAGATATGTTTCTCCGTTCAGGCTGTGGAAGAGGAACTGGTCCAAGTAAGCGGTCGCCAATAATCTCTGTCCAAACATTTATGCTGCTGAAGAGACGTTTCAACCATTCCGTGAGGATTTTCAGCAGCAAACAGGTGACGGTTATGCAGGTCAATGATGCCATCCCCATGACAGATCACTTCATCGGTGAAGAGGATGAATACAGAAATCCCATAATGGTCATGGCCTGCTTCAGCGACAGAATCTTTCCTGTGGAGGAAAATCCGCCCGTGATAATCCCTGCACACGTTGAAGGTGATAAGGATAATAGGGGTTGTCATGTAGAATACAGATAATCGTCCTTTGGCTTACACCACGTTGGCGGGCCAATTGCCTGGAGCTTGTACCAGGGTTGTTCTCAATATCATGGAGAACATGTTCCTCCACATCTGGTGTAAACACAGTCCGTGGCCACCCTGAACGTTCGTCTGTCTCAAAGGACCCATGCTCACACAAACGCCGAAAAATGGCTCCAAATGTTGTGATGTGGATGGCACTGTCTGTCAGGGTACGTGGTTCGGTACATCCGTGTTGCCTCTCGACGGTTTCCATCCGCTTGGCCATACACGAACACCATTTCGGCTTGTTCCCGGAATGAATATTGGACTATTGTGCTTCTCGTTGCTAAAATCACACTATTTGCAACACACAAAATGCGCACGGAGAATTATGAGAGAATGTTGTCAATGCCATCTACCGTGGAAACTATCTACTTCATACTAATCAAATAAACCTTTGCAGTAATAGCTTTATTACACATTTTGTTGGAGCTACAAGGGGTAAACAGAAAGCAAAATCGGTAGTCAGATCTCGCTATATGTTAGCCTTAAAATTCCATCATATCGTGAAAAACAACTGAATAGTGACAGCACGTTAAAATAAGTATTGAAACATTAAAAACATAATAATGGATATCTCGAAAATGGAAAGCATATTTGAAATAAATGGTGTGTTTTAAAGAGATCTACACTTTCTTGTCTATCTGTTATGGTTTACCAATTATACGAAATTATTCAAATTCCTAATGAATGAGAAGGCCTTCACAGGCTAGTTCCGGAAAATTCCAAACATGTATTTTATTTGTAACGTAAATATCTAAAGATATGGTATATTAATCGAAATCGTTAGAACCAGTTTTGAGAAATCAAAAATTTCGAAAAATATTCTATGTAAAGGATACTTTGGGCTTGGAAGATTTTCTTATCAAGTTTGGTATTTATCGGACATTTTGGGGGTTTATGTGTTAAGATACAGACACACACACACGCGCGGACCTTTTTGTAAAAAAAGTTTATCTTCTTATCTACTTCATTTTAATCCAGATAAACGTTTCCGGAAGTAGCTGAACTACACATTTCGTTATAGAGACAAAGGGAACCGCGATTGTCCAACGTTTTAGAACTGGAAGCTCCACGCTGGCCTTAAAACTCTTTCCATAACATCCTAAGAAACCAATGAAAATCGACAGGACTTGAAAGAATTGTACAATTCGAACCATTAATAACGGATATCTTTGAAATGGCTGATGCCACAAGAAAAGTTATTGGAAATAAATTGGTGTTTTTAAGTTGGCCCTTGTAGCCGTGGTCGCTGGAGCGTATAGCTTCCGCGCTCCCCAAGCTTAGGGTCGCGGGTTTGAGTCCCGCCATGGCTATGGGTATTTGTGTTTGTTGTATGTGTAATTGCGGTAATAAGCGGTAAAGGTAAACAGTAAAACACAGTAATCATAAACTGGGTAAACAAGGGAACTTTAAAAAAAAGAAGAAAAAAGAGAATTACATTTCTTGTGTAGTATGTTTCGGTCTATCACTTAACATTTACCACTTAACTTTACAAAATTTCTTCCGAAAGAAGTGCATTTCAATTCAAGATATACATTTTGTTTGTCATGTAAATATCTTTAATATATGATATTCTAATCAAAATCGTTAGAACCATTTGTTATAAAATCAAAGATTGAAAAATCTTCCCTGTAAAGGGTAGTTTGGTATGCGAGGATTTTCTTGAAAATCGTGTCGCATCCTTGGAAGGTACTGAACCTAAATACAGTTTGGTGTTTATCCGACTTTTCGTTTTTGAGTTGTGCTCACAGACACACACACAGAGACCTACTGACACTTACACACACGGACCGTAAAAATGTTTTTTTTATTCAGGGGGCCTCAAAATATGTATTTCTGGTGAAATTTTCGGTGGTGTACAATACTTCCTCTACTTTGAAATACGTAGTAGAGAAAGCAAAAAGCGATCTTGCATACACCTACTGCACTAGTGTGGTTTAATAAATACGTATCAGAAAACAAAAGAAAAGTTATATCACGAACGTCATACGTTATTGTTAAAAGAGCTATCCCAGGAAAAAGGAACCTTTTGCTGAAAGTATGCATAGAAACATGTGTCGAAATTAATGAACCGCAGATGGACAACTTCTACTTCAACAAACTTTAATTTGAAAATTAAGGATGGATTACGTATATTTTTCTCCTTTCATTATTAAATTCGATAATTGTGCTTTCACACTAGGCGTGTGGAAGCACTATGTTCGAAAGCTGAATAAATTCGAAACGTCCAATGCCACAACCGGGATTCAAACCACGGATCATCAGCGCTCCGTGACGATGATCACGCGGGAAATAAACTTTCGCATTCAATAAACCTTCAAGGCACTTGTACGAGTAGCTCAAGCGGCAAGAGTATTGGTACGGAGAACCGAAGATCCATGGTTTGAATTCCGGTCATTATATTGGATTTTGCAAGTCATGCAAATTACAAATTTACATACGCCTTGGGCAAAAGTACAGTTTTTGAATATGCATTAACCCTAAAAGCACATGCAGCATCGTATTGCAGTGTTTGTAACCGCCATTATTATAAACATTGTTAATGCACACATTGTTGTGAGGCCAGACTATCTGATAACATACTTGGAGGAAGCGTTTGTGGGCTCGAGAAGCATCGATGTAGCTGTTTTACGCATGCGTAATTGTGGGGACGCGGTTAGGTAGCGTATTAATATTGAATTACGAGGGCTGTCCAGAAAGTAACCTCCGTTTATGCATAGCACGAGAAGTAGTGGGAGTAGGGCCGCCATTTCGACATCAGCGTGCGCAGTGGCTCAGTACGCTTCTAGCTGTGCAAGGTGGAGCATCGTACTGTTGTGTGTTTGCTAGTTATAACCTAACAACATGAGCGCCGAAATAGCATATCCCGCCAAGTGTGAAGCGTGAAAAGGCTAAGAAGAGCAATCCAAAACAAGCGTCGTGGTCTTCTGACATCTGGTGTTGTCGTTTTGCATGACAATGCTCGCCCTCACACAGCAAACAACATAAATGATCCTTTGGCCAAGTTCAAATAGGACGTTGACCATCCCCCGCACAGCTCGAACTTGGTCCCTAGCGACTTCCATCTGTTCCGTATATGAAAGAGTGACTTGCAGCTCAGCGCTTTGGCAATGATGACGAGCTATAAAACGCCGTGGTAGGTTGTCTTAGTTCACATGCGGCAGAAGTTTATGCAGAAGGTATATCAAAGACTGTGAAAAGGTATGAAAAGCGCTTGAATCTGTTTGGGGACTATGTAGAAAAATAGAGAAAAGCTGTAGTTTTCAAATCTTATAATAAAACTTTTGTATGTATACCGGTTTCATGTTTATTTCAAAACGGAGGTTACTTTCTGGACAATCCTCGTATCAAGCCTCCGACCAGATCACACCATATAAGTTTGGCACTGAAGGTAAGTAACTTTTATCTTCCCTCCTTATCCACAAACAACTTTAGACCCGTCCCGGATTTCCCTCTCATGCCAAGCGAGTGCGTTGAACTATGATTTAAATTTCTATTTTAAGTAAAATATAGGAGCAGGCTGTTGTTGCAACACTCCTGGATCGACGCCTCGAGCAGTAGTTTGGAGAATTGGATGTATATCACGTAATTAGTCGACACGTTACAGTATGTCGCCTTTAATGTACAATATCTAGAGTATTCAAGTTCTCTTGAAGATTTACCGATATATGGAAACGAATGAAAACGTTTATTACGCGAAAATGCATTTCGCCATGGGAGCTCAAGCGGTAAGAGTGATTGACGCGGAGAGCTGAAGATCCGTGGTTCTATCTCGGCAGTGGCTTCAGATTTTTTAATTTTATTATTTATTGAATATTTATATTATCAATATATTGCATCAAACACGTATTTTCAATACCACTTACCTATGATGGGTAGCGGAAACATTGCAGTCCACCCACAAATTCGAAATTCATCGGAAATATGAGTTATGAGATCCCTGAGCACCCCAAAAAGCATTTTAGAAAACAGTAAGTTTATGTACAATTTAGAAACGAAAAGTCGAATAAATACCAAATTTGGCTTTTAATTTCAGGATCTTCCAAGGATGCGACACGAAAATTTTCAAGAATCTATCCACAATCTACTGTCTATCCTTTACATGAATCATTTTAGTTTCTGGTTAAAATAGCATATGTTTAAGACGTTTACATAACTGTTACTTTCCTGTGAATATCACAATTCTGAATAAATTTATAAATGTTTAATTTTATATTGTGGCATTTGGCGGATTTTTAGGGATTATTCTAATATATTTGGGGGAGTTAGACATTCAGGGGTTGGCAGCATGGGTCACTAATGACATCGGATGCGAAGGGGAGGAGTTAACAGGTTTTTATACCAAGGGACAACCAGCTTTCGCTCTCTTTAATACGTGGTCTGCGAGAAGGTCAATAGGGGTTAGCACACGCACCTCTTCCTGGCACCAGGTAAATCATGTGTTGCTTATAAATTGTGGTTTGAAATGTGTTCATCATTGAAAATATAAACCCTTTCCTTTCAGTTTATGTAGGAGAAACTACCTCAGTTACTTAGATGTGTTAGATCAAAGCAGGATAATTTTGTAATGTATTTAACTGCGTCCCTGTGTCAGCCCCGGTTGTAAAGCAAATGTAAAGGTCCCAAATAGCTCTACCAATTAAATTATACTTTGGTGTATGACATGTAACTGGCAAACCATAAGGGATAGACAGATACCTACTTCACAAAAATGTAAAGCTTATTGAAATGTATACAATTTGGGTGAACTATTTCTGTGTCATTTTCTTATATATATATAAGTTTTCCCGTGTTGAACGGCTTGCAAGGAAAGCTCACTATTATATATTAAAAAACAAAGTATATTACTGAATTTGTCCCACTTTTAACTCTGGAATTGCAAAAAAATTAAGCTAAGCAAGGTCAAACAGGTTTTATGAACCCAGCGATTTACACAAAGTTGCCAGTAGATTTACATCTGTTTGCGCATTTAATATTATAATCTGAAGTATGATCTCGGACATGTTACATTCACAGCACATGAAAAGTAAAAGGCCAAAATTGTAAATTGTATGTATGTTCCCTATCTCGCCATTTAAGAGCATACAATTTACAACAAACAATTTAGAGATATGCTATTAGCTATGATTTATACTATACAGTATTTCTATTCCTTATATAACAATTACAATTTCTTTATTGTGACAGTTTTGTGAAAACAAAATTATTGTTATTGTTATTTATTATTAAATGTAAAATGCTTAGTAATCCAATTTCCTTAATCGTTATTAATCTTGCCACTAATTAAGCGAATTTCAGCGTCATCAAGCACATTAATAATGCACCAATTTAATTGAATACAATATCCGTTATCACGCAGCGAATGTCAATATGTTTATGGTCTCCATAACCCTTTGGCATTATCAATCATATTATGTTCTTCAAACAAGTACATAATAGCGTCACGCTTTACTGATACCCCAGAGGTCCTGTCCGGCTGGGGCAGGGAAATTTTTCTTTAGCTGGAATCATTCTGAGTAAATTCTCAGCTGAGAATTCTAAAATCATTCACCACAGAGTCTGAATGTGGGAGTGAATAAGTGTGTTACCGAGCGGGATGGCTCAGCGGTAAAATCTGTGACCCGCATTCGGGAGGTCCCGGGTTCGATCCAGTCCACTCTGACCCATGGGTTTTTCCCGGGTCATCAGGCAAATGCTGAAGTGGATTCTTTCACCCCCGAATTTCCTGGCCCTCCATTAATAATTCCATTCATCCTTCACCCATTTGGCCTATTTCAGGGTAGAAAATGTCAGCGGTGGTGTTTCGGTACAGTGGCAGGAAAGAAGTATACTCTCCGTGAACTTTCTCCGTCCCTCGGCTTTGGCTGGTTGCTATGGTTGCCCTTGGGACATTAGACTCTGTGCGGGGCGGGGTCCCCGGTCTGCCTGCCCAGCTGTCGGGGCGTCTTTATATGGAAACTGTAAGGAATCTGCCATTGCTGTGCGTTACTCCTGGTTCCGGCTGCCCGATGTCTTTTCCCTGCACTCAAACCTCCCTCGTGGGACGTCGGTACAATATCCTCATTCCTAGATCGGTGCTGAATCCCCTCCGCTTCACAATCCAATGAGTGTGTTTCATAGCAAAGGTGCATAACCTCGTTAAAAATCTGCAATTAATTGAGTTACAATGACACAGCTGAGAAAATTGCGGAATATTAAAACAATTGTCTATCAAGCCTTTTTTACAATTAACGAGAGCTACCATAATAAATCAATATACTGAGAAATAGTGGTGACCCTAGCACTTCGATAATTTCGTCCGCTTTAAATACATTTGCTTTCACTGATGCCAATTTCATAACTGCATTGTTAATTAATAAAAGTTAAATTGCCAAAAAAAAATCCTCGTCTCTTCTTTGTAGTTAGTTGGACAAGCTATCTATAAACATTTCAACCATGCTTTAGTCAAAGCTGTAATCAAAGCTAGTTGTGGTGTGTGTAAGGAATCCAAACCTTTGTTTTGCATCATTAAAATATTTTGGGGATTAAATGCGAAATTTAATATTTAACCGACTTTTGGTTTTTGCTTAGTAAGATGTAGTTACTAGTAGCTATTTACAAGGCAGTGACATATTGTAGCAGCAATAAAATGATATACCAAATATATATGTTTTAAATATATTAATTAGACTGCATATCAATATAAATGTTAAATAGCCCCACTAAATACCATTAGTGATTTTTATTACTAATTTCTATTTTAATCTTTTTAAATAGGTATAGGTTATACAACGGAGGGGGACATCTCGCGCACTGCGACATACAAAGATCTATTGTGGCTACCGCCTCCCGGGAGGAAGGGATGAAGTGAAGGAGCCACGGAAGTCTGCACGTCGCAAGCGGACAGATCACAAAAACACATGCAAGTCCCTAACGTACCAGGTTGGAAGAGCCGTCCCACTGCTTGAACTGTCTAGAGAGGGGATCATACTCGTCGATCGAGCAGCCTCTAGTGTCCACGGGGAGTGGTCTTTTCTTTGAGAAAGCATCCGCGCCATCTGTCCGGCACCACCATACGGTACGAAACCTGGAATCACACCTGAAAGATGAGAAGGAAACGGAATGAAAGCGAAATCGTATTAGATGAGAAGCCACCGCAGCATTCGCTTACCGACTAGGGAAAACCAGGTAAAACCCAAGGTCAGAATGGTCGGTCGACGGTAATCAACCTCGGACCTCCCGAATGCGAGCCTCACACGCTACCGCGGAGCCATCTCGCTCGGTGCAGCTAATATTGACTATCCGCAAGGCAAAGATATACCATAGGAGCACAAACAAATGATATATCATATCTATATATACATATAAATGCCTTAATTATAATAATACTGAAGGATGCTTAAACTAATAATTCAGTTATCAATACATTTGTTAAATAACCCTATTAAATTTCATTATTGACTTCTTTTATTAGTAATTTCCATTTTAATCTCTTTAGATAATATGCTTCCGCTTCACAGTCGCGTATTATTATTGGCAATGATTAAAACTCTTGTGGTATTATCTATGATCATTTTTCAGTATTCAATAGCCACCAATTAACTTTTTAATTGCCTCCAAAACTTAAAAATCTGTTTAGTTATTAGGAAAATATTGTATTACATTTAAGTTTCTGTATTTGTAAACATACATAGCTAGGTTTAGTGATAAATGTGATTTAAATTGTATTTACATGGATCGAACACCACGTTGTAGCGTTTCGAAAGAAGAGGATGAAAATACTTTGTTTAAAACTGCACTAAACCTTTGAGCAATTAGGTGATCATAAGTGAAAGTGAAAATGCCTTAAAACAAGCTGTTTTTAAACTAAATCAAACTATCTATCTTGAGCATGAAAATATCTGTAAATAAGACCAAATCAATGACAATGACATTCATTGTCCACTAACAAATTAGAGTTAACTTAATGACAGATAAGGTAGTAGAACTAGTTAATAACGTAAATATTTGGGTTGTTCAATTACATGCAAAACAAAAAATAAATCTGATGAAAAATTAAGAAAATATAATCATTTTTTGTGGAACAATACGAAGAACATTAGGAAAACAGGTGAGAAAGAAAACCTTACTAGTTTTATAAGGCATTCGTAATGCCTATTTTGTTATACGGCTGCGAATCATGAGTCCTAACCAAAAAACAAGAATTGAGATAGGAGAAATTAAGTTTCTCCGATTTTTAGCTGATATACTCTTTCGATAAAAACAGAAGTGATGTTATACACGAACTGAAAGTAAAAATCATTCTACGAATAATAAAATAATATCAACTAGGTGTAATTGGAAAGATCATGTAAATAGAATTTCAATTACAAGGATAACAAAAGTGGCAATGAACTACAACCCAAAAGGAAGATCAATTGGAAGGCCAACAAAATCTGGCAGGATTAGTTTCATGGAAAACTAACAGGTTTACATCTTAAAGATGATGTTGATAATGATTAAAATGTTGTTTATCATATAGATGCTAGAATAGTTACCTCATTTCACTAAAAACGTTGTGTAGAATACAGAGCACTGGAAAAAATTCTTAGAATGACAACTTTATCCTACCCTTTCATACTATTGGTGGGTGTATAATGCGAGGGTGTTTTTAAAGTAAGTGCGCTTTTAATATTTTGCCACTGCAGTCGCGATTTTGAGCATATACGATCACTTCTTCCATTCATTAGGAAGCCAGACGCAGCTGTGAGCGATCGTCACTGTGTTTTCCTGTTGTTAGAGCGTCCCGAAATGTTCAAAACAATCAAAGAACTCGCCGACTGTGAGTGTGAAGTCAGATCAGTGATTCGTTTTTGGAATGCCAGAAATGTTACGCCAGCAAACATTCATCACCAATTGTATGAGGTTTATGGGGAAACAATAATGAGTATAAGGTAATGAATAATAATAATAATAATAATAATAAAGTATTTGGAAAATAATGTTCCGTTATTTTTTAAAAAACTATCGGACTTGCTTCAAAAAAAGCCCCGTACTTAGAGATGTCATAACGAATAAAATCAGTGTTCTGAAGCTTCTATAAAATTCCTGTTATGCCCTTTTCATTCACTGGGATATATCCTAATATTACAAGCATAAAGGCAGATAATTTGCGAGCCCAAATTAAAAGAAAACCACGAATAAAATATTGGTTAATTGTAAACATTAATTTCAAATAAATGTGCAAGCATTAAGAATAAGATCAATAAAACCATAAACAAGTACACTCTAAGAAATAGCCGTGAGCATTCTGGAAAGCGACAAACGTATAAAGTGTTCAGCAAATTCGTTGAATGAAAAATTCTTAGTAGACACGTCTCGTCCTTTCGGCATCTCAAGACTGTAATTATAGGTCATCCTGTATGATCTGACCATGGCGATCTTTTTATTATGGTTGGCCTAAGCGGGCTACAAATTGGCTGGGATGATGCAATGCATAAAATACTAGCGTTATTATACAGCACCGTGGTCTAGACGGACTCCATGCAAAAGGCCAGAGGTCTTAGATCATTCGGTGAAGAAAAATGCACGATTAAAACAAACTACGTACATTACTCCCACGATATCTGTCATGAATTTGCTACTCTACACTTTAAGATACCAGCTGCTGTAAAAAAAATTAGAAAATTAATCGGTTATTTATATCAAGCTGGTGTTTATGGGTCAGTATGCATGGCTTCATAAACAGAAGCTTTAGGAGGAGGGAGAAAATGAGTCACTGGTTCCAAGTGCTATGTAATATTTAAGTGACATATTAATTTATCGCTATTACATCAAATATACATAGCTACATTTTTCATTCACCCGAGAACCTAAATACCACAGAAGAAACTGAACGAAGAAACGTAAGCTTTTTCCATTGCATCCACCTGTTTTCAATATGCATTAAATCGCTCTTTTGACATTGTGGTCCCTTCAGTTTGCTCCAATGAATTTTTTTATCTCTTTCATTCATCTTTGTTTGGCAAACTCGATTTAAGAGTGCTTTTATTTCAACTCATCACGGTTACTTAAGCTTTCTCTAAATATTCTTGTCTCACCCGAATAGCCTCTTACTTCTCTTCTTTTCCTTCCTTCTTCAATATTTTTTGCTATTCCCCACTGTCTTCTGTATTTTTAATGTCATATGTGCTTGAAGTTCCTAAGAAGACCGGTGGCCTTAATTATTTCAGTGTGTGAAATATATTTACTAATGCACGATTAATATTAATGTCTTATGTTGCACTTAGAGACACTATAGACGTCTCGTTTCATCTGGCATTTTATTTATGTTTTACAATATTTAACACCCTTACTTACAATACACGACACTACAGTCGGTGAAGTGAGGCAGTATTTTTAACACTTAAATAATTTCAGTCTAATTATATAATATGTAAATTCAATAACTGCCCGCCTTGTAGCAATATGTGTATATAATAATTTGTAAAATGTATGTAACAGTCATCGCATATGTTTGTATTATTGTATCCATGTATAATAATATGTTATGTGAATATATTACGTAATTTAATAATGTAGAAGCTGTGAGAAATAGGTCAAAAGTTGCTAACAATGAGGTAACAACGAGGTAACCTTGAGGCAATAATAAATTAGAAAGTTTAAATGTTACTTGTGATTCTTGGAGTAGCAATAATGTAATTTTAGTGACAGTTTATAAAAATAGCCAATCAACAACCAGAAAAAGCTTTAGTTAAATGAAGGTATTCTATTGGACTAGGATTAGCCAATCAGAGACCTGAAATATAGAAATTTACAAGTTTAGGCGGTTGAAATCAGTTCAGTTGGTTGCAGACAGCGTTACTAACCAGACGCAAAAAGTGTCCTCAAGAAATTTAATACGTATTCGTGTGAGACGAAAATAGTTTTACGTGTTAAAAAGTGCAAGTAATTAATTAAAGAATCTCACAGCTCACTATATCAGTGAAGTGTTATTGAAATCGTATCAAGCATTAATAAACGGAGTGAAGTAAAATTATAATCTGTGTAAGCCTACATTCTTAGTGGTACCACAACGCTGCCAAGACATCCATGTCTCTAACAATAATACTGACGCAGCCGAGGCAAACATAAATATATAATATTTAAAGAAACAGTTAAATTACAAAGTTAATATTTTTTAAACTTGGGGCAGAGGCCACCTGAAAGTACATTTGTGGCGAAGGCTACCGGAAACTGTTTACTATACGTACGGTTGCAACTACTACAAGTTCGGCTCCCCAACAGCTGAAATACGATACAACTCCTAAAATACTCCTTTCTCAGAAGTGATAATTAGGAAAGGAAATTTAGGAAGGAAACGTTCAGGCCTAAGTTTAGTGTAACTTCGCGGCACCTGCCAGTTATGAGAACTGAGAAAAATCTGGACAAGTACCCAGTTATCGGAACAATGCTGGCGGGATGGGAACTTCGTTTTCAGAGTCCGTGCTTAATCACCTAGACTGTATTCACTCATAGGTTGATTCGCACCAAAACAAAACAAAGGTGACCAGTGCACCGTTATAATGTATCCTTTCGCCATTCGCGCCAGAAATACTGTCATACTTTCAGGACCGTGTGGAGAGTACACGCGGCACGTAATGAAAAAAGAATAGAGCCCTCATTCCGACAACTTAAACGGTGACTAGCTCATTCTGTTAGGGGTTAAAGGATAAGATTGGTAGTTACAACAAAATAAACGTTTGTATATATATAATAATGTTAATTCTAAGAGAAACGAGCGAAAAATATAGTAACAAGTGTGCCATAACTTACATTTATTCGTTTTCTGGAAGGGGCAATTTATCAACTCGTTTTTAAAAAAGAAATTACATTCTTCACAAAATCTTACACTCTTGCATCGGGTATTTCATAAGCTTTCTTTTACTTCCGGGTGTAACCATTTTTCACGTTTCAGGTTTCTTTACAAGCACTGTTTATATTTGAACTCGAAACACCGGTGAACTCAGAACTTAATTTCACCGCTTCTTTCACGGGAAGTGTTGGATATTTCTCACATCATTTATAGTAAACGTTCAACACTATTGTTTTTTTCACCACTAGTCAATGGTTTGCCCGGCTTATGCTTTACGTAAACCGACGAAGACGCAAGAGCAAATTCAACCTTAGCCGTGATACTATACAGAAACTGCTGGTTTCTGGCTGTAAACGATATTCTGCGCATAGACGAATTGCATGTTGACTGTTTAACGCTATAAATAAACCTTAATTAAACTCTTAGGTATTTGTATAGAATATTACACTATTTAACGATAAATTCATTCTCCAATTTAGATTATTAGCATGGAACTACTCTCCTGTGCGCATTGCTACCGTGTTGTACCACGGTGCACTGGTCACGTGGGTTTGTTTAGCCGCGGATCAACCTAAGAGCGAATACAATAAAGGTTACACATGTACGAGGCGTATACCGTTTTAAAATTTTGCCGCTGCAGCGCTGTAATCGCGATTTTCAGCATGCACGATCACTTCCTCCATTGATTAAGAAGTCAGGGGCAGCTGTGAGCTGTTGTCACTTTGCATTTTCCTGTTTTTAGAGCGTTTCGAAATGTTCAAACAATCGAACGACTGTGAAGTTAGATCAGTGGCTCGTTTTTTTTTTTGTTTTTTTTTTGTTTTTTTTTTTTTTGAATGAGAAAAATGCTACGGCAGCAAACATTCGTCGCCAATTGTGTGAAGTTTGTGGGGAAACAATAATGAGTAACAATGTCCGGCCACACACAGCCAAACAAACTCAAGATCTGATCACATCATTTGGTTGGGAACAATTCAACCATTTTCCCTACATTCCGGATTTAGCACCAAGCGATTTTGATCTGTTTCTTCATCTGAAGAAATTCCTTGGTGGAAAACATCATAACGACGATGATGTGAAACAAGAAGTGCAGACTCTTTTTTCATCACAGCTGCATAATTCTTTGACGAAGGCATACAAAAAGTGGTTTTCCGTTACAAGTGCCTAAATAACGCGGTAACTATGAGAGGAAGTAATGTAAGGTATAAAAGGTAATGAATGATAATAAAATATTTGGAAAATAATGTTCTATTATTTTTTAAAAAATTATCGGTGTTTCAAATTCAAGAGGTAAACATCAGTAAAATTCTCTATTTACCTTACAGATACAGAAAATACTCAAGCATAGGCAGAGCACTAATAAGCGCCGAAGTAATCGCAAAAGAGCAAGCTAAAAGCAACTACACGTGCGGGCGTATGAGCTATACTGACAGTAGATGGGATTGGGAATCCAATTCAAGCAATGATAGTCATAGTAACATTCAGACTCGCAAGGTGCGCTTGTGTGCTGAAGAAAGTATTCCTTCTCCACTCTCAGAGGGCATTTGCTGTGGCCTGATTGCTGTAAACACTCTTGACGTGGAAGGTTGAATCAGGCTGAAAAATTCAGTATTATATCCTTGATTTGAACCACGGATCTTCCACTTTACGTTCAGATGCTCTACCACCGGAACTACCATGGCAAAGAGAAACAACGTTTCCACAGCTTCCATGGAGCTACACTCATGGTAAAAGCTTCCTTGAACACATTATCGGTATGAAGATTTATGGGGCTGCCATCTCGTTAACCACCAATACTGGCCATTTGTATTAAACCCAGAAGCATTCCGTGAAGCCATGTTCAAATAGTTCTACCATTGAGGAATTTTCCCTTTCTTTCCGATTGAAGTCTTCTGTACTCCCAAAGAGAGGGTAACAGTATCTACTCTTCTGTGCCTCCGTGTCTTCTGGTCCTTGTCCGTAAACCTGAATAGTTATACCTCGCGTCGCAATACTAAAATAAAACTTGACAAATCATTTCCAGTTAGCGAGTAAAATTAATATACATACAAAACGGAATCCACTGTGCCGGGTGGCTCAGATAGAGAAATATGTTGGGTGGCCTACTTGTGCAGGGACTTAATGTCCTCAGGAGTGAATTTTACTGCGCAGCTGCAACACAATATGTTTCATGTTCTTCTGCGCTTATATGTAAAGTTTTATAATGCATATTTCTGATGTTGCTGTATATTTCGTCAGATTTCCAAGCATCAAGCAAATAATGCAAATATTTTAAAATGTTTAATTTTAAAACTGATATTTAAACACGTTAGTGGCAAAATAATAAATTCCTTACTATGCAGACACACCTATAGATGTTCAGAGTATACTTGAGTGTGCTCCTTTAAAGTATGCAGAAAAAATTAAGCGGTAAATTGTGCAGTGTTTTACAGAGAAATCCTGACAGAGTTTTGTGTTCTGTGGATAAAGGTGAAAGCGTAGTGCTTCCAGAAGAAATTTCTCTAAAGTTAGTAAAATGTTTTCAAATGTTGCCCAATAACATCTGTAGATGTAGAATTATCAATTCATTCTACAATAACCTAAATTTAGTTAATTCACATATTGTTTAAAAAATTCAATGAAAACTGTTTTATTAATTTCAGATTACTTAGAATAGTTGCTCGAACTCAAGCATACAAGAAAGCAATAAAAATTAACTTCAAATAAAACATAAATGAATTCCATCTTCTCAGCACACAAACGTATGTTAACTGATAAACGTCATAAACTTAATTTAGAGAAAATGACCATTGTATACTGAAAATGAAACTACAACAAGCGGAATGATATCTAAGGAAGAGTATATATTGTAAGTACCAAAAAGTACCAGCTTAAAGTTAACAATTTTAGTACCTACATGCTTAGTGCACATTTTCTAAATTATTGAGCATATTTTAAAGATTTTGACAGTATAAATGAATACATATTTTAGACAGTTTTAGTGCATACAAATCTGATGTCTAGTAATTCGTTAACGAGGTATAATGGAGCGAAACAACAATTATAATATGTTGTTAGCGTAATGATAGACAAGCATGAGCAATTTATATCTAGCCATTCTGAGTTTGTTGAACAACATTTGGATACTTTGTTAGAGAATATGCCACTAGACATTCAAGACATGCTCTTTCAACAAGACAGCCATCCCGCGCACACGGTAGCACGGACACGGGGGATATTGTACAGGAAATATCCCAGTCGATGGAGAGAACTGCAGTTGCAAGAGTGGCCTCCGAGATACCCGAATCTTACTCCAATAGACTATTTTCTCTGGAGCTACACGGGAGATCGCGTTCACCAAGAATTACCTCCACAGAAATCACCTCATAAACAGAATTCATACAGCAAATACAACTATCATAACACCTGCAATCTTGTGCAGGGCACAGGGTCGCATATATACAGAGCAGGACGGCTTATTTTGAACATCCTCTTTGAATTTCCATATCAAATACAAATTCCCACTAATCGAAGAATAGGCCACCTAATCTACCGCTGAGTGTCGATCCGAGCCACCCAGTACAAATACAAAGATCGTCCTATAACGAAAATATCCTAAATACACCACCCAAGAGAACCAGGCATGAAGAATTGAGAAAGAATTTGAATGTTTTACATTCACATGATTTTCTCTAATCTCTATCGTTTATTAGTGGGTATATAAATTATTCTCAGGAAAATTCATTTTTATATCTACTTCATTTTATTGTAGATAAGTCTTTGCAGAAACAGTTACATTACAAATTTAATTATAAACACAAAGATAGTCAAGTGTTTAAAAACTGGACGCAATATGCTGGCCTTAAAATTCCACATTCTTTCAGTGACATCGTGAGAAACAGCTGACAGGAGCGTAAAAGAATGGCTAAGTAGGTATTAAACAATTGGAACCATTAATAGCGAATACCTCGGAAATGGCTGATGTCACAAAAACGTTATTTGAAATAAATTGTGTGTTTCAAAGAGATCTATATTTTGTTTTCTGTTTTCGTCAATCGCATAACGTTTACCAGTTATACAAGGTGATAAAAAATTCCTTCCGGATGAACAGAGCTTTATAGGCCATTCCCAGAAAATTCAAGATATGCATTTTATTTGCCATGTAAATATATTTATTATATGGTACTTTAATAAAAATCGTTAATGCCATTTTTCGGAAAATTAAAAATTTCGAAAAATATTCCATGTAAAGGGTAGTTTGTAGTGGGGGATTTTCGTGAGTTTTGAGTTACGCTGTTCACAGACACACGCACACGAGTGTACACACACACACGGAAAGTTTTTCTAAAAATGCTTTAGTTTTTACTCATGGGACCCCAAAATATATATTTCCTGTGAAATCTCGGTATCAAATTTATGGGCGGAATGCAATACCATCTCTACCTACTAATGTACGTGGTAGAGAAAGTAAAAAGAATGCAAAAATATTTCATATATTCTGATTAGCGCCAGGATAACTGTAACACAAAAAAGCTGAAGATTTGAAACGATGACATAGCACATTACATATAAGATAAAGAGAGATATATCTAAGGCATGTAGTGCAGACGAATTTACAAAACAGAATATAAGAAAATATAAGCATCTTTACAAATAGGGATCAGAAAACAAACGGTGGTGTAAGAAATTATAATGACTGTGCATACTGTTTAAGTTAAAAATATGTTAAGCAACAATGAAAAGCACAAGATAAATTTAATTACCAGTAGAAGGATGGAATAAATACTTATGTGCATCGCTTTATGGTCAGGAGAGGAAGAAGCGAATTTATGTGTGACAGGAACTGGCCAAAATCTTGACCAGATGTCAATGGAGAGCCTCCCGCAAACTTTAAGGTATTTAAAACAAGAAACCACCAGGCATATTTGAGTTAACATGGAACTAATAAAACATAATTGAAAAGATTACTAGACTGATCATTATTTCTTGATTAACTAGGCACACGCCTTAAGCCTGGCAAGATAATAATGTCGGTTTTACTTTTGAAACATTTGCATGTTTTCGAAACTCGCTTTAAGTTTAGGTTTCACACGCTGACCTCATTATTTATTTTAAACAGTTAACACGCACACATGAAACATTTTTAATTCGTCTGTCTGCCTATCTCTCTGTGTCTGCTTGTCTGTCTGTCTGTGAACAGATAAATCAGAAGCGTAAAGTTAGATAAGTATAAAATGTCATACTTTTAAGGATGTACAATAAAGATTTTCAAAGCACTCTCCTCTAAACAGACAATTCTTTACATGCAAAAAAAGTCTTTATCTTTTATTTCCTCAAAAGTCTATAAATATTTTGATTAAAATATTAGATATATGTAAGAGATACTGGAATGATGCATAAAATGTACATTTTTAATTTTCTGTGATTATCCTCTGAATTCCTCTTCATTCACATTATAGTTTAAATAAGCGTGAAACATTCAAGAAATAAACAGAATAATTGCTATGGTAAAATTTTAGTTATTAAGATGCAAAATGTATGCCAGAAATCTTTTGTGGTGTTTAATATTTGCGAAATATTCGGTGCTGTTTAAACTTGAAAACTTAAGTGGTAGGTATTTAGTTTTTATAAGTTCATTGCTTAATATCGTGGCTAGCATAACCTGCTTTTAAAACAGTTGAGTTGCATCTTGGCTTGTAAGGTGTACCTATACTTCCTTAGTAGCCAACCGAAACCCTTTATGGCGAGTACTTATCATTAATTGGAGGTAAAAGGAAAAAAACAAAATGTTTTGTTCTAATAATATGTTAAATAGCCTTGACAATAAATAATACTGGGTAAAGAACGATGTGTGATTGTTACTCATCGTCTTTGTTCTTTATAGGCGCATGCATATTTCTAGAGTTTCTTTTAATTTTCTAGAAATGGCTTTTAAATGCGTGAGGTTTAAAAATGAAAAACATTAGCTTCTTGAGTGTTTGCATCTGAATTATGCACTTTCTTTTTTAATTAAAGCAGTTGTCAGGTTTGTTTAATGAGATAGCAGTACTAACGCCGTGTTCACCTCACCCACGTATGCATCCTCCTGTTGTTTCCCTAATAAACCGCTTACATTACTCAACAGTAACATCGCTGAGTGACGACAATGAAAGGGGTTTTCCTTATGTTTCGCTTCCTTCATAGTGCGGTATTCATAACGAAAATGATCCTTATCTTCAGTCACGATCCTTTTGAAACATATTTACCGTTGCAGGTGTTTGGGAGATTCCAATACGCCTCCACTTTTGCTCTGTTTCTCAGTTGGTTAGCATTAAAGTCAATGAACAAACAAATCTACAACTGTCCTACCGAGAAGCGTTAAATTTACAACCAGCAGTTGGTCCCTAATGCACAGTAAGTGTTATTTAATTCAAAGAAAACTACATATGTGTAAGTGAAAGAATCGGAAATAACAAGGACGAGTTATAAAGACAGTAAATGAAGAAGTGGAAAGTTGCAGATATAATAAAATTGCAAACGAAGTTGTTCGTAATAATTTGCATTATATGCTACCCTGAATTTATAAATCCCATTTTAAAAGCTTTCTCTTTTAAGCGTACGAGTTTGTATGTGTGTATGATACCTTTTCATTCAAGAATGGCTGAATCAATTCTTATGAAACTTAGTATATAAGATATTTTAGATCGGTTAGAGAATATGTTACATGTTGGTTTAACTTCCCCAAGTAAGGGGTCTTTAATGAGTGAGACATTAAGTAAAAAATTCATTATCACGCTATTACTGAGTTCTGCCAAACTTTTTACTCAGAAAATATTTTTAGCCTAATATTTCTGACAGGTTTGTTACAAAACTTCGCTAATTCGAACATTAAAATAGTTTTGCCAATGTTTCATTAAATTGTTCTTGTACGTAAGCCAGTTAGGTACTCGTACATTACAATTATTCTTGGGCTTTAAATGCAGTTTTCTGATCGCCATGGAAACTACTCGTACAGTTTCAAACGCATAACAAGCATAAAGAACAGGAAGAACGGTTTTTTACTTTCTCTACTACTTATAGTAAGTATGGGGAAGTATTGTATTCCACCCAAAAGTTCGATACCGAGATTTCACCGGAAATGTATGTTTTGAGACCCCCTGAATCCAAAAAAAGCATTTTTGGAAACATTTCCGTGTGTGTCTGTGTGTCTGTGAACAGCATAACTCAGAAACGAACAGTCGGATAAACACCAAACGTGGTATTTAGGTTCAGTATCTTCAAGAGAAGCGACACGAAGGTTTTCAAGAAAATCCCCCCACCCCAGATTACCCTTTACATGGAACATTTTTCGAAAAGTTTAATTTTCTCAAAAATGGCCCTAACGATTTTGATTAAAATATCATAAGTTTGAGATATTTTTATGACAAATGAAATGTATATCTCGAATTTTCTGGGAATATCTCCAAAAGTATTCTTCATTGTGAACGACTTTTGCATAACTGGTAAACCATAAGAGATAGACAAAATTTTACTACACAAAAAATGTAGATCGCGTTAAAATACACAATTTATGTCATATACATTTTTGTTGTTGAGTGAACCACTTTCGAGATATTGCTTGTTATTCCCTTAAATTTTCCAATACTTATACTTTTTCTCAAATGGAAATTCGTTATTCATTTGTTTTGTCCTGGTAATGCAAAGAAAATGGAATACTCCACATAGCAACCAGCTCTTAAAATATTTGACTATCGCTTAAAGCCTACCAATTCCCCTTGCATCTACAAGAAAATTAGCAATAAGATTAACAGTTCGATATCTCGATTAACATGAAGCATATGGAGAATAAGCGTTTGTAGAAATAGTTTGTACAAGAGTAGAGAAAGTCATATGAGTGTAACACATCAGATTTTTTACTATTTAACCGTTTACTTGTTTCTTAATTTTCATTGACAATCCATAAAAACTGCTTTACTGTGGGTTTTTGAAAGTTCACAACATGTACATTGCACAGAGACAGAGAGGATGGAAAGGCTCAGGACGGGAGCGAGAGTGTGCTACAGAGGGAAAGAGAAGGGAGAAAGGAGGGTGAGAGGAGAAGAGAGAAAAGCCTAAAAGATTCTCCGAAAACGCAATACGCTGTGGATTCTATTGGCATAGACATAAACTTGTTCAAATTAAAGCTGTTAGTGTACAGAAGCTTGCTGCCATGGATTGTTGAAATGGCAGCGAACACTAAAGCAGTACTGCAACTAAACGGTAATAGCCTATGAGACTTCCTTTTAATAAGAGAAACACATGCAGGGTGCCTTTACAGACTTTCGCAACAGGGCGCAGAAGTTATAGATCTAGTACAACTTAGATTAAGGATCCTGAACATCCTGATTTTGGAGGGACAGTACCGAATTTAAGACCTTTGTTCCGTGCCCCACCTAAGTGGTGGTGGGACCAATATATGTCATGCTTTTACAAAAATAGTTCAACTTCTTGATACTTAAACTTATAAAACAACGTTGGTGATTTGTTCATTGTTGTATTTGCTAGGGATTTTTAGTAATTTACCTAAACACTCTGCTGCTCTGTTTGGAAAACTGAAAATGTCAGTAAATAAAATGAGAGTAATAGCATTCATATGAAATAAGGGTGAAAATAGTAATACAAGATAAAATAATTGATCAAGTACAACATTTTAAGTGTCTCGGCTGTGATATAAGTCATAGATGTGATGTAGATAATCAGATATAAGTACAAACACTTGTGTGGGGCAATAACAAGAAATTTGAAGAACACAATAAGGAAACGCAGCATAAATTCTGCATAATCAAGGTTGTCCCAATAATATTTCATGAGAGTGAAAGTTGAGAATTAAACAGAAAGATCATCATACGGTTTAGGAGATGTCTCCCGTTCCGGCCTCATACTTCCCTCCGTCGCTTCAACGGTCTTCCTATATTTCTGTAACCTGGTGGTTCGTGCATATGTTTGAAATGGAATGCGTGTATTATTCATTCTTTGTGCGTGATTTTTTCATTTTTCACTGTTTGTTAATATTTTGTCATTTAGGGAAAATATACTTAATTCTTCTCTTATGTTCTCATTTCTAACTTGGTCTAATCTGTTCGGAGATATTTCATTTCTGCAGCGTGAATTTTATTCCAATCCCTCTTTTTATAGCCCATGTCTCCGAACCATACAATAAAACAGGAACTGCCATTGTCTTGTAAAATTTTAAATTTGTTTCTCTTCGAGTTTTTCTTTTCAAAATGTTTGTTATTATTCCAAAAATGTATTGTAACTTACTTTATTTATTCGTAATTTGTTTTATGTGTTATATTGCAGCCCAGATAGTTAAAACTTCCAACTTGCTCTAACACTTTATTATTTAAAACTATCTTAGATCATATTATTTGGGTTCCTCTGAATGCTATTACCTTTGATTTCTCGACCGAAATTTTGAGACTGTAATCTTGGGTCAATTTTTGTAATTTATTGATAGTAATTTGCAGCCCATTTTCACTGTCTTGAATTAACACCATGTCATCCGCAAACAGTAGCGTATTTAGTGTGTCGTTTTTGTTTAATTTTGTTCCAAATAGTATTTCTTCCTTTAATTTTCGGAAAATATCACCTATGTATTCAAGGAATAAGGAGAATTTTACAGGAAATAGGAATGGGTAACTTATAGGAGGGGAGAGAGGTGTTAGTTAAAGGTTTCTGGAAAGAAGTGAGGAACAGAGTGAAAGAAATAGAGAAACAAGAATTATTTCAAAGTCTGGAAGGAAATAAATGTTTGGAACTATATAGACAATTAAAGGTGGACTGGGGAAGGGAGAAGTATGTGGATATAGGTAATAGGTTAGTGAGAGAAGCGTGGGCCTGGTCTAGATTAAGTGCACATAGGCTACGGGGAGATAGGAAGGGATCGAATTTGGATTGGTGTCTTCTATGTGGAGAGGCAGATAATGATTTGCATTATGTAATTGAATGTGAAGAAACTAAGTTGTGGAGAGATCAGTTTTTACCTAAAGAATGGGCGAATGTTAACAAAAAAGTATTAAAAGTTAAAATAATGAAAATACAAAAGGAGAGGGATATAAAAAGAATAGGAGAATATATGGGGAGAGTAAGAGAAAAATGGTTTAGAAAAATAAAGTAATATGAATTTGTTATGACCCGCCATGTATAAATAACCACGGTGTTAAAATGCATGATGGACTAAAGAAAACAAAATAGCAACTCAAAGTAATGTATTAAAAACTGTAAGATTTTTGTATAGCATTATGGAAATAAATAAATACATACATTACATTACATACATATTAAATAACAGCGGAGACAAACTGCATCCTTGTCTTAAACCATTAGTAATTATCATAAACAGAAAGATTAAAGTTATATTCAGGCGTCAGAGATGTGATTTTTGAGACCTGTCAAAGGAGTAACAAGATGGGGTAGATTAACCAATGAAGAAATAAGAGAAGATCTACAGATTAGCCCAATAGGAGGAATTATAGAACAATATAAACAAAAATAGAAGCATGTTAATAGATTGGTTGGAAGCAGACTATTGAGAAAGATGCTAGATTATAAACAAAAAGGGAGAAGGTCGATTGGAACCCTATGTGAAGATAGAAGTGAGACCATAAGGCCAATGGCAGAAGAAGATGAAGACTTTTAATGATTTGCTCTTCGACTATGACCTGTTTTTTCATTTTTAAATTATAGGATTCCTAATTTAAATTTAGGTTTGGCATAAGATATTACATCAGGAGCAAGAAAGCCGTTTACATGAAGATATTTTGTAGTTTCTTGGATGCAAGAACGGTAGGGAACATGGAGTTTCTTGTTTCACAGAAAACTCATCTAGGGGTCGAGGGGCAGTAATCGGCAATTACCGGGTCGTCGCTACTGGTTCACCTGAACAAAAGGTTATTGAACTTTTCTTAGTAAAGCCAGCTTTGCCAGGGAATGTTTCTACGAATCTTTCTTTTCTTATTCCTACATGTGTTGCTGTACATTTTCATCGAACGCTTTTTGAAGCGATTTTAAGAAGCCGCGATTCTTTTATGTTTTCATTGAATATAGCTTTTCTTTGTCTTTGCTTCTCTACTCTTTGCCTTATACTCAGTGCGCTCCCTTTAGATGAGTGGGAGTTCACTGCTTTTCAATGTCCATATGTCCATAATGACGCCCCACTATATTCACTGAATAGTTATAATACTACTAATAGTTTCCAACTTAGGAAAAGGGAAAGAGGCTATGCAATAGCGGCGAAACGTTTCATTTTAAACGTCATCGGAGGGAACAACAAAAAATATACTGAGACAGGCAAACAACACCGTGAAGATATCGATGTTGGTTTTGCCAACGAGTGAATTCATTGTGATAATGTGTTTCATTGGGAAGCTTTAAATCAGTATCAGGGACCTGTTCTTGCGTAGAAATCAACAGCCAGAGTGCGTTTCCGAATCTTAAAGGTGGATTAAGAACGTTTCTTTGGTTACGAATAACAAACTGAACAGCAGAAGGAGATTTTTCTGTGCTTAACCGCACACAAAATATTAACATATCGGATTACTGGTTAAACCTTTCTCACATCATAGAAACCTTTACTCAGAAAAAAAGAAAGATAAATGGCCTTTCCTCTAAACAAACACTTGTACCTAATCTAACTCAGTTTCACAAAGTAACTGAAGCTAAATAAACAAAAAAAGTAAATAATTAGGTACAAATTGTTTTCACTTATTACAAATACACTCTGCTATGATAGATTAAAAAGATGCATATTCTATATTTCGTTTATTACAGCAATTGCGCCAAAATGTAATACGGCTGTCGTCCTCCATGGTGTAGTGTTACCATGCTAGTCTCTAGTTCCTGAGGTTGCGGATTCAAACCCGGCGGAGGGCGATGGATTTTTTTCGGGGGTAAAAATCCTTAGCATAGCTTCCTTCGGAAGGGAAGTAAAGCCGGTGGTCCCGTGTCGTAGATTTACGGCACGTAAAAGAACCTCAAATCTGTCAAAGAGGCCTCTGAGCAAAATTAAGGTCTTTCACGCCCAATGTAGAATGGGACGCTAAGGACCACAGCAGTTAAAGAGCGTCCATAAATAAAACTCAATTTAATTTAATGTAATACGGAACGGCGCCTAGAGATCAAGCTCCTGGACAACCTATACTTAAATGCTTGAAAATATTAAGCTACAGCACAATACACATGAATTGGCTGTTCTTTGATAATTTAGTTATATTTGAGTAAACGGACATTTGAATTGGTTTAGATTAGATTAAAATGGTTAAAATTATAAACAGAGATAAATAGAGAGAGAGAGAGAGAGAGAGAGAGCAAGAACAAGAAATGCCCTAACCTTTGATTTATTGTATTATCTCCAGTTTTTATTAGTTCTAATTTGCTAAGAAATACTGTTACGTCCTTAAAGCAAGGAGTTTATTATCTAGTTTCCTTTTAGGAAGTCCTTCCTCCCCTTTTAGTGATCGCAAACAAGTTGTACATTCTATCAGCTAAGCAGTCATTCTACGATAAAGTAAAAAACTGCCTTCTGCTTAGCATTACTCATTACATATCGGGCGATGAATAAATTGAATGAGTGAATTCAAATGAGTCCAGGGTCCACTGAACTTAAAAGTTACCCGAAATTCGCCTTCTCAGGAAAAGTCCCGGAAAAAGAACCTCACCCTAATCAGATTTCAATTTGGGACTTCTTGAATGTGAGGCATAAAAATAAAATAAAATCTGAATATTCAACCCCGGCGTCTAGATTACTATACCAGGCATATATCCAAATTTTCTATTTATTGAATCAAATTTTTGAGTTCTTGTACACATTAATTTTACAGATTAAATCTATAACTACTACCTAACTACAAACAAAGAAAACATAAAATAGAAAACATAAGTAAGGAAAATGAATAATAGATAGTAAAGGTACAAATAAATAATATTTACCAAATCTATAAATCTATACTATTACTGGTAACCAGCATAAAAGCAATTGGTATTCTGCTACTTAACTAACAAAACTTGCTACAAAGCTAAAAACTACTCCACTGGTGTCCAGCGGTTACATTCTGGTATCCAGTACTGTTTACCAAAATCTTCTAGCTTAAATAAGTTCTTCTTTTTTTCTATTATACAGTTAAATTCATATATAATAAAACTGATTTAATACATTATTATAATAATTTTCAAATTTACTTATATTTTAAATTTATATTTTTAACTAAAATAATTATATACAAATTAACAATATATCCTTCATTTACATTTTATTTATTAATTTCGTTTAAATTACAAAAGAAAATTAGAATCACCTACGTTATTTAAATTTATATATATATATTTATAATCATTTCATAACACATTCATTTTATAATTTATATTTTCCTTTCCTACTATCTATAACTACATACCTTTACATAAATAATCCTAAAATCCTATTATTTATTCCCCTTTAAAGTTATTTAAAACACTTCATACGTAACTTCACACTTACTATTTAATGCTGAAATATATATTTAAACATAAATACACTACATCAAATTATTTTAATTTAATAACCTAGACACAATAAATTTATAAACTTTATATTATACATGTATATATACTATTTCATTCATTTATTAATCATCATATATCCTATTTATTTTGCCATTCAATAAGTTAACATTCAAAATATTTAATGCAAACTAAAATTATATATTTAACACTATATCCTATTATTATAATTATTATTATTATTAAATTAAAAGTTATACTTCAATTTACAATCAAATTTAAATACATCTATAACCAAATCATCATTCTTCCTTATAGTGTGCAGACAGTTCCTGAGAGCGCAATGACGTTAAGAGATCAACCGCCAGTATCATTTGGATTCTGCTAGGTATCAGATCATCTTCAGTTATCAACAATAAAGGCTTTTCCATCAATTCGTTTATTCCTCTCCACTCTGATCCAATACGCCTGGTAGTTGATAGTTTTGAGTAAACCCCTTATGTATGAATCTTGTTAAGCAACTTAAGGGAATTCCTTGAACTGAAGTTACGACGAATCCTTCGCGTACAAGGAAGTCTGTCTTTTCACTGCCTTTAATTCCTGATATCCTGGCACTCAACCTATTAACATCCTTGTGTTTTGCAAGTTAAGGCATTCCGAAATGATTTAGATTTGATCTGGCAGCTCACAGCTGCTGACTGTCTGAGAGAATCTAGATGTTACTACCCCGATAGCACCTTCGTACATTCTTCCAGATGCAGAGTTCAGTTGCATGTATATCAGCCTGTAACACTGTGGCATAGTTACCCAAACATCACACCTTCGTATTCCCCATAAATTCTTGCTCCTGATCCACTACCAGTCTTAGAGCTTGAGTTGATACCATTGAATTCTTATTTTAATTTTTTTTTCATAGCATACTGTAAGAATCGTCTGATCACTTCCCAAGTCAAAGATAGGATGTTTTAATTCCTTTATGGTGCACCAACATAACTTGGGTCAGGACATTTTCATTTTATTTCAACTTGTAGCCACCGCCTGCCTTTCCCTTGATACAAATATCAAGGGAAGGCAAGTTTATGAGTGTCTCCATTTGGCTACAGGTGTGCTTCAAAAAAGCAAAAGCGAAAAAATTTAATCAAGCTACTCCCCTAGCCGAGATTTGAACTCGGACTCTCGTATTACAACGTAGACATGTTATCTTCGCACCATGATGGGTAGACACGGAGAGCTAATTTAATTTTTCTTCTACTTCTTCTTTAACTGTTTGCCCTCCTTTTTATAGCATTTACATCCCCAAGGCTTACAAGCTAATGCCTTGGGTCAGTAGCCTATCAAGCAAGTAAACTTTCCATCAAACATATCCAGAATGTGTGATCATCCCAATGCCTAGTATGGCGGTGAAGAAGAAGGAAACGAAATGTAGTGATGAAAGGGATGATATGAAAATTCATGGATTAAAGTATCCAACGCAGCAATCGCCTAGCGAGCGAGGAAAACCACGAAAAAGCCTTTGGTGATTGGTCAGCCCCGGTGGTTTGAACCCTGGTCCTCCCCAATGCGGACCACAGGCATTACCATCTGAGCCATCCCGCTCGGTAATTTAAATTTTCACGACATAAATTTGGAAGTTCAGTATTTCAGGGTGCAAAAACTGCTGTGTGTGTACATCATCGGCTATATTTGCTGTAAATATGTATATAACGAGTGTTTGCACACCACTCTAATCCCTCTAATTCAATGTTTCTGTTGTTCAAAGAAGTTAGAGGGGTAGGCATTGAGCGGTCAAGTTTTTATTTCAAAGCAAAAAATTACCAGGAGCTAAAATTATCGAAAAGAGCAGTGAGCACAGGAAATTTCATCCAAGGACTCAGTCTGAAGCGTGAAGAGAATTTGAAACACGAAATCCAAGGCTTGACGTTTCTCCGGAGAAACTATGTTCCGAACTTTTGGATACAAAACATCCATTCTCTTGCGTCCAGAGAATTTCGTTTCTTCAACTTTGATTTGCATATACCGGGTGGAGAGTGTAACAATGTTATCATTTACATTAGACAGATATCTAGATGAGTCAATTCAAATCGCTAATAGTACATTTTCTTCTATCTTTTATAGATAGGTATGTAAAACATACTTTAGAAAACATGAATAGGCACTCGTTATGGGCTAACTATACTTTTATCAGAAAGAAGAAATTCCACCTTTTTAAATGCCAATAAAACAAATCGCCCATAGATTCTAGCTTACATTGGAATAAAATAGCAAGCCATTTTTACACACCTACGCCATCTGCGCGGCCTCCTGTCTAAAATGCCAAGTGAGCTTAATTTTGTTATAACAAAACTAAACAGCATGTTTTGAATAAAGATAAACTGTCATAAAGTTACAAACATTTTATCTCATCACACAGATTTACTTAAGGTTAGCCGAACTCAGACAGGATGTATTGCAGTTTCTGCAAAAGATGGAAAGATGTACTTTTTTTAATTGATGGTTAGCCTGTTTTTACGAGCTTCCATTCAAACAAATATTTGAAAACCGTGTGCTTTATCTATAGATGGGTGAGAAAATTCGCAATACACGTTTAAGTTGATAAGACGTGTACTACAGTGGAATGTACAGTGAGCTTCCGAATGTAAATACTTTGCGATATTACGTGAATGATTTTAATGATTGCTGGTATGCTTAATTGTCCTGAAATTGCAACGTAATGTTTGACGACTGCAACTAAAACCCAAACTTCTATTACCTTCTAATGAAAAAGCAAAAGTAAATAAGATGCTCAATTTTCATTTTTGTGTTTCGCTTTGTTTCATTTAACATTTTGCTCCACTTAAGCAAACAAGAAGTTGCATCATTGTTATTTACAATAATTGTAGAGAAGTCACGTAATGAAGGACGTTTTCAGATATTATTACGCTTTATGTTAAAGTGGTAAGTATAGCTTTTTAACAGGATATAAAATATTTTGCTCAAATAACGTCCATGTACGTGCATTTTTGAAACATATAATTATGATTTGTAACTACCTATAATTATTACACATTTATCTTAAAAGGAAAAAAAGGATCATTATAGAAAAAACAATATTTGTAACTAACTGCTTTGTGGGGAAACTTAACCACAGAAATCATCAAGGACCAAAGTTTACAAACTATTTTTATTCTTCAACGTATCATTATGTTATAATACGACTAATGTAATTCCTCTTTCTTCAAGGTCAGCAAATATTCCCCCTCCCTTTTTCCATCAGCACAATTACTTCGGAGGCCAGTTAGAACACATAAAAATCTGATGTGATACATTCACATGACTTTCTCTACCCTCTATCTTTATTAGTGAGTATACAAACCATTCTTACTAAACTTTATTTTTCTATCTACTACATTTTTATTTTCTCTACTACGTATAGTAAGTAGGGGAAGTATTGTATTCCACCCAAAAATTCAATACCGAGATTTAACCGGAAATATATGTTTTGAGATCCCCTGAATAGAAAAAAAACATTTTTGGAAACATGTCCGTGTGTGTCTGTGAACAGCATAACTCAGAAATGAACAGTCGGATAAACACCAAACTTGATATTTTGGTTTAGTATCTTCCAGAGATGCGACACGAAGGTTTTCAAGAAAATCCCCCCATCCCAGATTACCCTTTGCATGGAACATTTTTCGAAAATTTTAATTTTCTCAAAAATGGCTCTAACGATTTTGATTAAACTATCATATGTTTAAGCTATTTTCATGGCAAATAAAATGTATATCTTGAATTTTCTGGGAATGTCTCCAAAAGTATTCTTCCATGTGAACGACTTTTGCATAACTGGTAAACCATAAGAGATAGACAAAATTTTACTACACAAAAAATGTAGATCGCATTAAAATACACAATTTATGTCATATACATTTGTTTTGTTGAGTGAACCATTTTCGATATATTCCTTGTTATTCCCTTAAATTTTCCAATAATTATACTTTTTCTCAAATGGGAATTCGTTATTCATTTTTTTGTCTTGAATATGCAAAGAGTATTAATCTGTGGCAAAGAGAATAGTGCTGCACCTAGCAACCAGGTATTAAGATATATGTCGATGCTTAAAGGCTACTGTATTTCTATATTGCCCTTGCAATTACAAAACAAGGGGAACATAGTAGGCCTTAAGCGATAGTCAAATATTTTTAGAACTGTCGCTATGCGTAAAATGTTATTCTCTTTGCATGTCAAAAGATCGTTTCTGCAAATGTTTATCTCGATTAATATGAAATAGATGGGGAATAAGAGTTTGTAAAAATAGTTTGTACAAGAGTAGAGAAAGTCATGTCAGTGTAACACATCAGATTTTTATTCAAATAAAGCTTTACAGAAATAGATACATTACACATTTCGTCAGGATACAAAGAGAACAGCGATAGTCAAATGTTTGGGAATTGGAAGCTATATGCTGGTCTTAAAATTCCATACTATTTCCAAGCAATCGCGAGAAACAACTGAAAATCAGTGGGACTTAAAAAGAATGACAAAGTATTGAAGAAGTCAATCATTAATAATGGATATCTTGGTAATGGCTGATGCTACAAGAAAAGTTATTTGAAATAAATTGTGTGCTTTAACGAGATTTATATGTTTTGTGTGGTACGTTTTCGTCTATCGCTTAACGTTTACCAATTACACAAGATTCCACAAAATTCCTTCCGAATGAAGAGTACTTCACAGGCTATTACCATAAAATTCAAGATATACATTTTATTTGCATGTAAATATCTTTAATATATGGTATTTTAATCAAAATTATTACAGCCATTTTTCAGAAAATCAAAAATTTTGAAAACTGTCCTATTCAAAAGTCAGTTTGGGATCGGAGGATTTTGAAAACCTCCATGCCGCATCTTTGGAAGGTACTGAACCTAAATAGCAAGTTTGATGTTTATCCGACTCACGCACGCTGGCCTTTTTTTTGGATTCAGGGGACCTCAAAATACGTATTTTCGATGAAATCTCTGTATCAATATTTTTGGTTGGAATGCAATGCCTTCTCTACCTACTATGTACGTGGTAGAGAAAGTAAAACATATAAACAAACATGTCCATTTACATGCAGACAATGAATTAAAAGGTTCCTCTAAAGTAAAGTCTGACGTATACATAATATACCTAGTGATACTTTGAACTAATAAAATGTGTGTGAGTGCTGTACAAATGGTGATTTACACTGAAGCTATGGCATAGCAAGTTTTTACCCGCGCTTCGCCTGCGGATGTCTCCTTTGACCCAATGTGCTTCTTACATAATCTACCAACAGATCCATTTCTTTCTGTACTATTCACCTACATATAGTCAGTACAGGAAGTATTGCACTCCACCCAAAAATTCCGTATCGAGATTTCACCGAAAATACACATTTTGAGGCCCCTGAATTCAAACACAGAATTTTTAGAAAAATATTTATGTGTGTGTGTGTGTGTGTGTGTGTGTGTCTGTGAACAGCAAAACCTTCAAAAATCTTGTGTTGCACTCACATGACATTCTCCACTCTTGTACAAACTATTTTTACAAACGCTAATTCTCCATCTACTTCATGCTAATCGGGATAAACATTTGCAAGATATCATAGTACTAATTTTCTTGTAGGTGCAAGGAGAATATGGTAGCCTTTAAGCGATAATCAAATCTTTTAAGAGCTGGTTGCTATGTGGATCATTACATTCTCTTGCATGTCCAGGACATAATAAAACGAATAACGAATTCCCATTTGAGAAAAAGTATAAATATTCGAAAATTAAACAAATAACAAGGAATATCTCGGAAATGGTTCACTCGATCCAAAAAAGTATGTGACATAACTACCTTTATTCTGTAGTAAAATGTTGTCTATCTCTTATGGTTTACCAGTTGTGCAAAAGTCATTCAGAATGCAAAGGGCTTTTGGCGACATTCCCAGAAAATTCAAGATATAAATTTCATTTGTCGTAAAAATACCTTAAACATATGATATTTTAATCAAAATCGTTAGAGAAATTTTTGAGAAAATCAAAATTTTCGAAAAATGTTTTATGTGGGGGGATTTTCTTGAAAATCTTCGTGTCGCATCCATGGAAGATACTAAACTCAAATACCAATTTTGATATTTATCCGACTTTTCAATTTTGAGTTATGCTGTTCACACACAGACTTAGACACACACGGACATGTTACCAAAAATACTTTATTTGGAAATTTTCGGTGAAATTTCGGTATCTAATTACTTTCTTTACTACGTATAGTAAGTAGGGGAAGTATTGTATTCCACCCAAAAATTCGATACCGAGATTTCACCGGAAATATATGTTTTGAGACCCCCTGAATCCAAAAAGAGCATTTTTGGAAACATGTCCGTGTGTGTGTGTGTGTGTGTGTGTGTGTGTGTCTGTGTGTCTGCGAACAGCATAACTCAGAAACGAACAGTCGGATAAACACCAAACTTGGTATTTAGGTTCAGTATCTTCCAGAGATGCGACACGAAGGTTTTCAAGAAAATCCCTCCACCCTAGATTACCCTTTACATGGAACATTTTTCGAAAATTTTAATTTTCTCAAAAATGGCTCTAACGATTTTTATTAAAATATCATATGTTTAAGATATTTGCATGACAAATGAAATTTATATCTCGAATTTTCTGGGAATGTCTCCAAAAGTATTCTTCATTGTGAACGACTTTTGCATAACTGGTAAACCATAAGAGATAGACAAAATTTTACTACACACAAAATGTAGATCGCGTTAAAATACACAATTTATGTCATATACATTTTTGTTGTTGAGTGAACCATCGGGATATTGCTTGTTATTCTCTTAAATTTGTTCAATACTTATCTCAAATGGGAATTCATTATTCATTTTTTGTCTTGGATATGCAAAGAGTATTAGTCTGTGGCAAAGAGAATGGTGCTGCACCTAGCAACCAGCTATTAAGAGTCTATGCTTAAAGGCTACTGTATTTATATATTGCCCTTGCAAATACAAAACAAGGGGAACATAGTACGCCTTAAGGGATAGTCAAATATTTTTAGAACTGGTCGCAATGTGTAAAATGTAATTCTCTTTGCATGTCAAAAGATCGTTTCTGCAAATGTTTATTTCGATTAATATGAAATAGACGGAGAATAAGAGTTTGTAAAAATAGTTTGTACAAGAGTAGAGAAAGTCATGTGAGTGTAACACAGATTTTTGGGTAGAGTGCAATACTTCCCCTACTTACCATACGTAGTAGACAAAGTAAGAACTAAAATACCTAACTTGGTATTTAGGTTCACCATTTCCAGGATGCGACAAGAAGATTTTCAAAAAGTAACCCCCACCCCAAACTAGCCTTTACATAGAAAATTTGTGGTTATTTTTTATTTTCTCAAAAATGGCTCTAGCGATTTTGTTTAAAATGTGATATGTTTAATATATTTGCACAACAAACGAAATGTATATCTTGAATTTTCTAGTAATAGCCTTGAAGTCCTCTTCATTCTGAATGTCTTTTGTATAACTATTGGAAAACCGTAAGAGATAGGCAAGATTTTACTGTACAAAAAATACAGGTCTCGTTAAAGCGCACAATCTTGTTATCTCACAATCTTTTTTGTAAAGTTAACCATTTACGAGGCGTCCCTTGTTATTGGGTTTGAATTTTCAAATACTTATACTTTTCTCAGCAGGGAAAACGCTACTTTTTTTTCTCGTGGTAATGCAAAGAGCATCGATTTCAAAGACTTTAAATAGCGACACGCTCTTTAAAAATCTGAATGCCGCTTTAGCTAGTGTATCCTACGAAATGTGTAAACTGAAGGTTTATTTGGATTAACAAGAAGTGCATCTAGGTTGAGGCAGTATTTTTAACACTTAAACGATATCAGTCTAATTATATAATATAAAATATAATAACAGCCCACCTTAAAGCAATATGTGTATAAATAATATGTAAAATGTATGTAATAGTTATTGTATTATGTTTATATTATTATGTAAATATTTAATAATGTTATCTGAATGTATTACGCAATTTAACAATGTAGGAGCTGTGAGAATAGAAGCCGAAAGTTGCTAACAATGAGGTAACCTAGAGACAACAATAAATTAGAAAGTTTAATAATCCTACCAGTAATTCTTGGAACAATAATGTAATATTTAAAGCAGTTTATAAATAGCCAATCAAGAAAACCAGAAAAGCTGAAAGTTAAATAAAAGTATTCTATTGGAGTAGGAATAGCCAATCAGAGACTTGAAATAGAGAAATTTACAAATTTAAGCGGTAAACGCCCAACGCTAGACGGTAGCGTACCTGAGCAGTTCGTTCGCTCGGTACATATTCAGTGTAAGACAAAAAAATTCATTACGACGTGATAATATAAAGTTTACGTGTTAAATAGTACAAGTAACAATAATCTCACAGCTCTACAGTAGGATATATCAGTGAAGTGTTATTTATTCGGGTGAAAGATTAATAAAACGAAGTTAAATACCATTATAATTTGTGAAAGCCTTCATTCTTAAGCCGTTCCAGCCTTGCTTAGAGATATGTACGTGTTTCTGCAAATTACTACTGACTAAGCCGAGGCAAATATACATATATAATGTTTAAATAAACATTAAAATTACAAAGTTGATTTTTTTTAAATGTGGGGCGAAGGCCACAGGAAACTTTGTTCCATACGTGGTTGCAGCTACTTCAAGTTTTTGGCTCCCCAACAGTGGAACTACAATACACCTTCTTCAAGGTCAAAGGATGTTAACCTTCAAAAAGAGAACTAGATAGAATAATAAGCTTTGGTAAGAATATTTGTAGAAGAGTAAGTAGAGAAAGTCATATGAATGCAAACGATTCTTATCATACAGATACTTTTAGAAATAAAGTCTAGCAGCATCCCACATACAATGAAACTATAAGACTTGTAGTTTTATATTCATTTCAGGGACAAACGACCAATCTAAAATAAACTTGTCCTTGAACTTTAAAAGTTTGAATCACGAATGTTTTTGACACTTAATGACGTAATTCAAATAACGAGTTGTGTTTTCTAAAGACACGATAGGAACGCGGCGATAATAATTGATGGTCGCATTCAATAAATTCTCGGAAGGGAAGGTCTTTTAAGTATCAAAAGCATTATATTTGGACCGTCAGTTCATTTTATGTGTTACTATGTTTCGTGTAAAACTTATTAATGGGACTAATTTGTAGATGTTTGATAGATACTATATGATAGATGCCATACTTGCACCTAACCTGTTGCTGCGTCTAGCGAGCTGTTGTGTTTTGATTCTGTTACTCCTGAATCGCAGTCCAGTAAAGTTATGTTATTCAGGTAAACCTGATATCGGAACATTCCTGGAAATATATTCTCCAATTCGCATACTTTAATTTAATTAAAGGAGCCGTTTGGTTGGGGGAAGGAGACATTTTCATTTTATAGAGCAACCTCGTTTATTAATGTTGAATGTTCTCATTGTTATATCAAATTAGCCAGACTAAACACCTCATTAAACACCTCATAAAACTAAATAACTCGGGGAGAGCAAGACGGTCGTGGAACATGATCGCTCAAAATTATTACCTATACAGACGGACATGCCTGTTTTCTTTTTAAACAATAATATGCTTTTTTAGATAATATGGCCTAAAAATAGAACTTCTAATACAGTGCACAGGAGCTAAAAGCTTAGATTATCGCACTACTGCTGAAAAGAATAAACTTGAACAGTTCGAACCATTAATAATGGATATCTCAGAAATGGGGATTGTCACAAAAAATGTATTTGAAACAAATTGTGTGTTTTAAAGAGATCTACATTTTTTGTATAGTAAGTTTTCGTCTATCGCTTAACGTTTACCAGTTATACAAGATTATATAAATTTGTTTCCGAATGAAGAGGACTTCACAAGCTATTCCCAGTAAATTCAAAATATACACTTTATTTGTCATGTATATATCTCTAATATATGGCAATGTAATCAAAATCGTTAGAATCATTTTTCAGAAAATAAAAAAATTCGAAAAATATTACATATAAAGGGTAGTTTGGGGTGGGAGAATTTTCTTGAAAAGCATTGTATCGCATTGGCAAGGTACTGAACTTAAATACCAACGTTGGTATTTATCTGACCTTTCGTTTTTGAGTTGTGCTGTTTACAGACACACACACACACACACACACACACACACACATGGACCTTTTTTCTAAAAATGCTCTTTTGGGACTCAGGGAGCCTCAAAAGATGCATTTCCGGTGAAATTTCGACATCGAATTTTTGGGTGGAATGCAATACTTTCCCTACTTACTATACGTAGTAGAGAAAGTAAAGAAAGATACGTTTTTCTTACGGTCTAACGCAAACCGACACGGGTGGGCGAGGTGTTTAAGACACAGACACGTGAACGGAGGTCCGTGGTTCAAATCCTGCCAGGAATGTCCTCCCTGGCAAATGCCAAGGAGCTACCCTAAACTGTTTTCTTCCCAAATTTCCTTTCCCCATTATCATTTCATTTCATGCATCACCAATGTCCACCGCCTGTGGTGGCGTATGGAATAAGAACCGGAGTTAAAACAATATAAAAAGGCCACCACAATAATTGTTATAGTTAGCATAAAAGTATAAACGTTCCGGGATTGAATTTCGGCTGAAGAGAAGAATTTGCCATCAACTAGGATTGTTCCACATTCTCCGTAGAATCCGAAAGTACGGATAAAAGGAAATATGTGTGGGCGCGCGTACTCGTGCGTGTGAGGTGTGAGTGATTCCACGTTTAAAATAAAAGGGGGATTTGAACACGGTTCTCTCGCTCTCCGTGCTCTAACCATTGAGCTACTGTGACAACATGCCGATGGGACATTGAATTCCCCAATTGACCCAAGTTATTTTCCAGACAGACCACTAAGGCTAGAGATGACAATCTCAGTGGCGACCTGCAATCGCAAGTACTTCAGTGCTGGGTGTTTATGGGCTTCTTAAGGTTTTTATTATTATTATTATTATTATTATTATTCAATTAATTGAAATTAATTATACTCTTCAGAGATCTTAGCCTGGTTTTGACAAGTTTTTAATATAGAATCAACGAAAAATTCAATGCCGGGATTTGAACACGGTTCTACCGCTCTCCGTGCGGCTGCTCTAACCATTGGCTTACTATGATATTAATAACCAAGTGTAAATCAGTGAACATTATTGTTAATCACCATTTTTCCACCAAAGTTCATAGGCGAGTAATAAATGAAACAGACAAAATTTTCACACTATTTATCATACTGTGAATTATGGAAATGACAGAAAAAATGTTATAACAGCTAATTGATTAGAATAACAGATTTGTACATCTGCTTATCTGAGCAAATATTAATTTCAAGGTTACCACCTAAATTACGAACTGGAATCAGGCGCTTAATCTTCAATAAAAGACTTATTTATTTACTGTGACAGAGCTAAGTTCATACGGCCTTCTCTTCCGCTGAACCACATAGAACAATCCTGAATACAATATTCCGATCTCATTGATGGTACACAAATAAAATCTAAAGGAACACAAAACAGAAATAACACAAATATTAGAGAAACGGTAAAGTTAAGTTAATAGAAAATATAAAGAAACTAAGTTAATAGTAATGAATTTGGCATACATACATACAATGACAATATTTCTTCTAAGTTAACAATCATTTTTAACTAAAATCTGCAAGTTATGACGAAAAGCATATAAAGTATGACAGCCCCTGACATCTTGTGGAAGTGAATTCCAGAGCCTAGCAACGTTTACACTAAAAGATGATGAGTACAGAGATGTTCGATGAAGTGGTATTGAAAGTATGTGGCGATTTTCCGAGCATGTATGAAGTTCGTGAGACGAGGACAACCCTTTAAAGCGAGAAGCTAGGTATGTACGGGAAGAAGTGTGAAGTTTAAAGAGAAGTAAAAGACAATGGATGTTTCTATGGTCAACTAGATGGAACCATGACAACCCGTGGAGAAATGGTGTTATATATCGTAACGACGTACATCGCAGATGTAACGTACACATGTATTGTGAGCTAGTTGTAATTTACGTGACAGGTCAGACCTTAAATCTGTGAGGAGGGAATCCCCATAATCGAAGTGGGACATCACCATTGTTTGTACCAAAGTCTTTCTTTGGTTCATAGGCAGGGGCATATTTAAACGCTTGAAAGTGTGGTTTAAACAATTTACTTTCCTACAAATTTCAGTACTATGATTGTCCCAACTAAGTTTATTGTCAAAAATAACACCTAAATTTTTCATCGATTGTGTCAAAGAGATAACAGAAGAACATATGTGATAGCAAATAATATTAATAAGAAAATTAAACCTTTGAAATTTTGCAATTCTTCTTGACGCGCTTAGCAAGCACAACTAACCAGTAAGATAGGGATTTCACCGAAGTCACAATAGGTGGAAAATAGTGATAAGATCGAGAGATACGGTTGAAGAAATCAAGCTGGTTTTTACAGTTACTTTGACGCGGGAGGAATTCAATAGCATTGGCTAATGTAGAATAATGTCAGTGATAATGGAAAACAGATCATTATAAATGTGACAGATGATATGTTATGTTGAGTCATTGGAAATCCCGCAGCTTTCGTATCCTGAGGCAGGTGGTTTACCTGCTGCGTAAGGTACTAATAGAGAGTGCAATGATTAAAATCGTAACATAGGCGTTCTGTGACGTGTTGGTGAATGCACTGCAGCTAGTACTGAAGGAAAAAATACAATTGGGAAACCGTTATACCAGGTGCATAGCATCAATAGACATGATGGTAGAGTTGCTTCTCTTTTATTAATCTATAATACTTTTTTCAAATACTTGTTTAAAGAGTTTAGGTTATTTTCAGGTGTTGTGTTTTAATTTAACCGAAAAAGTGTTTTTTTATAAGCAACCATCTTGTGCATCAAGCTTTCTATATCAAGCATCATCAATTGCTCGGTATTTCAGTTTTTATTCACGGCAGTGCAGCGATGTTGAGCAGGTAGGAGGGTAGCGTTTCCCCACAGTGAGTGGTTGACCGACCGGAATCTCGACTGAAGGTAATCTGAGATGGTTATTTGTTTATTTATGCGGCAGAGCTAAGGCCATCTCCTCCTCTCAATCACATAGAAAAATCCTGAATACAGTAAAATTAAAATTAAATTGAGTTTTATTTATGGACGCTCTTTAACTGCTGTGGTCCTTAGCGTCCCATTCTGTATAGGGTGTGAAAGACCGGTAATTTTGCATAGAGGCCTCTTTATCAGGCTTGAGATTCTTTTACGTGCCGTAAATCTACGACACTTGACAACCGCCTTTACTTCCCTTCCGAAGGAAGCCATGCTGAGAATTTTTACGCCCGAAAAAAAAATGCATCGTCCTCCGCCGGGTTTGAACCCGCGAACTCGGGAACTAGAGGCTCCTGAATATAGTGATGATATGTGTACACCCTATTCAAGGAACACAAAACAGAAATAATTAAATATTAGAAGAAGAATAAACTTAAGTGGAAAATATATTGAAGCTAAGTTAAAAATAGTAAATATATTAAAAATATAAAATCTAAAATAGATAAAAATGAAATATAAAATACACAAAAATATAATATGTTTAAAATATACTTATACAATACAACAACGTGTGCAAAGAAAATTAACTACAGTATGCAACTTACGACGAAATCCAATAAAATTCCCAGCTTCTGACATCCTGAGGCAATGAATTCCAGAGCCTGGGGACCTACGTGGTGAAAGATATAAGAATACAGATGTACTATGCATGCGAGCGGATGTGAAGGTTGTGACATGGGGACAAACTTTTAAAACTAGAAGCTAAATGCGTAAGGGAAGAAGTGTGAATACGTTTAAAGATAAATAAAAGAAGTGAATGTTTCTGCGGTCAACTAGAGGGAGCCACGATAGCTCAGGAAAGATGGTTTTATATGGTCGTAACGACTTACATCACAGATGTAGCTTTCGTAGATGTTATGAGCCAGTTGTAATTTACGTGACAGATCAGACCTTAAATCTGCGAGGAACAGTCGTGGTCTGGCCCTTGGCCGGTACACATCGCAAGTTGGAGAGCGCTTGGTTGTTGCCGCGCCTCTTGTTTTCGTGTTGGTGGTGTATTGAGTGTCAGCAGTGAAATGAAGCAACAGAAGGCAGTACGTAAAAATACTATAAAAGTTGCGTTTAATAAGAGTATGCAACGGCCTATGGCTTTTGAAATTCACGAATGGATGCACCACACTTTGGAACTCTCTCCAGCGCAGGTACATACAATTCAGTTGGTGGGAAGAGACAACGCTGTTTATATCAAGTTTCAACAGTGCAGTGTTTATGAAGAAGTACTACGTAAATACGAGGGAGCATTCCAATTTGCTTTAATGTCCGGTGAAGTGACGGATGGGCAACTTACGGCGGCAGATAAAGAGTATACTTTGGTTCGCGTCTACAATGTGCCACCTGAAATCAGTAACGACAGGGTAGTTTACGAGCTTCAACATTACGGCAAGACACTGCACATTACTACTGACGGTTGGTCTGGCCGTTATAGATTTGCAGTTTCCACTGGTATACGTTTAGTGCATATTCAACTTACTAAACCGATACCTTCCACGTTAAAGATTGCCGGGTTTGAGGCCTACATTACCTACAGTGGACAAGAACAGGTTTGTTTCATTTGCAAGGATAACACACATCTGAAAGCAGATTGTCCTCAACGCTGGTTACGGGCATCTGTTCCTCCTCAATCCCGGCTACGGCATCAACTGATGAGTGAGTTGTTTAAACCAATCTCCGAGAAAGACGTTGTTTCACCTGATGCGGTGCCTCCAGCGGACGGGACAATGGTTGCTGCAGTTCCTTCGGCGGTTACGGCTGCCGCAGTGCCAATCTCGGTGACTTCAGTGTCTCCTGCTAATGACCAGAGGGCTGCACCTTCCATCACATCAGACGATGCTGTTACGGACTCTTTGCAACGCAGTCATTCGGAAAGCGAGCCTGATTCTAAGAAGCTGAAAGGTGAGGCAGTAACCTCTCAAGCACCGAGAGTTGCGACTGTAAACCGACAAGTGCTACCTGAGAAAGCGACGCAGTCACGGGATTCACGGCTTCGCAAAACAGAACCTCCACCTCAGGACTGCGATACGATGCCTCAACCCTGGTCAGAGGACGTGGACCGCGCCTTACCGTTGGTGGCAAACGAATTGGATACTTCCGAGTTGCCTGGCCTGCCTGCCGTGACTCCGGATGGTGATTATGAGAAAGCTGATACACTGAAAGACAAATCTTCGCAGAAACACAGAGTGCATCCGTATGTCTTACCTACGGTGCCGCGAGACAAACCAGGCGAGAAAGGTGGCGGATCAGTTTAAATCTCCCGTTCTTGGTGTCCGGTCCCCTAGTAGTGCTGTATTTCCTCGTCTGTGCTGTTCCTTCTGGAGACCCTTTCATTCGTGGTTTTTCATACATGACACTTCTTCACGTCTTTGTTTCTGTCAACGTTAATGGTCTTCGTAATCCGGCAAATCAGCGTTTACTTGCGGCATTTCTACACTTATATGATGTGGATGTTGGATTTTTACAGGAAGTCAATGTGCCCAATCTTGATTTTCTGTGTCATTATGAGAACATCGTCAATCTTGGACCGGACGGCCGAGGAACGGCGTTACTTTACCGCAAAGGAATGCGTCTCACCAATGTCGACTTACATCCCTCTGGACGCCTCATCTCCGCCCTGTACACTGACATAGTCTTGATCAATTTGTATGCACCTTCTGGCTCTCAACGTCGGTCTGAACGGGAATTATTCCTCAAAACCGCTCTTCTCAGTGCCCTTTCTAAGGGTTCTACATATCTCATTGGTGGTGATTTTAACTGTACTGTTGCTGCCAAAGATCAGCGTGGGTTGCCCAACCTTAGTCCTATGCTCAAGCAAATCGTGACGCATTTTGACCTTGTGGATGCCTGGGAGTCCAAGTATGGTTCTCGTGTGGACTTCACTTTTGTCCGTGGATTGTCGGCTTCTAGAATTGAAGATTTTATTTCTCTCGCTCCTTGGTTCTTACGGTCCATGATTTTCGAGTGCATCCCCTTGCGTTCAGTGATCACCATGCAGTCGTCTGTCGGATTACGCAGATTGCACCTGTTCCCACGCATGGGAGAGGTTACTGGAGGATTCCTGTATCCATTTTCGCGGAGGAAGATTGCCATCGAGACTTCCGCTTACTGTGGGGGAAGTTGCGTCCCTCGTTCCTCAATTCCCGCAACAAACTTTCCTGGTGGCTTTATAAGGCTAAACCAGCAATTATTTCCCTTTTTAAACGGGTAGTTCTCCAACGAGCCAGGGAACGGCGAGAGCTGCTGGATTTCTATTATGCTGCTTTACAGGATCTCGCTGAACTGCAAAGAGCCGGTCATAATGTGTCCCAAAGTCTGCATGCTATTAAGGAACAAATTTCGTTAAAGCAATTGGAAATGCTCCGCCTTCGAGACGTCTCCCATCGTCGACATATGGCTGCAGAAGAAACCTCCTCCCTTTTTCATCTTGCCGGAGAGCGCCAGCAAGGCAGGCAGCGTTTTATATCTGAACTTTGTCACGATGGGCGGATAATTTCTGGATCCTGTGCTATCATCCGCTCCTTTCATGACTATTTCAGTGCTATGTTTTCCAAAGTTTCCGATACTGGTGCCGCCTCCTTCCCGCTGCATTATCATCTGCCTTCGCAGAGCGGCTCCTCTCTTTTGCAACCTATTACCTCTGCAGAACTAGCGGCTGGGTTGCAGAGTGTGAAGCAGAACACTGCTCCTGGTCCGGATGGTATTCCGTATGCCTTCTATTCTACGTTTTGGGACGTCATTGCTACCGAACTCACAGCAGTTTTTGCAGAAATTCAGCGCTCCTCTCAGGTTACCGAGAAGTTTGTTGAAGGTGTAATACTACTGCTTCCGAAGCATCGATGTGCGCGAACCGTTACAGAGTTTAGGTCGATTACCTTGCTCAATTGCGACTACAAGTTACTGGCGAAAGTGCTTTCTTCCAGGCTGAATCTGGTTTATGGAGCAATTCTCTTCAACGTCCAGACTGTGGTTCCGAGTGGCAGGAATATCATCCAGAATATTGGCTTATTGAGGGATGTGATTTGTCATGTTGAAACCGAGAAGCTTCCAGTGGCATTGGTTAACCTTGACTTTGAGAAGGCCTTTGATAACGTTAGTCATTCTTACCTATGGTCGCTTATGCGGCACTTGGGGATCCCAGGGCGGTTCCTTTCATTATTACACAACCTTTATACTGCTGCGACATCCAGGATACTCTGCAACGGATACCTTTCTCCGATTCTCCGCATAGAGCGGTCAGTCAGACAGGGTTGCCCACTGTCTATGGGTTTATTTGCGTTGAGCCTCGATCCCCTTTTGAGACAACTACAGTCATCCCTCGGCGGCATAGAACTGCACGATCAGCGATTCCGACTTACCGCCTATGCGGATGATGTGACTATCTTCCTGGCAAACAACGCGGACATGGTCACCTTACATCGGTGTCTACGCGACTATTGTTCTGTTTCTGGTGCCCGACTAAATTTTACCAAGTTGGAGGTGTTACAGTTTGGTCATTGGCCAGAACCCCTGAACCTTCATGGTATGCGGACAGTAAGCCGCACGAAGATCTTGGGCGTTGTGTTTACGCAGTGTTTTCGCGAGACTGTGGCAGTTAATTGGGCTGACAAGCTGACGAAGTTACGGGTGCTCTTAGTAGAGCAGCGGACTCGGTCACTAAACCTTTTCCAACGAGTGTGGTATGTGCATACTTACGCCCTCAGTAGGATTTGGTACATTGCTCAAGTGTTGCCTATTACCAAGCAATTTTCTCAGAGGATCGAATGTCTGATTGGTTATTTTCTCTGGTCCGGAGCTGCTTATCGGGTTTCCAGGGAACAACTACGTCTACCAGTTAATAAAGGTGGTTGTGGGTTGATCGCAGTGGATGTGAAATGTCTGGTACTTCTTGGGAAAACTATACTGCGTATTCTGGACGGTGAGGGCCTTCCGCTACAGCGATCGTTTTGGGCAGCTCAACTTCGTCTTCCAGATAGGCGGCTACCCGAATTTCGGCGGTGGTGGAAGACATTTGCGGACCTACCCACCATTACTACGCAGAGGTTGGCCTTTACTCGGTCAGCCTTCTTTTACAAACATCTGATGTCTACCACCAGTGTTCTACCGCGGGTACAACAAAACTATTCGCTTAGACGATGGAGTACAATTTGGGAAAAATTTCAGAATCCGATGATCCCCACTGACTGGAAAGCTGCTGTCAATGAGGTTGTTCCGACAGCTGAAAAATTGTGGCGGCATGGCAGAGCAACATCAAATCTCTGCCTCAGGTGTTCTGCGGTGGAGACATTGAGTCACAAGTTGGTGGATTGTGCCGTCGTACGCCCAATATGGGACTGGATATATGGTCGCATAGGAGTGATTTGTAGTGGCGTGCAGATGTTTCCACGGGAGGTCTATCTGAATCTCGATTTCAAGCACGGTGACAAGAAACTGACAGATGCCCTTACTTGGCTCATCTTTGCCACCTATTTTTGGGTACTAAAAGTTGGGAACGCAGTGAATCTACAGGCCTTCCAGAGATTTATCCGGAAGGAACGCTGGGAGTTGGACAAAAGGACCACTTTGGCCTTGGATCTCCCGCATTTAAGGAAGCTCTAAGTGTCCACTGCAGGAGGACATATGCTGAGAATAGGGATAAGAAGACGAAGAAACAAAAGTGATCTATCCTTCTTGTATAGTAGTTTCCATATTCTCCTATAAACCTATCCCAAAATAAAGTAAATAAATAATTACATTGCACAAAAATTAACAAAAAACAACATTAAAAAATAATAAAAAAATAAAATAAATAAATAAATAAAAAAATAAAAAAGAGAAAAAAAATTAAAAAAAAAAACGTCGTTCACTGCCGAGCTCAAGATCTGTACGAATGCTGCAATACTTAGCAATGAGCCGTAGGGCCTTTCTAAGCGAATGAAACCCTTAAGGCATGGGTCGTTTTTATAATACCTAGTGTTTTGCTGATACAGCTGCCACCCCTCCCACATCGCCCAAGGCGAATTCTCTACCTATAATTGCCACCCCGGCAATGGTTTGGAGCCCGTTTTCCCCTCGGTATCGTCAGAATCCCTGGACGTGGGGTATTCCAAAATTGACAAAAAAAAAGGAGGGAATCGCAATAATCAAAGTGGGGCATCACCAGTGTGTGTAGCAATGTCTTTCTTAGGTTTCTAGATAGGGGCGTATTCAAACGCTTGAAAGTGTGGGTTATATAATTTATTTTCCTACAAGTCTCACTAACATGATTGTCCCAACTAAGTTTACTATCAACAACGGCACCTAAACATTTTTATAGATCTTGTCAGAGCGATAATACAATTATTAATTTCAACTAATTGAATACGACACATGTCTATGGTGCCAAACAGCCGTTGATGTCCCACCAACAATACCAGTGATTTTAAGGACAAGGCCTAAACCGCGTGTCCCATGAATAAAGGGAGTCGAGGTCATGGCTATTTTTCCACACTATACTATGAATGTCGCCAGTCCGTGAATATTGTAGGTCATCGACATAAAGGTGGCGAACAAAGTAATAGATGTAGTGTGTATAAAGTGCAAATAGTAAGGCAGCTAAAACGCTATCCTGTGGAACTCCTGTCTTTACGAAACGCCAACCGACACAGTGCTGTCTTTCGCAAAGATACAATTTAAACCACGTGACAGTTGTAACACACAAATTTTATGCCTTAAGCTTAGCGAGCAATACATCTATGCTTACAGAATTAAAAGATTTAGTTAATATTTAATTGTACCAATTTAGTCAGTTTCCATTAATCACAAGCTTCGCGTAAATCTTCAGCAATATTTAATAAAGCTGTATTGATCCTATGGTTAGGACAAAGAGTAATTTCTAATTAAAAATAATGCGTTACTCGTAAATAACACCCGTAGGAAAATATGCATCGTTAATTTAGAACCCATTATTATTATTATTATTATTATTATTATTATTATTATTATTATTATTATTATTATTATTATTATTATTATTATTATTATTTACAGATTAATGAGAATTTCTGCCAATATGACTTTAAAAACGTAATTCATGTTTATTGCAAGTTCGGGCGAGAAAGAAGTTTATTAAGTGGGTATAATCCATAAATGCAGCAAAATATTAGTTTATTACCGAAAAAAATCATAATTAATTGCTATTTGTTGTTACTATATTTTAGCAATACGTTTTTCAAGTTTAAATTATATGTTTTCAAATGTTATTGAAACTAGGAATAATTATATATTTTATAAACAAACAATTAAAGATGCGCAATTCTACACCTTGGATTTTTCGTGGTCTTCCCTGGTTGGTAGGCCAATGCTGGAGTGGTTTCTCAACTACCACGATTTCCTTTCCATCATTTCCCTTTCATTCCGTTTTCTTCCCATCTTTCAGGTGTGTTTCTAGGTTTAGCGGCTTGTGGCGGTGCCGGACAGATGGTGCGGATGCTTGCTCAAAAGAAACAGTACTCCCTGGACACTAGCGGGCTGCCTGGTTGAACGGGTAGTTTATAGCCCTCTTTGGGCAGCTCCAGTTGTAGGACGGGTCTTCGAGCGAGGAACTGTAAGGGACTTACGCACGTCTTTGTGGCCTGTCTGCTTGCGACCTGTAGCCTCCTGTGGTTTCCTCACTTTATCCCTTCCTCCTGGAGGGTGGTGGCCGCAATAACTGTCACGTAAGTCGCAGTGTGTGAAGTATCCTAAACCCTATAGTCGTCCTCCGTGGTGTAGTGGTTACCATTCTAGCCTCTAGTTCCCAAGGCCGCGAGTTCAAACGCGGGCGTAAAAATCCTTAGCATGGCTTCCTTCGGAAGGGAAGTAAAGCCGGTGGTCCCGTGTCGTAGATTTACGGCACGTAAAAGAACCTCAAGCCTGTTGCAGAGGCCTCTGAGCAAAATTACCGGTCGTTAACACCAATATAGAATGGGACGCTAAGGACCGCAGCAGTTAAACAGCGTCCATAAATAAAACTCAATTTAATTTCACAAACCCTATATTCGTAGCTATCAACTTTAAACATCGACTTGATCGCAACAGGTTTGTCAGTCTATAAAATCCATTAGTGTAGAGCGGGTATTGTTTCAAATGGTTTTCGAGGAGTGTTGTTAATGTTACTACAACAAATTATTAACATTATTACACTCTATAAGATGCAAGCCTATTCAAATCTTTTAACTTTAAAACAATCGAATGAGGTTCATACTGAAAGTATTAGGAAACTACAAAACCCTCCTCATGAGCGACTGCCGAAGGAAAACGCTGACACTGACCCATGACACTGACCCACCGTACCCTTGTATCTGTGTCTTGCCCAGTTCTCTCTCCCTCTAGGCTAAGCATCTGATCACGCGCTTCTCTGTCTGTGTGTTAACTTACCGCTAAGGCTACTCTTTCATGGAGGCTTTCTAACTATATTAACTACTTCAAGAGAGCAGCAATTTTACACTATAAGGCCATATACTATTCTGACATTCGAATATTAATTAAATACATTTCTCTGTAAGTGTAGAAAGCCAACATCATTTTAGAAATTTAAGGAAATATTAGCCATGTCGAGGAGAAGGGAAGTGAATAGAAGAGGAGAAGAGAAGAGAGAATGTTTGCTTTTGTATAGAAGACTTTAATGGATTTTTTTGCCGAACAAAATATTTCACAAACTTCATGGGACTTTAATCTACTGCCTATTTGGTATTTATCAGAGAGCCGACTTCAAAGGGTTATAATAACATAGAAGCCGTTAAGGGTGTTCATTATTAAGCTAATCTTCTTACACTTTATGCCATCCACAAAATGAAGTACCTTTGATGAAAAATTCCTAAAATTATGCCATAAGTAATTTCAATAATAACCTCGTGCATTAAGTTTATTTATTGGTTTATCTGACCCTCACTCAAAAATTTGATATAGCAATTTAACCAGAAATGGATGTTCAAGCCCTATGATAAAAAAGAACAAGATAAACAAAGACAAAACACTGATCTTATCAGTAGCAAAGCCATTTTTCATGTATAGGGAAAACTAACTTTAAACTTTTACTGATATATGTTTGAGAAATTGAGTTTTAGCAACTTTCTTAGAGTTCCTGGGATAGGGGTTAGGATGCAGTTATCGGAGGGGGACAGCTCGCCACTGCGACCAACTTCATCTATTGTGACTACACCCACACCCCCGAGAGGTAGAGATGAAGTGAAGGAGCCGCAGGAGGTTGCAGGTCTGCAGGCAGACAGGCCCACAGAGAGACGCATAGAAGTCCCTAATATTTCCAGGTTGAAACACCCGCTCACCAATAGAGGCGAAGAATACCGAGAAAGGGCACGAAGCGACCCTAGCGTGCGGGACAATGCACCCTGGCGTTCACGGGAGAAATATTTACAAAACGCAAGCAACTACGCCATCTGTCCGACACTGTCAGCACCGCAGGACCCAAAGACACTTCTGAAAAATGAGAGGGAGAGATGAAATGAAAGGAAATAGGGGAAAAGAGAAATCGTGATTGAATACACCACCCAATTCGCCTAGGCGACCAGAAGAAAACCACAAAAATACCCATGGTCAGAGTGGGCGGTCACCGGTAATCGAACCCGGGCCCGCCCAAATGGGGAGGCCACAGACATTGCTGCCTGAGCCATCACGCTCGATGAGTTCCTTGGATAATGTTTTTCCTTGCGATAAAACCTCGATGTGTTGCAATAAATAACACGATTTTCTCCGCCACATATGATTTATTTTTATAGCTATTACACAAGCTATTATAAAAAAACTTGTTTCCATCTCCTTCCTTTTAAAAATGATAAAATATTGACCGAAATTCTTTCAAAACATATTTTGTTGTAGCTACACAGGAGCGCATTGCAGGTCAAGACGAGTCAAATGTTTTAAAAACAGCTTGTAATAATATACTAGTATTGATACTGCATACTCATCACATGACCTCAAGAATGTTGACCTAGCGCTTCAAAAAATGTATGATTCATATATTGGAAAACTCAAATTAACAACAGCGAATACCTCAAAAATAACAATGCCAGGAATTATTTTATTTGTACGTTTTAACGAGATTCGAATTTTTTCTTAGTAAGTTTTTGTGTAAATTTCTTTGTCTAAACAAAATTCTATCATAACGAAGCGGAGTTGAAGCTGTTTACAGAGAAGTCAAGGACCAATATAAACATTACTCTTCATATCAGTATCTCAAACATATATTTCAATCAAAACCGTTAGAGCTGCTTTTGAGAAAAATAAACGTGATGAAAATTTTTCCACAAAAAGAGTAATGTTCTAGGGGAATTACGAGAAAATCTTCCTGTTGCATCCTTGAAAGATGCTGGGCCTAATAAGTTTGGTACTCAAACGACTTTACGTTTTTGTGCTTTGTTGTTCAGAGAGGTGCACACAGACGCGCGGACACGGACACACACACACACACACACACACACACACACACACACACACACACGACATGTACTTCCGGTGAAATATCGATATAAAAGTTGCAGGTGGAACACTTCTGCTTATACCATTAATAAGAGACAGGAAAAGTAAAATGGATTAACAAATCCAAAAGCGATACATTTACTACAATATTTAGCAATAATGTGGTTTTTGTTGAAGGTCTGAAATGATGAATGAAGGTGAGGTCAATAGGTAACCAACAGGAAAACAGCAAGGTATGTCGCCCCTTTACCAGAATCTGTACTAATATTATAAAGAGAAAATTGGTGGGTGGGTGGGTGGTGGGTGGGTCGGTGGGTCGGTCGGTAGGCAGGTAGGCCGGCAGGCATGTGTGTGTGTGTGCGTGCGTGGGTGCGTGCGTATGTGCGTGTGTGCGCGTGTATGTATGTATGTATGTACGAATGCATGCATCTATGTAAGTATGTAATATGTGTATATATTATGTAACCATTCAACCGATTTTTATAATCCTTTTACTATTGAAAGACACTATTCTTTATGACGGATACTCTCTAATTTAAAATTCATAAGTATTATTGCTAAAAGACTAAATAGTATTTTAAAAACTCACTGGAGAATATGAACTCACTGGAGTTATAAAAAACATGCTTGCGAAGAAGATTTTGGCTTTTGTTGAGAACGCTATGGAATAAAACATACCTTAGATATTTACAGAATATGCATTTAAAATAAGACAAATACGGATATCACATTTCCACTATATATATATAAATGGTGACGATAGCAACAAAAACACAGAAAAACGAAAGAGAATCGAATCTATTTATAATATGTACGCGATACGGATGTTAAGAATAGCTTTCATGTAAGAAATTTTTGCTTTATTTTTTATGTAATCAAGCTCGTCAGCGAGGTGTGCTAGATAATGAATAAATAGATAAAATTGTGTGCAGCTAACATTCGAAATCAGTCAACCGATATCTTATAACTACTGAGAAGACTATTTTACTGGATGGCCCTACATTATGTGTGCGTCTTTCCAAAGTGGTTGGTTAACTTGGTCGCCTGGGAGTAGGAAATCTTCATATTCACCAGCTTCGCCTCTGTTTCTTATATATAATAAGTCTTGGAGGTACCAAGTTTCGTTTTTATTCGACATTTCAGTTTTAAGTTATATCATTCACAGACATACACAGACACACTTTATTTATTCAGGGGACTTCAAAGCGTGTATATCCGATAAAACCTCTGTATAAATTATTTGGGTTGAACAGGCACAATACTTCCTCTACTTATTAGTGTTAATAGAAGAGCAAGTAAAACAGAAACGATGTTGTGTTACATTCACATTACTTTCCTTACCCACTATCGTTTATTTTATATAGCTTTTACACACTATTCTTGCAAAACCTTATTCTTCCATCTACTTCAAGCTGAGATAGAGGTTTGCAAAACTACTTCCTTTACACATTCCGTTATAGATACAAAGGAGATAGCAAGCCAAATGTTTAAAAATGGGCGGCCATATGCTCGCCTTGAAATTCCATGCTTTTCCATGATATCGTAAAAAACAACTGAAGGTTGGAGCACTTCAAAAAATGAGATGACAAAATACTGAAAAATTCAAACCAATATTGACGGTATATCGGTAATGGCTGATGCATTAAAAAAAAGGATATTTGATCTATTTGTATCTACATTTTGTGTGCAATAAGTTTTTGTCTATCTCTTATGGTTTAGCAGTTATACAAAATTATACAAAACCCTTTCCCAGAAAATTGGCTAATCCCAGAAAATTTAAGATAGGTATATATTTTATTTTGCATTTAAATGTGTTAAATATGTAGTATTTTAATAAAAAATATTAGAGGCATTTTTAGAAAATTATAAACATTTCTAAATATTTTATATGTAAAGGGTAGTTTAGAATGGGGATACTTTATTGAAAATCTTCCCGTTTGCAGCTTTGGAACACACTGAACTTAAATATAAGGTTGATATTTTTGTATAATTTCGCTTTTGTGTTATGGAGTTCACAAACAAACGCGCGCGCGGCGCACACACAAATGGACCTTTCTAAAAATACTTCATTTTTCAGGGGTCTCAACATGTGTGTTACCAGTGAAAACTCGATATCGAATGTTTGGGTGCAATGCACTACTTCCTCTACCTACTAGGTACGTATAGAGAAGGCAATAAATAAATAGCGTTTGGATCACATGATTCAACCTTCCCTTACTCCTAACAGCCCAGTGGTGTAGATAAACATTTTTGGAGGAGAGGGTTTCTAGTCTGATGTAATGAATTACTACTATTTCCGAAAGTGTTTAAGGCACATGCATATATAGATTAAGTAATATTGTGGCGTATTATTAATTTTATTGTCGTTACCAGACGTAGCATTGATGTGTCTATTTAGTTATATTTCGGCTTAACGGTCTTTACTTTCGGTGCGGACCGCGTCAAAGGGAAAGATTTTTTTGAAGTTGTCTGGTATGACGTCAACCTTGTCTGGCTTCGGCTAGGCACGGTTGGTAGGGGTAGCGTCACTCTAGTGGAAGTGTTCGCTGAAGCCAGACGTGTGTGTGTGTGTGTGTGTGTGTGTGTGTGTGTGTGTGTGTGACCGGTCTACGGTTTAGTGGCATCTCCCTCCACCCTGTTTCCTTTGTTCATTATGTAGAGTCGCCAATAAATCCCAGGTATGTGAAGGTAATTTCTGTTATGTAATTTTTCAGTATAATATAAAACCCTCGCCTTCCCCTTAATTTACACACCAAGGTCCCGGACGTTTTGCTGCCAGCGAGTTGTACCACCCCCATGTGCATGTTGGGGTGATCTAAATTAATCATTTTCTGGTAACCTTTTGGCCTTCACCCCAACATGTAACATTTTGTATTAATACTCAATCATATATATAATAATAATAATTAAATGAACATTTTGACTGCGTAAATCATACATACAGTAGCCAATGGTATTATTTCCAGTTGTCTTATTACTACTTGGTTATTTTAAATATTATTCATTAAATTTACTGAATGATTAAATTGCATGACTTCTGTGAGCCCGCGTCTACAAGTAATTCGGTTTGCCCAGGCTTTCCTTCCACCTATATATCCAAATGTTGGTCAACCCCGGCAGGTTGGCATTACTCCCGCCATCTGTCGCTGTCTTTAATTTTGTATTATCCTGACTGTCTGTAATGGCTACAAAAGTTATGCATTATAACATCAACACACTCTAGCAGGTTTGGTCTTGTAGAATATTCTGTAAAGATGCAATATCGAAGTGGTTTGAAGCACTATTATGTTTAATAAACCCAAAAGTCAATTTGCATTTAAAAGCTATAAAATAAGTATCGATCATATATGTGAACACAATAAGAAGCTGGAAAGTAAAAATATAATTTATCAGTCCACTGTACAGTGTGTGGTATTTTCAGAGTTAATGTAACGCGATGGGTTTTGATTTAAAATCAATAATTTGATTGTCTTACATTTTAAGCTGGTAAAAATCTGTGTAATATTGTCATAATTATGAGCAACATTATTATCGATTCGTTCTTCTGGTTTACTAATTAACAATAAAACCATGAACGCAGCGAAAGTAAAATCTACGCAGTAAACAATTTGTTTTAATAATATTTAACGTCCATTCTTAGAGCATACGGCCCTCAAATTGTGGACAGCAGCGGCGAATCCTGGCTTGTTGGTAAAGGAATATAACTGATTAAGGAAAATACAATTCCAAATTGTCACAATTTAGGAATGACATGTGCTATAACTAAATGCTTTAGTAACTTTATTCGAATCTGCAGTACCTCTGTCAATAAATACTCGTACGTTCTATACTGTTCACTGAGAGATAATTCTATGAAATTAAATTGAGCTTTATTTATGGACGCTCTTTGACTGTTGTGGTCCTTAGCGTCCCATTCTATATTGGGTGTGAAAGATCGATCATTTTGCTCAGAGGCCTCTTTATCAGCCTTGAGGTTCTTTTACGTGCAATCTACGACACGGGACCACCAGCTTTACTTCCCTTCCAAAGGAAGCCATATTAAAGATTTTACGGCCGAAAAAATCCATCACCTTCCGCCGGGTTTGAACCCTCGACTTCGGGAAAATAATTCTATGCTTATCCCCTTTCAGGTAGATGTAGTTTTTTCAGTAGCGTAGCCAGAAAAACGTTAAAGGGGGTGTTATGTATAGGGATCCATTTTTAAACAATTTGTATCAATTCAAGTGGTGAATATGAATTACTCCTGAGGTGAAATATTTAAACAAATCGATTTTATATTCACAGATTAAGGTGCAACAATTGGAACTAAAATTAGGGTAGGATGTTTTGCATATTCTAAGCGGCAAATGTGTTGTGGCAAGAAAATCAATGGTCCCTGTGAAGAAGGTATTTTATATTACCCCTGCAGGCCATGTTATTTCACTACAAAATAGGCTTTCTGTCATTTCTAAACTGGGAGATATTGCACGGATTTAAAAATCACTCAAAATTAGCACTGGGACGAAAACATGGCATTGATATCTTAACATGGTTGTACCAATGCCATTCTAAATTACAGTTTCTGTTGTTTTCACCTTTGGCAATATTGCGGCGTAAATACAGCGCTATCAGTGATGCGATTAGGAAGTATCTCGTTCCCACTAACCTAGAAAGATGCCATTATTTTAACGAAGCTATTTTTCCTGTTGATTTTTACATTTGTTTAGCAAGGGGGGATGACAACACCCCTTCTAGTTACGACTCTGTTTTTTTCCTTACATTTAATGTGATTAGTCGAGACTTTGTACTGTTTACTGGATCTATAAATATTGTTTAAGTCATATAACCACCGTCCAATTTTTTCGCGAAAAAATAATAAACAAGCCCAGCAGGAAAGGTTATAAAATACCTCACATCTACAAAACTAATGGTCACTTTCATAAAGAGTTGCGTTGAAATGACAACACGCGACTTCAATTATGTTACGTTCAAAGTCTGCCATGGTTGTACATCACTAGTAATGTTACTTTTTCGGCTTACTAAATGGTTCTCTTTAGCAACAAGTCAGTTGCACAATGGTCAGAATTTATATCCGATTTCACGGTTGAAATGCAAGCTCCTATGTACATGCTTGAACTATACCCGTAATGTCCTTTTAAAATCGCATAATTTTCACATTTTAATTTTGTCTTATTTACTCTTCATAAACATAAAAATCTGTACCCTTTTACAACCACATTAAACACTCTTTTACGACACCATAAAACTCATTTGTAAGCAATATTTCAACAGTGGTCAACAGTATTCAAGCCATCCACTGCTACCTTAACGGCTGCGACAGACCGTTCCGCATTCCTAACTACGAAAATGTTCAACAGACAGTTTTCTTTAAGAAAAGAAGGCGGAGGTTATAGCTCAAACGTGCTGCTACTGTCATCTTTAATATCGTTTGGAAGTTTGCAGAAATTAGTAACTGGTAACGAGAGTTCGAAATCCCTTTTGAATTTTATATGCTTACGACTATCAAAGTTATTCTACTTAAATAAAACTAAAACCAATAACGAAAAATTCGCAATGAATGATTAATTATTATAAGAGATGCAACACATCAATCGCATTAATGGTAAAGTTGCTACTGGTAGACATTAATGATCCAGGAAATGAAATAATGATTGAGAAAGGAAATCTGGGAAGAAAATGTTCCAAGGCTAAGTTTAAGTTACCTACCCAGCATTTATCATCCATGAAAGCTGTGGAAAACCTGGATACAGCTTCAGGAAGGACGGTCCTGCGGGATTCGAACTGGCACCCGTGTGAGTTTGCAATAAATTGGAAAAGACACAAGCTGTACGACAGTTCTGAAAGATAACATTGGTGTTTTACTAATTCGTTTCTGCCACCCTTTTTTGTCATTGTTTGAACCTTATGCTAGAACAATGCTGACATGCCTTTTACAAGAAACCTGGGTGTTACAAAGAGAACGGAAACATTCCTCAAAGGGAAGATAAAACTTTTTGAGATTCTTAAGAAATGCTCTACCAAGGGGAGAAATTTCCGTGTTAATATAAAAGTTAAACATTCCTCAGTCCAAAAGGAGAAGAAAATTGTTCCAAACAAGCTTAAAATATTCCCAGTTACCGGCGAGGTGGTCCACAAGGGCGTAGTTTTCCTTTCATTTTATTCACTCCCCGAGAGATACTACAGAGCGTCATAGTTCACTTCTTTTGTTCTATGCAAATCGTTGGCGTGTGCTGTACCAGACTGCGCTGTTTGAATACAACTCTTGAATCATTCTTCTTCTCAATTATTTTTCTTCTGTTTATTTTGTTATTCAGGGAGTCACAAAACGTGTATTTCCGGTGAAAACTAGGTATCGAATTTTTTATGAATTGCAATACTTCCCCTACTTACTATATGTAAGCAGTAGAGAAAGTAAAAAGAATTCAGGGGACCTCAAAAGATGTATTTCCAGTGAAATGTCCATATCGAATTTTTGGGTGGAAAGAGATACGCCCTCTTCTTACTATAGGGTTTTGTGCAAATAAAAGGACACAAAATTTAAAAAAAATGCTGTGCTTATAGAACTTTCCATTATTGATGTAGTGGAAACAACCATGAACATGATATACTGCATAGTTTCTAATTAACTTGGCGACGAATATTCATGATTTCTATACCTACTGCACACGATGTAGATATGAAAGTGTCAGGTTATTTCCCCATAATGGGCCACTCAGATAGATTCTAGCTTGTTAAAATTGCAGATACGACACATAGAATTTATATGCTACACGAATATACAGAATCTATAACGAATCAAACCCCAGAATTAAATTTATGTTTTAAAATACAAAATATGTTCTTGACCAGATAATATTAAACTAATTCCTATTCCTTCATATAGTTTATCCACACATAAAAATTAATGAAAGTCGAGTTTTTGATAACTGCTTTTGTAGAAGATTACAACAAAGGGAAATAAAATATTTTGTGAGATTTTAATGAAAATTAGAAACATCATGTGTCATACGCATCAAAGTAGTTTTTCTTCTCAATTTATTAATACAGATAAAAAAATCTGATGTGTTACACTCACATGACTTTCTCTACTCTTGTACAAACTATTTTTACAAACTCTTATTCTCCGTCTATTTCATATTAATCGAGATAAACATTTGCAGAAACGATATTTTGACATGCAAAGAGAATTACATTTTACACATAGCGAACAGTTCTAAAAATTTTTTACTATCGCTTAAGGCGTACTATGTTCCCCCTGTTTTGTATTTACAAGGGCAATATAGAAATACAGTAGCCCTTAAGCGTAGACATATCTGTTAATAGCTGGTTGCTAGGTGCAGCACCATTCTCTTTGCCACAGATTAATACTCTTTGCATACCCAAGACAAAAAAATGAATAACGAATTCCCATTTGAGATAATAAGTATTGAACAAATTTAAGGGAATAACAAGCAATATCTCGAAAATGGTTCACTCAACAAAAACAATGTATATGACTAAATTGTGTATTTTAACGCGATCTACATTTTTTGTGTAGTAACATTTTGTCTATCTCTTATGGTTTACCAGTTATGCAAAAGTCGTTCACAATGAAGAATACTTTTGGAAACATTCCAGAAAATTCGAGATATACATTTCATTTGTCATGAAAACATCTTAAACATATGATATTTTAATCAAAATCGTTAGAGCCATTTTTGAGAAAATTAAAATTTTCGAAAAATGTTCCATGTAAAGGGTAATCTGGGGTGGGGGGATTTTCTTGAAAACCTTCGTGTCGCATCTCTAGAAGATACTGACCTAAATACCAAGTTTGGTGTTTATCCGACTGTTCGTTTCTGAGTTATGCTGTTCACAGACACACAGACACAGACACAGACACACACACACACACACACACACACACACACACACACGGACATGTTTCCAAAAATGCTTTTTTTGGATTCAGGGGGTCTCAAAACATATATTTCCGGTGAAATCTCGGTATCGAATTTTTGGGTGGAATACAATACTTCCCCTACTTATTTATACGTAGTAGAGAAAGTAATAGTAAGTACAAATTATCTTTAACAAAGCATATAAATAGATATCTTTTTTCTAAACTGAAGACCTTATTGCACTTAAAATATGTATTTTATATTTGTGGAAGAACTACATTCAATGGAAATGTGTTTATCAGTTTAATGATTCAATTCATGTTTCTTTTGTGTGAAAGTGAACTATGGACCATATGTAGAACGTCATCTCTCGCTGAAGCTTCATTCATCATAATTCCTTGTATTAAGAGCTCCAGCCATAGTCAACGAAGAGTGGTGATAAAATTGAAGACGATTCAATTTGTTAATTGCAAGTTCGGAATTATCATAAAATGTATTTTGAGTTGTAGTAATTTATTATTATAGCTATTATTTATTATCATTATTATTAGCTGCTTAAATAAGTCATTTTCGTGTGTATTTTAGATTAGATTGGATGTTTAACAGGGAGATGAACAGCAGGATCATACCACTACCTGCCCGCACCGAAACCTTAGGTTTATTGTAGGTTTTCTCCGTTTTTACTTTCTCTACTACGTATAGTAAGTAGGGGAAGTATTGTATTCCACCCAAAAATTCGATACCAAGATTTCACCGGAAATACATGTTTTGAGACCCCCTGAATCCAAAAAAAGCGTTTTTGGAAACATGTCCGTGTGTGTGTCTGTGTGTCTGTCTGTGAACAGCATAACTCAGAAACGAGCAGTCGGATAAACACCAAACTTGGTACTTCGGTTCAGTATTTTCCGGAGATGCGACACGAAGGTTTTCAAGAAAATCCCCCCACCCCAGAGTACCCTTTACATGGAACATTTTTCGAAAATTTTAATTTTCTCAAAAATGGCTCTAACGATTTTGATTAAAATATTATATGTTTAAGATATTTTCATGACAAATAAAATGTATATCTTGAATTTTCTGGGAATGTCTCCAAAAGTATTCTTCATTGTGAACGACTTTTGCATAACTGGTAAACCATGAGAGATAGACAAAATTTTACTACACAAAAAATGTAGATCGCGTTAAAATACACAATTCATGTCATATACATTATTTTTGTTGAGTGAACCATTTTCGAGATATTGCTTGTTATTCCCTTAAATTTTTCAGTACTTTTTTTCTGAAATGGAAATTCGTTATTCATTTTTACTTTCTCTACTACGTATAGTAAGTAGGGGAAGTATTGCATTCCACCCAAAAATTCGATACCGAGATTTCACCGGAAATACATGTTTTGAGACCTCCTGAATCCAAAAAAAGCATTTTTGGAAACATGTCCGTGTGTGTGTCTGTGTGTGTGTGTGTGTGTCTGTGTGTGTGTCTGTGTGTGTGTGTGTGTCTGTGAACAGCATAACTCAAAAACGAACAGTCGGATAAACACCAAACTTGGTATTTAGGTTCAGTATATTCCAGAGATGCGACACGAAGGTTTTCAAGAAAATCCCCCCACCCCAGACTACCCTTTACATGGAACATTTTTCGAAAATTTTAATTTTCTCAAAAATGGCTCTAACGATTTTGATGAAAATATCATATGTTTAAGATAATGTCATGAGAAATGAAATGTACATCTCGAATTTTCTGGGAATGTCTCCAAAAGTATTCTTCATTGTGAACGACTTTTGCATAACTGGTAAACCATAAGAGATAGACAAAATTTTACTACACAAAAAATGTAGATCGCGTTAAAATACACAACTTATGTCATATACATTTCTTTTGTTGAGTGAACCGTTTTCGAGATATTGCTTGTTATTTCCTTAAATTTTCCAATACTTATACTTTTTCTCAAATGCGTTATTCATTTTTTTTTATGTCCTGGACATGCAAAGAGAATGGAATGCGCCACATAGCAACCAGCGTTAAAATATTTGACTATCGCTTAAAAGCTACCATATTTCCCTTGCATCTACAAGAAAATTACCAATAGGATTAACATCTCGATATCTCGATTAACATGAAGCATATGGGGAATAAGCGTTTGTAAAAATACTTTGTACAAGAGTAGAGAAAGTCATGTGAGTGTAACACATCAGATTTTTTACTTTCTCTACTACGTATAGTAAGTAGGGGAAGTATTGCATTCCACCCAAAAATTCGATACCGAGATTTCACCGGAAATACATGTTTTGAGACCTCCTGAATCCAAAAAAAAAGCATTTTTGGAAACATGTTCGTGTGTGTGTCTGTGTGTGTGTGTGTGTCTGTCTGTGTGTGTGTCTGTGAACAGCATAACTCAAAAACGAACAGTCAGATAAGCACCAAACTTGGTATTTAGGCTCAGTATCTTCCAGAGATGCGACACGAAGGTTTTCAAGAAAATCCCCCCATCCCAGACTACCCTTTACATGGAACATTTTTCGAAAATTTTAATTTTCTCAAAAATGGCTCTAACGATTTTGATGAAAATATCATATGTTTAAGATAATGCCATGAGAAATGAAATGTATATCTGGAATTTTCTGGGAATGTCTCCAAAAGTATTCTTCATTGTGAACGACTTTTGCATAACAGGTAAACCATAAGAGATAGACAAAATTTTACTACACAAAAAATGTAGATGGCGTTAAAATACACAACTTATGTCATATACATTTCTTTTGTTGAGTGAACCGTTTTCGAGATATTGCTTGTTATTTCCTTAAATTTTACAATACTTATACTTTTTCTCAAATTCGTTATTCATATTTTTTATGCCCTGGACATGCAAAGAGAATGGAATGCGCCACATAGCAACCAGCGTTAAAATATTTGACTATCGCTTAAAAGCTACCATATTTCCCTTGCATCTACAAGAAAATTACCAATAAGATTGACATCTCGATATCTCGATTAACATGAAGCATATGGAGAATAAGCGTTTGTAAAACTAGATTGTACAAGAGTAGAGAAAGTCATGTGAGTGTAACACATCAGATTTTTTATCTTTGATATGCAAAGAGTATTAATCTGTGGCAAAGGGAATGGTGCTGCACCTAGCAACCAGCTATTAAGATATATGTCGATGTTTAAAGGCTACTGTATTTCTGTATTGCCCTTGCAAATATAAAACAATGAGAACTTAGTAAGCCTTAAGTCATAGTCAAATATTCTTAGAACTAGTCACGATGTTTAAAATGTAATTTTCTTTACATGACAAAAGATCGTTTCTGCAAATATTTATCTCGATTAATATGAAATAGATGGAGAATAAGAGTTTGTAAAAATAGTTTGTACAAGAGTAAAGAAAGTCATGTGAGTGTAACACATCAGATTTTTTTTAATCACCACCTCCGTAAACTCCAAGTCTCATAGATTAGATTTCTGCTAGATATAAGCTCATTTCGATCAACGGTTCCAAATTAATTTTATCTCTTCACTTCCAACGTTTCACCCTGGAATATTACGTGCGAGGCCGTTTCTTCCTCTGCACCATACATCCTACATATTGGGTCTTCTGAGAGTGACATTGTCTGCAGGTGATTTTTAAAACTCCCATGATCAGTCATCAGACCCGCCATGAGCTTCATATGCTTCCTACTTAATTTATGGACAGCAGTATTTCTTCTAATACATGGCTGTTGCATGTGTATAGTCCCTCCAGTATATACCTGAGAAACTTTCATAGACCTAGTTACTTGTTATACCTGGTTTAGATACAACTTCGTTTTCCATTGATAAAAAAGGCACTTCAGGAATTTATACATTTTCCTGACTGAGTGCCACCTAACATCAAGTACGTATTTTTAAGAAAGTGATTTTAGGTAGAAATGGGCAATAAAATGACTGCACTGCTTTTACAAAATGTAACACTTATACTGGAGAAAAAATGTTCCTATAAACAAAAAAATCTGATGCGTTGCACTCACATGACACTACTCTACTCTTGTACAAACTATTTTTACAAACGCTTATTCTCCACGTACTTCATGTTAATCGCGATAAGCATTTGCAGAAACTATCTAATTGCTAATTTTCTTGTAGGTGCAAGGGGAATATGGTAGGTTTCAAATATTTTAAGAGCTGGCTGCTATGTGGAACATTCCATTCTCTTTGCATGGCCAAGGCACAACAAAACAAAGAACGAATTCCTATTTGAGAAAATGTATGAGTATTGGAAAATTCAAACAAATAACAAGGAATATATCGAAAATGGTTCACTCCACAAAAAATGTATATGACATAAAATGTGTGTTTTAACGAGCTCTACATTTTCTATGTAGAAAAATTTTGTCTATCTTTACGGTTTACCCGTTATGCAAAAGTCATTCAGAATGAAGAGGACTTTTGGGGACATTCCTAGAAAATTCAAGTTATACATTTTAATTGTCATGAAAATATCTTAAACATATGATACTTTAATCAAAATCGTAAAGAGCCATTTTTGAGAAAATCAAAATTTCGAAAAATGTTCTATGTAAAGGGTAGTTGGGGTGGGATGAGTTTTCTGAAAATATTTGTGTCGCATCTTTGAAAGATACTGAACCTAAATACCAAGTTTGGTACTTATCCGACTTTTCGTTTTTAAGTTATGCTGTTCATAGAAACACACACGGATCTTTTTCTAAAAATGTTTTTTTTTTGGATTCAGGGAGCCTCAAAATATGTATTTTTGCGAAATCTCGATATCAAATTTTTGGGTGGAATGCAATACTTCCTCTATTTACTATACGTAGTAGAGAAAGTAAAAAGGATTTTTCACAAATATTATCATCGATTGATTGATTGATTGATTGATTGATTGACTAACTGATTGAAAAGTATATACAGGTATCTTTTGTAAGGAGCGCAAATAAATGCAATAAAATAGAAACAAAACAATGAATAATTGTATTAAAACTGAAAAAGTAATTCTTTAATATTTATCCTCACGATTTCCCTGGACGGTTTAACCCTTAATTAACTTTATTCTTGAATGATATGCTCCACACCTATGGCCAAAGCAAAAAGGAAAATCAGCGAACATATATTTATTAATCTCAAACATTTAGACACTCAGTACTTCAAGAACTCCACAAAAGTACCGTCACAGTTCTGTTGTTGAAAAACTAATGCAGAACTTGAACATTAGGCACAGGCCCATTATATTAGACTTCAAAAGCCGCACTTTCATACATACAGATAACAGCAGATTAATTCTGAGTGAGATATCACAATTCAGCTGACCACAACATTTTATAACCGATATATTGCATTTTTATAAGAATGGATTCTTGGTACGCGTTATGAATAATGTAAACAGCAGTTCTTCATTGGGGATGAAATTTGGAGAGAGTGCAAGTTCTCAGTAGATCGTCTTTGTAGTGCTGATTCATAGAACAAGCACTTCTGGATAAAGTCGGGTACCAGGTACTCGACGCTGAGACCTAAAGGTCAAAGGATATTGAGGAAAACCCAAAGAGAAATACTGTACCGCATTATCTCTCTTGTTTTAAATAGTCTTTGTCATTCTCCTCCACTCCGTTCAGTCTGTTTAAACGTTTATTACATGATTATCAGGGCCCGGATGTTGATGATATAAGTGTTTCAAAAATGACCTAGAAACTACTCTAACATTTAAAAAAACATAATAATTACAATAAATGGCAGAAAGTGAGATTTATTTAATTTATTAAAATTATTATACAAAAGAAATATAAATTAATTTATATCTAGGCATAACTGTTATAAAGAAGAAAAAGAAGATGTAGTATAAGCATAATGATGAAATACTTTATAACATTAATTAGAAAATAGATTTCTTTCGTGTTCTTGTTTGAAGAACACGGAAAAGAGAATTAAGAGAATTTTTTTTGAAGCAGTTCTTACAAATCTATCTCTTTTGAATTCTTGGACAAAATTAATTGCAAATGAAGAGGACCTCCCGGCCTATGGCATGACATAAAGATCAGGAAGGACACGAGTAACTGACTGTGAGCACTCAACGCGAAAATTAGAAAACTGACCAGTCTCACCCTAGTCTGGGGCACGAATTCACAACTGTAATGATACCTATTCGCCTGACAATAGTCACCCCTCGAGTCACAAACAACCCTTTCCAGACTAACCATTAAATGGGAAAGTGATTTCTTTTTTCTAAGAATGCGAACAAAAATGTACAAAGTTACTCTTATTTCTCACTTGAATAGTGAAATTTCTAATGTTTTAAAAGTTATTCCGGAGTAAAATGTCAATAATATGAAACCCTTTATATACTGAATTTAAATACAAGAAAATGACTAAATAAAGACGCAAGGGGCAAGAAAATGACAAAATAATTATGTAAAATCGAATAAAGAGCCCTAAAATATAAAATAGCATAAAAGGATGAAAAATGACCTAATATACATTTTCATAATTCGCAGTTCAAATCCCGTCGATTTCTCAGTCGTCATAACTGGCAAATGCCGGGGAGGTACCCTAAACTTAGGTCCGGAATATTTTCTTCCCAAGTTTCCTTTCCCAATTATCACCTAATTTCATACATCAGGGTCCCCATCTGTGCTATCATATGCAGTAAGAACGGGCATTAGAACACTACTAAAAAAATCTGATGTGTTACACTCACATGACTTTCTCTACTCTTGTACAAACTGTTTTTAAAACCTCTTATTCTCCATCTATTTCATATTAATCGAGATAAACATTTGCAGAAACGATCTTTTGACATGCAAAGAGAATTACATTTTACACATAGCGACCAGTTCTAAAAATATTTGACTGTGTTCCCCTTGTTTTGTAATTGCAAGGACAATATGGAAATGCAGTAGCCTTTAAGTATCGACATATATCTTAATAGCTGGTTGCTAGGTGCAGCACGATTCTCTTTGCCACAGATTAATACTCTTTGCATATGCAAGACAAAAAAATGAATAACGAATTCCCATTTGAGAAAATAATTATTGAAAAATTTAAGGGAATAACAAGCAATATCTCGAAAATGGTTCCTCAACAAAAAAAATGTATATGACATAAATTGTGTATTTTAACGCGATCTACATTTTTTGTGTAGTAAAATTTTGTCTATCTCTTATGGTTTACCAGTTATGCAAAAGTCGTTCACAATGAAGAATGCTTTTGGAGACATTCCCAGAAAATTCAAGATATACATTTTATTTTTCATAAAAATATCTTAAACATATGATATTTTAATCAAAATCGTTAAGAGTCATTTTTGAGAAAAGTAAAATTTTCGAAAAATCTTCCATGTAAAGGGTAATCTGGGGTGGGGGGATTTTCTTGAAAACCTTCGTGTCGCATCTCTGTAAGATACCGAACCTAAATACCAAGTTTGGAGTTTATCCGACTGTTCGTTTCTGAGTATGCTGTTCACAGACAGACAGACAGACACACACACACACACACACACACACACACACGCACACACAGACACACACGCACACACGGACATGTTTCCAAAAATGCTTTTTTGGGGAACAGGGGGTCTCAAAACATGTATTTCCAGTGAAATCTCGGTATCGAATTTTTGGGTGGAATACAATACTTCCCCTACTTACTATACTAGTAGAGAAAGTAAAAATAATAGAATCACTAGATAGGTGTTTTAGGTTTCACAGCATCATTTGGTAATGAATTACATTCTAAGTGAGTTGTGCATTTGTTACTTCTTCCCCTCTCTTCACTTTTGAAGGCTTCTCCGTTTTTCAGCAGCTGCCCTGTATTTACATTTGTCATCCTTCCCGATCAAACTAGTTATGCTTCTCCAGACACCGATCACTTAGACTATGGATCTGTCCTCTCCAAGTTGTTTTTAACTGCTCCGCTTCCTTCTACCATGAGATGACCATTCCAAAAGAGTCTTAGGCCACCTATTATCCTCCACTCTTGTAATAACATGCCCATGCCATTGAAGAGCTCTTCTTTCAATTCTTTCCATATCCAAGATCTGTCTTACCTCTTCATTTATCCTCCTTTCTAATCTGGATACTCTGGCACTGCGTCTTATTCTGCATATTTCCACTGCTAAAACCTTAGATTTTTGACCCTCTACCAAAGTCCACCCCTTATCACCATAGGTCATTATACTTTCAACAACCGTCCTCAAAATCCTTTTCTTCGTATGAATCAACATAGTCCTACTCCACAGTAATTTATTCAACATTGTTATATCTCTTCGTGCTTGTACTAACCTACTATCTACTTGGGCTTTACAACTCCCTGATTCATCAATAAGTGATCCTAAATATTTAAAAATTTTAACAGTCTAATAGTCCAGTGGGATAGGAAGGTTGCTCGTCCACTTCCTCCTATTACAAGGTATTCAGTTTGTTTCCTATTTACTCGTAATCCTCCTGTTTCAAAGCCATCAAGAAGTTTTCTCATCATATATTTCACGTCCTCACGACTCTTTGCCATCACCACCTGATCGTCTGCAAAATAATAATGAATGTATTGTGTCACATTAAACTGGTATTCCCATGCCTCCACAACACCGATTCCATTGTGCTAATATTTGTTGTGTGTATATTTTAAATAGCGTAGGAGACATGCTACAACCGCGTCTCAGTCCTTTAGTCGTTCTGAATGGGGCAGATAATATCTTCCCCACAATTGGGGAAGTGCATTTACATAAATCATTAATTTCATCTAACAACATTTTACAGAAAATGAGGAAACTGTGACTCTTCTTCGTTATCATAAACAGTATTATTAAGTATTAAGAAGCCCGAGAAAATCTAGAGTATTCGCAACGCCAGGAAAGCTTCAGCTAATATTTCTTTAAAAAGATGTCGTTAGCAATTTTTTTCAACATCTTAGGTCATATCAGCAGATTTTTACCTTAGGAACAATAGCTTATCAGCTTGCCTTCACTGGCTTTACAGTGACGTTAACCTTTGTATTGGTATTACTTTTGGTTATTACATTAAATTCACACACGCATTCCACTCCCATTCCCTCCCATTCATACTTCCAGCCTCTAGGAAGGATAGAAAATAATCCTGGCTAAAGAAAAATTCAGGCTGACCACCAGGCACGGAGGCAATCCATATTTTCCTGGTTTTGTTTGTTTTTTGTTTAATTAAGTCCAGTAAAATTTCAACTCTCTCTCTCTCTCTCTCTCTCTCTCTCTGAAGCAACAAGTTTTGGAGTTGTTTCAAATACTGGGAAGGTGACACTCGATGTATTTTACAAGATCACATCTCGTTTATTTTTAGCAGACTTAATGAGCTTTTAAAATGAGCAGGTAACTCACGTATATCTAACTATACCTGGTAAAACATTCCATAAAATTGTAGCATAAACTATGTGTAGGTCGCGAACCCACTAAAGTAATTCTTATTTAAGCTCTTTAATTCATATTTAGGGGGAATTTCAGAAGTTTTAAAAACCCGATTTAAAATCCTGCATCTGTGTTCTCTTTTGAGAACACCGAAGTACGGCATCCTCACACATATTCAAAAGGAAGGAGTTGCATTAAGTAGGAACAAGGTTTTGCACTTCTTGGATGAAAGAGGAAGGACGTTGTAATATCGACCTTCGTTTCACGATAACGCCTTACAAACACATGCTCCAGAATGAGTGAGCGAGAAATGACCATGTCGTTCAAGAAAACTCATTCATAGGCATGCTTAATAGAAAAGATACCTATAAAGTAAATGTCTTTCCAATATATCGCCATCTTGCGCAGATATGCACCGAATATTCACAATGGAGCACAGTGGCAGCATTTTTATGCAGTAGAGCTCGTCGTTTTGTTAACCAGTAGACTAGATACGTATTTCTGTTTTCTAGACTAACAGTTACCTACTGATAAATATGATCGTTCAGCAATTATTGCTAGTGCGAGTGCGTTATTGAAGGACTGAAGAAAAATCATGCTGAAGGAATGAAAAACAGTGCTGTCAGCTATTTAAAGGAAAAGTTGTGACCACAGTATCGAACGTTGCTGTGAATGTATCATAAGGATGCGACAGATGACCATATTTTTTCAGTTATTTAACGACACACATAAGTGTCGTCGATGTACCTCAGTTACGTCCCTTAATCTTCCATTAAGATGAGATTAAAAGTTCTATTCTACCACTCTTAAATCTGCTAAATTCATGCCATTATCTCAGAACCTGTTTAGGATATCAGACTGAAGCTTTCATAGGATGTAGATGCATGCCTTCTAAGTACACGAGTGGTAACGTTAGGACTAGTTTTAAACTGCCTAAACATGCTCACAAGTTTGGTAGAACAGAATGAAGTTCAACTCATCTATTATAGTGGCATAGAAAGAAATGAAAAAGTAATGAACTTGCAAGACAAAGAGCAGCTTCATAATTTATTGGGTCGGATCCGACTCTAGGAACATCTCGATGTTTAGTAAGAGAGGCTATCAAGAATTGGTCCAAAGTAGAACATCATAAACCCTGGCTTAAAACTCCAGGAAAGAAACATGATAAATTATTTATAGGAAAACCGTGTAAGAAAAGAGCTGAAAGCTTACTTAAATGTAACAGAACTTCAACTGAGAACAATTATTGCATTTCTTACAGACATGCTCCTGTGAAAAAGCATCTTAACACGATGGTAGTGTTTCAGAATAACTTGTGCAAGGAAGAATCTGAAACAGTCCAGCACATCTCGTATTATGCTCCTGTGTAGCTTTGGCTCACAGGAGATACATTGCTTTTAGAAAAACTTTTTAGAACCAGAAGAGTTTTAAAGCATATCTGTTATAAGATTTTATTCCTTGGTAAAGGGAGCAGGCATAATGAATTGGCTTTAAAGCGATACAGGGAGCACAATAAGCCCAAGGCTGAAGTGCTTCCGGAGCAATGATGGAAATCTATATCGTACAAGACAAGACAAGAAGTACACGGGTCCAATAACCTTGTTTATTAAGGTCGATATGATTATTTTCTTAATTATACCATTTTAATTAAAATTTATTAGCAATTAATTATTATTGTTTAAATAACCAACCATGTTATTAACACAAAGTAGATCTAGAATAGAACTAGAGCTTGCTTTTATTATCCTAAAATTTAATTTAAGCTGTCCTCAATAGTTTGAGAAGGCGGGTCATTTGCGTTAGAAAATGCCATTCACAGAAAAGGCAATTCAAAGCAAAAATGGAGGGAACAATCTCACATACATTTGCGAAGAAATAAACCACATGGCTTGGGCAAAGAAGCTAACATTCTTAAGAACTGTACCAATTTGCAGTGAAAAACTTCCCCTAAAAGACGGGGGTGCAGTTTACCACTCTATTCCAAAATGTGTAAGTTATGATTTTTCCTTTTCCATGCAGTGATGAAAATTTGCAGTACAAAATGACAGGTGCAGTACAATTTTTAAAAAATATATTTAAAAATAAGTATTGTACCTACGATACTAATATATATATTAAGCTGAAGAGCAAATAAAAAAAACAAAAATCTAAAAAGTATTACTTTTTGGCAAATTTTACATTTAATCCCCCCTTAAACGTGCTGACATGAGGCTTTTGAATTTAAACACACTTAAATACCGTGTTCTCTGCCAGCATTGAACCGGCACCTTGGGTACAGAGAGCCAGTATTCAACCGACTGCAACATCCTGATCGACGCAAGCGGATACGTAAAATTCAATGTTCCACACAGCGGGTTCGACTTCACATACTGACTGAGTTAAGGTGATCACATCCTGTATGGTTAAGTTTACATGTTAATTTTTCCTCAGTTCTTAGGATAAACATTTCAGATTCCAACTTGGACCGGTTCTACAATCTGCCGATAAATTGCCGATAAAGCTATGTACCGGATTTCTTAGCGATTGGCGTTTACAATCTGCAGAGTATTACTCGGAAGATATCTTTACCAATATGTTTTCGGCTAGCTGGAGTAGATGATACGTCCATTATTCGACAAATAACGAGTTTTCACATTTACAGCTGACACAATTTTATCACTAGCAATAGTAATATTGACAGAATTGTATTTATCGGACGACGACGAGTAAATAATGAGTTTCTGCGTAACAGTAGAAAGCCAAGGGGATAAGAAAGAGACAGAATTATTTCCAAACATTGAACGAAGACAAAATTTGTAAGCTAGGTTTTATAAAAGACTAGCTGTCTTACCTGACTTTTCACAGGTAGCTTTTTAAACTCGAATGACGTTTTAAATAATTTCATATAGCTCCCACCGTTCTTTATAAAATAACTGTACACTCTTCTAGAGGATTTTATGGTTAATCCTGCCCATTACCCTTTATAATTGTATTTCGTACAACCCCGGCTATTCCTAATAACAAATAAAATTCCGGATATTCACGCAAGAGGAACGTCTGCCTTGCTTAACTTCAGCCCCCCCGACAGTCTTTGCAAATAAGTTCTTTTATAACTCCTATGTGTTTGTGTTCATATTCAAATTCACAGGCTTTGCAAACCCTTATTAATATTTTAGTAATGTATGAATTGGCATTATAAAGTATTTATAGTATATGGCCGTCATCAAGGTGATACCGTAATTAATGACAAAAGGATATAAATAATTAAATAAAAAATAATAGTAAGATCGAGAAATAAATGCAATAAACAATTTCCGTATATTAAGTCAATGTATAACACTAGTCTGCATGATATCGGATGACTGAAAACTAATAAGTGATTCTGAATCACTTTTTATGCTGATTTCAGAACTGCTTTTAGTTTTTTCTATCATGTACAGTTTTTTCACAATTTCAGTTCAAAAATATAGAGTTGAGCCAGTAGATGAAGGGAAATTTATCACTACTTGGAGGGAAATTTCTCAATTCAGACTTGTAAGTCTTTAGGTTGTTACACCTGTAGATGCTGGTTGCTATTTGTAATTTAGGCATTGTTGTCAATATCGGAGGCTTGCATTACCAGTGCTATATCGTGATTGAAGTTATAAATACATTATGTCTACACGCAAGTGTGTGAACAATCCAAATGTTTTCTGCTGCATTTGTGGAAATTATAGAGTGCTTCAGCGGAGAACTGATATAACAGACTTTGTGAAAAAAAAAGTGTGCTATGCCTATTTTAAAATGAAACTTGGTGACCAAGACAAGGCCTGGGCTCCAACGACAGTTTGCCGCTATTGTGTTTAGAGGTTAAGATTGTGGATAAAAGGAAAGAAATCATGCATGCCATTTGCAATTCCTATGGTGTGGAGGGAGCCTAAAGACCACCTTAAAGACTGTTATTTCTGTTTAGTTAATGTTCAGGGGTGCAATTCGAAAAATAAGAAACACATTGTGTATCCAAGTATTCCTTCAGCTATCAGACTACTTCCACACGGAGAAGATCTGCCTGCTCCTCTTCCTCCAGTTGTTTTAGAGAACTTGGAAGAAGATGGTGTTAAAAGTGAACCTCATGCAATCAACGAAGACGATTCTGATGATGTCTAGCGCCCTGAATACGACGTGACACCACAACTGTTCTCTCAGAGTGAATTAAATGATCTAGTACATGATTTGAATTTGTCTAAGGAATCTGCAGAGTTACTAGGCTTCCGTCTTAAAAATAAGAATCTTCTGGAACCAGGAACACATTTCTCATGGTACAGACACAGAGAACAAGAGCTAGTTCCTTTTTTCTCACAGATCCAGTCCTTGGTTTACTGCAATAACATAAACAAGTTAACTCACTTTTATGACATTGAACATGATCCTACTCAGTGGAGACGTTTTATAGATTCATCAAAGAGGAGTCTGAAAGGCGTATTATTGCATAATGGGAATGTGTATGGGTCCATTCCTGTCGCACATTCAGTTGAAAACATGAAGATACTTTTAACAAGTATCCAATACGAGGAACACAAATGGTGATTTCAAAGTTATTGGAATACTATTAGGACAACAAGTTGGATTCACAAAAATGCCTTGTTTTCTGTGCGAAGGGACAGTCGGGCAAAGCAAAGACATTGGAGTGTGAAAGTATGGCCACAGCGGAGAAACTTGTTGCTTGGAACTAAAAACATCCTGCACGAACCGCTTGTAGAGAGACAAAAGATATTTTATAATAAACCAGAAGTATTTCTTACTGTGATGTTATATGATACTTAAAACTTGAGTTGGTATATGTTAATTCACATCACATAAAATTGGACTTGATGCAGCAATTTGTAAGGGCTCTACCACAGGATGCACCCTGCTTGAAGTACCTTTCCAAGAAATTTCCCTTCATTACACAAGACAAATTAAAGGCTGGAGTTTTTGTTGGCCCTCAAATAAATAAATTGATGAAGGATGAAGATTTTGAGAAGACAATGAATGAGAGAGAAATAGAAGCATGGACCGCCTTCCGATCAGTTACTGAAAACTTCTTAGGCAATAACAAAGATCCTAATTACAAGGCCATTGTCGAAACAATGTTGGAAAATTTCAAGAAGATGGGTTATAACATGAGTGTAAAGGTGCATTTTCTACATTCACATATCGACTACTTTCCAGAAAATCTGGGACATTATAGTGAAGAGCAGAGTGAACGTTTTCACCAAGATATTAAGGAAATGGAGAGGAGGTACCAGGGGAGATAGAATGAAACTATGATGGCCGACTACTGTTGGATGTTGAGGAGGGACAGTCATCTTCAAGGATCTGCAAGGAAGTCAAAGAAGAGAAAGTTTGAAAAAAATTAAATGAAACACTTTGGCTTCTTGTTTTGTTAAAATATAGTCATGAAATAAATTTGGGGAGTTCTTGAGAGCATTCTTAAAATGTTTCTTGAATAAAATCTTACCTTGTGTGAAATGGTATTTGAATACTTTTCTACGCTCATTAGTAAAATTGACATTACTTTTTATATTGTGCAAAAACCTGATGTGATAGAAAAAATGAAATGGTATTTGAATACTTTTCTATGCTCATTAGTAAAATTGACATTACTTTTTATGTTGTGTAAAACCTGATGTGATAGAAAAAATGAAATGGTATTTGAATACTTTTCTACGCTAATTAGTAAAATTGACATTAATTTTTATGTTGTGTAAAAACCCAATGTGATAGAAAAAAAGGAAGTTATTTCTGGAATCAGCATAAAAACTGATTCAAGAACACCTACTTTTAAGAAATCATCTGACAAAAAGTTTGAAAATGCAGACTAGTGTAATGTAACAAGCTTGGTTGAAAGATTTGTCCGGTTAGATGTTCAATGCGAAAACAAAACTAAGATGTTTGTATTACTAGTCATTTATTCTTAGCAATGAGTTCATGCGGAAAAGAAGAAGCAGCGTGCATTCTAAAACATGTTCCATTAGACCGCAAATGGGAAAATTCCAAACATACAAAGGAATGTTTCTAGAAAAGTCTACTGTTACTAGAAAGGTTATTTGACACAAAATAACCTTTGCATGGTTTTGTAGTAAGCAGTTATTTATCTATTATACGTTGCGATCCATACAAACCTGAACTACTTTAATGGGCCATAATTTCCCTTTGAAAGCTCGTAGAAATTCGAAAGTTGTTTTAATGATCTAAGTGGCTCTGGGAGAATCGGTACTATCGCCATTTGTTGACTATTTTGTTGATTTCGATGGCAAATACGAACACTGTTGACAGTATTTAGTTTGCAGTGTAACAGAAACATACAATACTCACTTCGAGAGTGAAAACGTATCGGAAGACAAATTCATTGATAAGAGCACAACGGGAATTTCGAAGAGAATTCAATGTGCGCGATATTCCAACAAAGGCAACAATTTTATCGCTTAATGAATTCTTAAAATAAATCGTTGTGTCTATTGAGCCAGGAGATAGGCTCTTCATATGACACATGTCAAAGAGCTGCGAAGAAAACGGGATTGCGACCATACAGAGTGCATATGGAGCAGCAATTGAAATAAGCAGATATTGTCAATGCAGGATTTTCTCATTCCATGTCAGAAATTCTCTCCATAACTTGGTTTACAAATGAGGCATGATTTCACCTGTCAGTCTACACCAACACAAAAAACAGCAAATACTGGGCTGCTGTAAATCGCTATATCATCCACGAAACGTCACTGATGATGAAAAGCTTGGAGCATGGTGCGCGGTATCAGCTTCTAGGATTGTTAGCCCCATTTTCTTTGATACCACTGTAGACACTGGAGTTTATACGGGCATCTTCAATACATTTGTGAAGCAGCTGGGTGATATCGAATTGACAGAAGGTTATTTCCAGCAAGATGGAGCTACGTGTTATACATCTAACTCCTCTATGCAACTTGTAACCATTTTCTTTGATAATCGAATAATCTCAAAAGGTCTGTGGCCCCCAGATCACCTGACCTAACCTCGCCGGACTTTTTCTTATGGGGGTATCTTAAAAACAGAGAGTATAAGAGTAGACCTCGGACAACTGCTGAACTCCATGAATCCATTAGTAACGAAATAAGCAACACTGGCGAGGATACTCTTCGTAGAACGTCAAAGGAATATGGTGAAAGAAACGAGTGCAGATATGTATGGATCTTGGTGGAGGACACTTCCAACATTTGCTCTGAGGAACAATGAACAGTGTAATCTCTCAATTGTGTATTGTGTTCTCCTACAGTTGGACATGTGTCCTGTTATTGGTTCAAGAGTTGTGGCCTATTAAAGTGGTTCAGGTTTATATGGATCACACTGCACTATCCCAGTTATATAACATTCAATAAGACTAAACAGTTCTTCGCAGCCTTCCGACAGATAATTCAAGACAAACATTTTATTTGTATTTGCACATTTCTGAAACATAATGATTGTTAATTAAAGTCGTTAGAACTTTTTTTTTTAAAGCGAATGAAATTAAGACTTATCCCTGTAAAGGACTGTTTGAATTGAAGGGATTTTCCTGAAGATCTTCGCCTGGTATCCTTAAACGTAGTCTGACTCAATACGTCCTTAGTTGTGGTGTTCACAGACACACAGATTGATTGCGCGCGCTCACACACACACACACACACACACACACACACACAAGCGGACCTTATTCTATAAATTATTTACATAATAGGTAGAGAAGATATTGCACTCCACCCAAAATTCAATACCAAGATTTCACCGGAAATACATGTTTTGCCTCCTGGATACAAAAAAAACTATAAAAAGATCCATCTGTGTGTGATATTTAGGTTCAGTACCTTCCAAAGATGCGACACGAAGATTTTCAATAAAATCCTCCCACCCCAAATTACCCTTCACATGGAACATTTTTCGAAATTTTTATTTACTAAAAATGGCTCTAACGATTTTGATTAAAATGTCATATATTTAAGACATTTGCATGATAAATAAAATGTACATCTTGAATTTTCTGGGAATAGCCTGTAAAATCCACTTCATCCGGAAGGAATTTTGTGTAGTCTTGTATAGCTAGTAAACGTTAAGCGATAGACGAAAACGTACTACACAAAAACTGTAGATCTCTTTACAACACACCATTTATTTCAAATACCTTTTTTGTGGCATAAGCCATTTCCGAGATATTGTAACTAATGGTTCGAATTCTTCAATACTTTATCATTATTTTCAAATCCTTACGATATTCAGTTGTTTCTCACGATTGCACGCAAAGAGCATGGTATTTTAAGCGTCCAGTTCTAAAACATTTGACTATCTCTATTCCCTTTGTTCTATAACGAAATGTGTAAGGCAGCTATTTCCGGAAAGGTTTATCTGGATTAAAAGGAAGTAGACAGATAAATAAAAGTCATAAGAATAATTTGTATACCCATTAATACGTGAGAGAAGGTCATGTGAAAGTAGCACATCAGAAATTTTTTGTGAAGAGGTACAAAATTTAAGTACAGAATGGCAGATGCAGTACCATTTTAAAAATATATTTAATATACAGGTATTCGTCCTAAAATTATAAACTATATGTCAAACTAAAGAGGAAATTCCAAATAATAGGTCTGCACAAAAAACTTAAAATGTCATTTTTTGTCTCCCCTTAAACAGCTAGAATAACTGATACTACATGAGAAGGATTTTTTGTCCGTAATACATAGGTTCATACCATAAACCTAAAGCGTATTTATCCGAACGGCGCATGCAAAATCACGAAAAATATCGTGAGTAAACATAACTGCAATACCTCGATGTGAAGGCCACCGCAAACAAAGCGGTGTACTCGAGAGATTTAGAGGTCTTTGCTATCAAACAATATCCGTTGTGACGCAGTTATTGGATTCATGCAGAGCCCATTTTGGTTCAATATCAGCACAATAACGCCAAGATTCCATACGTGATTTTGCCTTAAGGCTTGATATACAGTCCTTTAGGAACCAGCACATTTTAAAATACCGAAGGCTGCATCAAATATGCGCTTTCGATTAATTCGTTACCGATTAAGGAAAGACTGAAAAAAAAACCTTAACGTATACCTCACCTTACAGTAATCGAAACCGATACAGGAAGTATCCTAACGGTGCTGAGCGGGATAGCTCAGCTCAGGCAGTAACGTCTGTGGCCCGCATTCGGGAGGTCCCGGGTTCGATCCCCGGCGACCGTCCACTCTGACACATGAGTTTTTTCGAGGGTTTTCCCGGGTAGTCAGCCGAATGCTGAAGCGGTTTCTTTCATCCCCCGAATTTCCTGTCCCTCTATTTCGTTCCATTAACCATTTCATTCATCTTTCACCCCCATTTGCTCCGTTTCAGGGTTGGAAGTGTCGGCGATGGTGTTTCGGTGCAGCGTGACAGGGAAAAAGGAAGCTTCCTGTGAGTTTTCTCCATTTCTCGGACTGCGGCCGGTTACCGCGATATAAGGACCGCCCATTGGGGGGGGGGGGCGTTGCACTCTGTGTGGAGCGGGGTCCCCGGTCTGCTTGTCCGACTGCCGGGGCGTCTCAATCTGGAAACTGTAGGGACCCTGTCCTTGCTGTGCCGTTACTCCTGGTTCCGGCCGCCCGGTGCCTCCCTTCACCACCTCCTCCCTCCCGGGGAGCCACAATATCTTCATTCCTGGATCGGTGCCGAATCCCCTCCACTTCACAATCCAATCCAATCCAATCCTGACGGTACCTCTCCTGGAGTCCCCAGTTCGATTTTACAGCAAAATGGAGGGTCTTACTGTCTCTATTTTATAGTCTCTCTAAATTTTCCACTGCCTCTCGTGTTACTGATCTCCATTGGTTCCTGTCTTGTACTGCAGTCATCAGTTTTCTCCATTTCATCTCCATTGTATCTTCTATTCCTTGTGCCCACTTTGTGCGTCAGATAATAACCGGAAGATGACAGTGACTAATACCAAAAGCAGCAATAACAATAACTTGTCAGGCAAAAACTTTTAGAAAGGACAGGAATAACGTCCTTAGAACCGTTTTTGGCTCAAAATATTATGGTCACCTTAACCATAAAAAGTAACCACAGATTGTTGAGATGGTAACTAATTTTATTACTCAGTCATCAAGCACGTAATGAAGTGTGAGCTGTGTTGGGGCAGCTACTTCATGCCAAAATATCTCGTACATTTTTTTTTCGTTACTCAGTAGAAGAATAAACTGAATTAGAATTACGGGTCGTACCCATCCGCATTAGGTTTACTAAAATAAAATTGGGTGTATTGTTTGTTTCGTACTTACGGCAGGTCATGCACTAACTTTCATGACAATTGTAGCGTTCAACAGGCTTTAAAGAAATCTTAGCGGCTGTGGGACACATTTGAGAGCTTTTATTTACGCGCTGTTTCTTCCATTATTACTTTTAACATCACTTGCATTAAGTTAATTCTCCTGAGAGAACTTAGCGAAATGCTCATGCAAGCGATTAGCTGAAGTAAAATAAATAGGCGTTGGTAAAATAAAAGGAAACGCAAAGAAGAAGAAGGAAAAGTTAAAAGCAAGCTTTCTCTTAAGTCTAGCTTTAAAAAGAAATATAAAAACAACGGGTATTTTATGTAATATTGTGGCTAACACCTTAGTGTAAGAACAGTTGTCTTAGCTCCAGGAACACTCTAGAAGAAATTATTCCTTCATATAATCAACTATATTGCAATACAAATTCTTCTAGAAGATGATTTCCATCCGGTTAGTCGTTTTCACCGAGTCGCGAATGTCTCCTGAAGTTCCCAGTTCGATTTTTACAGCAAAATGGAGGGTCTTACTATCCCTGTTTTATAGTCTCTCTCAGTTTTATACTGCTCCTTGTGTTACTGATGTCCACTGTTTCCTCTCCTGCACTGCAGTCATCAGTTTTCTCCATTTCATTTCCATGGTATCTTCTATTGCTTGTGCACTTTGTGTGTCTTCCTGGTCTCCTCGTTCCTTGAATGTGACCTAGCATTATTGATGAGGCTTCTTTTCTCATGATATATCCAAAGTAGGGCAGCTTAAGTTTTGTGACTGTCGTTTTGCTTTGATTTTATCTCTAAATTACAGACGCATGTATTCTCTTTTAACCCTTGAGCTTTTCAGAAGTCCGCTCCAAGTCCATAAGTTCGAAACCATCTATGAGGGCAGTCCCCCTGATGTATAGATAGTGGCTGTTGTTTCAAACAAATGACTCTGATAGAAAGTACCAACCTTATAAAGCTTAAGTCTGAAGTTTGATGATGCTACGTTGTTTAGTAATAGTTTGGAAGTCATCAATAGTGAACGCTATCAGCAAATTTGTAAATATGGATAAAACTGGTCATCGTTATGTGATACAATACTTTCATTTGAAAGGTCTTAGTCCAACTAATATTAAAGCTGAGCTATATTATACTCTGGGGGAGTCTGTGCCATCGTTTACAACAGTAAAATATTGGGTGGCAGAGTTTAAGCGAGGCCGTACGAGCTGCCAAGACGAACATCGCAGTGGTCGACCAAATGAGGTGACCACGCCAGAAATGGTGAAGAAAATCCCCAAAATGTTATTAGATGACCGTCGACTGAAAGTGCGCCAGCTAGCAGACATCGTAGGCATTTCAAAAAGTGGTGTATATCGTGTACTGACTGAAAATTTAGACACGAGAAAGCTATACGCAAGAGGGTGCCGCGTTTACTCACAGTGGAACAAAAGCAGCATCGTGAAGATGTTTCAGTCGAGTGCTTGGCGATGTTTTGCTGCAATAAAGTCGAGTTTTTGTGTCGATTCATAGCCATGGATGAAAAATGGGCCCATCACTTCACACTCGAGACGAAGGAATAGTCAAAACAGTGGATTGAAAGGGGAGAATCGCCTCCAATTGTGAAACAGTTCCATTTGCAGGCAAGGTCATGGCGTCAGTTTTCTGGAATGCGTGGAATAATTTTCATTGATTATCTTCAAAAAGGAAAATCAATCAATGGCGAGTATTATGCAAACTTATTGTAGCATTTGAATGATGAAATCAAGCAAAAACGGTTAGTGGAAAAGAAACTTTTGTTTCATCAAGACAATGCAGCAGTTCACACATCCATTATCGCCATGGCCAAAATCAATTAGTTAAAGTTCGAATTGCTTCCTCGTGCATCCTATTCGCCAGATTTAGTCCCCTCTGATTATTTTATATTTCCAAAGTTTAAAATATAGCTTGGTGCTAAAAGATTTGCCAATAGTGAAGAGCTGGAGTCTGCTGTTGATGGCTATTTTGCAGAACTCGATGGTTGCAGTATAAACAGGGTATGGAAGCTATTGAACACCGCTGGGAAAAGTGTATAGAGCTGAAAGGGGACTATGTAGAGAAATAAATATGTTTTTTTCCCAAAATTTTTGTGTTTTCTTTGTTAGGTCGGGTACTTCTGGGACAGCCCTCGTATCTTCTGCTTATTCTGCTTGTTCAGAATCCAGCTTTCACATCCATACAATAATGCTGGGAAATACATGGATTGAATAAGCCCAATGTTGGTATTCTTACTGATGTATGACCTCACTATTGCTGCACGACCAAAGAATCACACGTTTTCATATTTCCTCTTTGCATGAAGCACCTTTGTTTATGAGTTGCCTAAGAAGTTGAAGCTGTCCACCGTTTCCAGCTTAACTGCATCCATAGTTACATCTATCCTGATTCCTGCTGTCATCACCTTTGTATTTTTCAGGTTCAGCACCAAGCCTGCTTTTTCACCTTAGTCTTTGGCTTTTTTTGTTACATCTTCATTTTCTGCCAGAAGTGTAGTGTCGTCTACATACCGCAGATGGTTGACTTTCCTGCAGCATACTTTGACTGTAACCTTACTTCTTCTGATCCTACCTATCTCAATGTTAAATCGCTATATAGACTGAAAAGCGAGGGACAGGGTATGCAACCTTAACGAACTCCTTTTTGTACGCGAAATCTTTCTTTCGTTACGTTGTATGCATACTGCTTACCACCTGGCTCGGTTATAGGTCTCAAATCTATGAGGTGATGTGCCATTCCCATATTCTCCATTATATCTTACATTCTGTTGTGCGTCGTCCTCCGTGGTGTAGTGGTTACCATGCTAGCCTCTAGTTCCCGAGGTCGCGAGTTCAAACCCGGCGGAGGGCGATGGATTTTTTCGGGCGTAAAAATCCTTAACATGGCTTCCTTCGGAAGGGAAGTAAAGCCGGTGGTCCCGTGTCGAAGATTTATGGCACGTAAAAGAACCTCAATCCTGATAGAGAGGCCTCTGAGCAAAATTACCGGTCTTTCACGCCCAATATAGAATGGGACGCTAAGGACCACAGCAGTTAAAAGAGCGTCCATAAATAAAACTATTTTTTTCTTCTGTTGTGCTAACACTATCGAAGGCTTTCGTATAGTGTTGTGTATTTCGCGAGCCCTCACCATGATCCAGCGCAGATTTGCTATATTCTGATCTCGAGTCGCTCTGCCTTTTCTGAATCTAGTTTGTTCCAGCGACATGTGTTGTTTCAGACTTTTTCCCATCCGGATAGACTACTTAAACTACCGTAATGTATAAACATCTCATATTGCCTAGAAAACCAGTTTAAAACTAATCTTTTCTCACGTAATAAGTTTTTAAATGATAAAAATAACACCACATATACACATATACCTAGTTTATATATGGACCTTACATCAATTGCAATGCTCTAAAACAACGCAATAAGTTTTTAAGGAATTTCTACTTATACGCATTCTTAACCAACAGCAAGGATTACATTCATTTCAACATATTTTTTAAATTTCTCTTCCGCTGGTAATTAAGGTAGAGGTATTCCACTCAAAGGTTCAATATCGATATTTTAGTAAGAAATACGTTTTTACGTCCCCTGAATCTCCTCCAAAATAAAGAAATTTTAGAAAACATTCTCCTGTGTACCTGTCTATGTCTGGTTCAAATCCCGGCTATAGTATTGATTTTTTCAGTATGATTTTACCTTTCCAACCTTGTCTTACACACAGCTTATGCGAAAGAACAATTAATTATCGTTGATGCCCGACCTACAATGCTTACGACATTGTAAGTCGCCATTGGGTATGCCTCTCAAAATAAATTTGAGAACTGCTTCTTTTTTTTTAGTTCCATTAATACTCCGGCTTTAACCACATTCGTCTTATCGACGGCCTTTCCTTTGGAACTTATTTGCAATGGTGTTAACTCATAGTCTCTTGCACTTTGTGGGTTTTAATAATTACATCACACACACATTCACATCCATACTTCCAGAGTCTGGGGAGGATAGAGAATAATCTTGACAAGAGAAAAATTCACCCGGGAATGGAACCCGGGACCCCTCGCACAGCAGGCAGGTACTCTACCGACTGAGCTATGGGGCCGGTCTAGATATCCGTGTTGTTTACCTGGAAAAATACGAATGTCGTATGTGGCATCCTGCAATGGTAGCTAAATGGTTAGACGAGCCGGATGGAAACCGAAAAATCCGTGGTTAAAATCCCAGCTATAGCATTGAAGTTTTCAGTCTGATTCTATCTTTCCAACCTTGTTTGAAAGAACAATTATCATTAATTGAACTATTCAAGTAAATTAACAAATGTATGATATTAATACAAATAATGCGCTGTTTTAATACATACAGGAAAACATTCCTTTCTTGAAAATCATATCCTGTAAATTGCCTCCGTTTCTACGTTGGAGCCTACGATGCCTAACGTCAAACGATATTATGAATTTTTGATACATCCATCATACTCACCTAATCTAACTCTAAGTGATGTATATCTATCTCCAGAGATGAAGTAAAGCACCCGGATAGCATTAGAAAATGACGATGATATTATTTCAGCAGTTGAGGGATTCCTTTGTGTCAGGAAACGAAGTTTATATGCAGGAACAAGCATAGAATAATTGTTTTATATGGGCCTGGACATTTTGTTTTATACATTAGGCGAAATAAACATTGAACGTTGAATTATTGTGAGTGATGAATACCTACAGTAGTTCTTTACATGACCTCGTTAAAAAGCTTAATGCTGTCTTTCTCAGAGTAAACACAGATCATTTGAAGAAAAGCACAAACGTCAAAAATGTGTTTATTCTCTAACTCTACATTAGAAGATTATCTTCAGCAGCCCTAGGGCATACCCAAAACCAAGTATTATCCAAATAGCCCCTTTATTCGAATTCCTCCTTCGTAGTTTATTCCAAAAGCCAAAACCAAAGGGCCTTCCTCATTTCAGCATTGCTGCATACAAAAACCTAGCATTACTACATAAAAAAAATCTGATATGTTACACTCACATGACTTTTTCTACTCTTGTACAAACTATTTTTACAAACGCTTATTCTCCATATGCTTCATGTTAATCGAGATGTTAATCTTATTGCTAATGCTCTTGTAGGTGCAAGGGGAATATGGAAGGCTTTAAGCGGCAGTCAAATCTTTTAAGAGCTGGTTGCTATGTGGCGCATTCCATTCTCTTTGCATGTCCGGTACATAAAAAATAAATAACGAATTCCCATTTGAGAAAAAGTATTGGAAAATTTAAGGGAATAACAAGCAATATCTCGAAAATGGTTTACTCAACAAAAAAATGTATATGACATAAACTGTGTATTTTAACGCGATCTACATGTTTTGTGTAGTAAAATGTTGTGTATCTTTTATGGCTTATCAGTTATGCAAAAGCCGTTCACAATGATGAATACTTTTGGAGACATTCCCAGAAAATTCGAGATATACATTTCATTTGTCATGAAAATATCTTAAACATATGCTATTTTAATCAAAATCGTTACAGCCATTTTTGAGAAAATTAAAATTTTCGAAAAATTTTCCATGTAAAAGGTAATCTGGGATGGGGGGATTTTCTTGAAAACCTTCGTGTCGCATCTCTGGAAGATACTGAACCTAAATACCAAGTTTGGTGTTTATCCGACTGCTCGTTTCTGAATTATGCTGTTCACAGACACACACAGACACAAACACGGACATGTTTCCAAAAATGCTTTTTTGTATTCGGGGGTCTCAAAACATATATTTCCGGTGAAATCTCGGTATTGAATTTTTGGGTGGAATACAATACTTCCCCTACTTACTATACGTAGTAGAGAAAGTAATAGACAGTTCATAAGGACGGTATATTAAAGTAACTTTATAGATCCCCTTCCTGTTTGCCTTAATTCGTGACAACGTGCACGAGATAATCAAATTTATTCCGGTCTTCCTGCCAGGAATTTGAAGTGATAGCGTCATTATTTAATTGCGAGCTTTTTATCGACTTAATCAACCATCAGTTAGTTTCGAGGAATTTCTGTACACAACAGCTATTCAGAGTGAGGAGAAAGAGAGAGGGAGAGAGAGAGAGAAAGAGAGAAAGGAAGGAAGAGCTAGAACTGAAAAGAGTGAGGAAGAATCTTATTGCCATTTCGTATCTCGGGCCATGCGCGATTTTTTCTTCATGGCTTAGGGCGGATGGCGTGTTTCCTGGATGAAGGAATGCTCTACAGGAGTGGCCTTTAAAATACTGTAACACATGAGTACACAAGTTGCTACGAAACAACTTAATTTACCATTTAGGCACTCAGCGTAGCATAAACGTTACACTTGAGTCACTATTGGCACACACTCTAACACAACACAACTGATCCGTCGAATCACTACTCACAACTGAACTGCACTGACACGGTTCACTTTCATAGTCCATTTCTTATGTCGTAACTAACTGAACTCGACACGGACAAGAGAAGCCCCCTTATAATCGACCTTGCATACAAATTGGAATGTTCTAGAAAAGGAAGCTACTAGAACATGCCAAAAGGAATGTTCCGGAACAGTTCAACGGCATTCAATTGGCTATTATTCCACACAGACTATTATTCTATTGTTCCGCACTGGCTATTATTCGGACGGCCGGTCGAAGGCCCCACCCAAGTGCGGAGCCGAGAAGTGCTTATCGGCGGCCCCAGGTAACTTCGCGAGCGCGGTCACAATACTTACAGTGCCTACTTGGTTTCGTTTGCTTAATACAACTTGTTGTAAATACGAGAGAAACAAATGCACACAACATTCTACATCGTATTGCGTAACTTCTCCAATTTTTTTTTTTTTCAATTTTAAAAAATTGTGCTCGCTCGTAATTTACATGTCGTCGATAATAAATGTTCTAAAGCTAATGCAACCATGTGGTGTCGTCCATCGTAGGTTTAAGGTCCAAGATCGTTACTGGCATTGCAACCACCCATTAGTTTGCAGTTTCCACTTATTAAAAGCTTTGTTCAACGATTCAGACTGCTTCTCGGTCAGTTTCGAATAAATTTGGACCTCGTATCATTCGTTAACCTGTCAACTCTTCATAATTACTCGGGCGTGTAACGGCGTGAATTTTAAGTTTTAGTCTATCTTGTTTTAAAGAGGAAGTTCAAAAGTCAACGCGTATGAGAAAGGAAATACGATTCTTACGCGCTGAAACACCTGCCCATTTTTATGCAAGTTTCACTGCTATACTTCCATAAAAACTGTTCTATGCTAGGTTAACATGTATCTGCGACGCGGCCAACATGTTCGAGAGATTCTGCCAAGGAATTTTTATTTCTTCTAGAGGGTGGTAGTATGCTAATCCGGTGCAATATACGGAGGATTTGCGGGGATACCCTACATTGTTCCACACGTGCAATTATTCACCGAACATAGAATCTGCAATCCTGAAACTAGATACTTCTAGACATGTGATTGTTTCTATGGTCCTTTTCTGTACGTTTTTATATAATGAGTTCCTACCAAAACTTTTCTAGAGCGCTCTTAAAAATCTTATATTTACAACAGCCGTTGTCCCCCCCCTTTTTTTCTCAAAGAAATATCTGTATTCTTGGAATGACTAATTTTGTACAACTAATATTGGCTGTCTTGTACATTGATACACGTTACTTTGTATCAGTTTATTTATTTCTTCGCTGAGGTAAGAGAATGACATTACCCATTTTAAAATGTTCTCTTAGATCCCAGAAGCATCTGAGTAAGACTTTCTTAGGTAAATCCAAAAATATTTAAGACCCATTATAGGCACTTAAATTAATATAATAGGAGATTTGAAGGGCATTACAGATAATATACCCCACCATTATATGTACAAATGATATCAAAACATTTAAGTGAACATAGTAGGTAATTGGAAATGCCTGTTATGTTTAGTGACATAAATAAACATATAAATAAAAATCTACAACGCATTTAACAAGCAAAGCTAAAGGTAGAAAGTTATATTTGTCTCTGTGGAACAGTTTTATTTTTGTATGATTTCTTTCTTCTAAAAACTCTTGAGAGTTTCCTTCTGATTAGTTTTGTTACTGTCTCCAGCACTGCTATTGTCAGGAGAAAAATTACAAAATAACAAATTTGCAAAAAACAATATATATAAAATTATTAACTTTTTAAACTATATAGAATAAAGGTTAAATGCATACATCTTATGATGACTTTCGTATTACTCTTTCTCATACAGGGAATTGTACGCATCACCTTAAATCATTAACATTCTCTATAACTAATGCATTAAACTGCTTATTTATATTATGGTTCTGCTTGCAAGAAAGATACTCATAACGTCCCTTCAAAGCTTGTGGTTTTATGTGATTTAAACGCTGTGCACCAGCCTCTGGGAGGAGGGAGGAAGTGAGATATCTCAAAAGGAGTACAAGTATTTTACTCAGAAGAAGATTAAAAAGTTTAATGCTATACAGTACAGAATTTTTCTAGCCATAAAAAATTTGCAAGCATATCTAATATATTATAGCATTCATTTAATAATAAATTATGCAGCAAGTGATTAATCATGATTGTGGCACGAATAAATGTTTGTCGCACTCATTGTCGTTGGTGCCACAACTTTCACGAGTATCATTTTAAGATTATCTACGAGTGGGATATAATGTTTATGCAATCTTAGTATTATATATACTATATAATTCGACATCCAATAGTTGACATAAGTGAGAGCGTCTTCATATGTTATGAAATGTTAGCTTCTCCCCTGCATTTCATTTGTTATTACCGGACGCGTTGAAGCGATAAGCAAGACAGTCACTTGCATACATTCCCTTCCTGGAAGAGAAGTGAGTAGGTGCTACGAACCGTGGCGTAGCCTATTACCGGCACAGCATAGTAAGTAATTATAAATTCAAATCTTAATTAGCCTATAGTTAATAATGTATCTTCGTTACTCATAGAACAAAAAAAATCACAAAATGGTTTTGTCTTCTATAAGCAAAGGCAACTTGGAATACTATATTGCGTCATTCTTATAGGAGATATTGCTATTATTGGCAAGAGTGCCATTATGAGGCAATTAGACACGATATTGATTACGGTAATAACCTGTTTATAATGGCAAGATTGCATAAAAAGGTATTCTTCTATCTGTGTTACATTATTCCGACAAACGTTTGTTTATATCAAATTAAGGCGATGTACTACTGATAGTGCTATTTTCTAAATTTTTAAATCAATCTGGTTAAAATTTTAATCCAAAGCTTATATTTCTCGTTTAGTTTTCAAGAGATTGAATTTCAAAACGAATTTAATGTCCTATGGCAAATGTTCCCAAGACCTGCTCGCAAATTAGGTACATAATTTTTGCTGCTAAAGAAAATAATGCTTATAGCTTGTCACTCTAGATTTCTACTTTTCCAGTTTTGTGTTTTTAAAATTAATAACTCAAAACCATGGAAGGCAACATATTTATATTGTCGTTTTCTTTTTTTTGGGGGGGGGTAGTCTCTGGGAATGTGCAGAATAAGTTTACAAGAACTGGAAGAAAACTCCATCGTGGAAATTTCAATCGCGCAAAAGTGCGAAGAAAAACATCAAACACTCAAATTCTAAAACGAAAACAGTTATGGACGTCGGTAAAATCAAAAGGGAAAATAAAATTTGAAATCGTATACATTTTGTGAATACGCAATCCCAATATTCATTTTACCGAGATTTTCACCAAATTTCAGTAGTGATTTCCCTTTTAAACAATCAGTACTTAGTTATGTACAACACGTGGAAACAACGTTCAGTCTTTTATCGGAAGCACTGAGGATTAGTAACGACCTCTTGCAAAAAGAAAGAAGACTCGAAAGCTTTCAAGCATCTTTCGTCAGATGACGCCCTTACATGTGAAAAACATTACATGATATATATAGAAAATAACGCTACTAAAAAGATTACTGGATACAACTGCAAGTTTTAATGCGCTTTACATCTCTCTTACGTAAATTTTCATCTATCTTTTATAGTTTTCTAGTTATACGACTTACTCATATATAAAATCCAATCAGTAAGAAGAGGTCACAGGCCTTTTGAATACAGAATATTCAGGATTTGTCTCATTTATACCTCAAATATATTATATTTTAACAAATGGTTAAGAGCCATTTTATAGAAAACGAAAAATAATGAAAAGGATACTTTTGGTTGGGGTTTCTCACTAGTAGCATCATCATTTTTATCATCGCAATGGCCTAGGATGTAGGATGTGTTTATCGGAGCGGGACACGTCGCCACTGCGACCAGCTTGATGTGTCGTGGCTACACACCCCCGGAGGCAGGGATGATATGAAGGAGCCGTAGGAGGTCTCAGATCCGCAGGTAGACAGGCCCACAGAAGCCCCTAATATTTCCAGTTTGAACACCCGCGAAACAGTAGAGGCGAAAAATCCCGAGAGAGGGAGACGAAGCGACCATAAGGGGCGGTACAAGAACTCTGGCGCTCACGGGAAAAATCTTTCCAATATGTAAGCAACTACGCCATCTGCCCGTCACCGCCAGCACCGCAGGTCTCGAAGATACGTGAATTGAAATTGAGTTTTATTTATGGACGCTCTTTAACTGCTGTGGTCCTTAGCGTCCCATTCTATATTGGGCGTGAAAGACCGGAAATTTTGCTCAGAGGCCCCTTTATCAAGCTTGAGGTTCTTTTACGTGCCGTAAATCTACGACATGGAACCACCTGTTTTACTTCCCAGCCATACTAAGGATTTTTACGCCCGAAAAAATCCATCGCCCTCCGCAGGGTTTGAACTCGCGACCTCGGGAACTAGAAGCTAGCATGGTAACCACTACACTACACTACTAAATCTTAAAAGGGAGAGATGAAATGACAGGAAATGGGGGAAAGGAGAAATAGTGGTAGAATACACCACCCGGCGTTCGCCTAGGCGACCAGTGGAAAACCAAGGACAAAAACCCTGCTCAGAGTGGGCGGTCAACAGGAATCGAACCCGCGACCTCCCGAAAGGGGGCCACAGACTTGCCGCCTGAGCCATCACGCTTGGTTCGGCATGACCTAACCCGTGGAGGATTATTATTATTATTATTATTATTATTATTATTATTATTTATATTATTATTATTACATTTTTATTGCGAATCAACACATCTAGGACTACGCAAAGTACTTAGAGACGTTAACTTTGTTTTCCTTTGAATCTATAGGTCTCTCATTCTTTGGCTATGGGCTTTCTTTCTCTCGACGTCCATGTTCCAGTTTTTTCCTCAGTTTGTCCTCTTGCTCAGCTTGAAACTATGCACTTTGATTCCAAAGATATCTCTGTTTAGGATATCTTCTTGCGTAATTCCTGCCAATTTTGTAATTTTTTACTTCATCAATCCCCTTTAAAGTATCTACTTAGGTTTTTATTCTTCTTATTATTATTATTACCTTTTATAATTATTATTATTATTATTATTATTATTATTATTATTATTCACTAAGTTCCCTACATGTAATAATGAAAGGAGTCTGTGCTTAAAGCAAGTTTATGGGTATACAAGTACCAACTTCGTATGCACATTTTCTTCTATCGTGGTTTAGGAATGGTTCCAACTCGTGAAGGCTACGAGTTTCGTTATTGTTACTTGAGCCATGTGCGAATTCTGTCGGTGCGGTTTCTGAACGAGTTCAGGCAACAAAGTGACAGCTAATTTTTTCATTGGCACCAAAAGATGCAAGATGACGTCAGGAAGGGTTTGTTGTTTACATGCAAACAATGCTCTTCTTAGGGATTACGGCAAGTAATTAAAAACCGAAAGCTGTGATCAAAACGGAACAAGAAGATAAGAGCCTCATGCGAGAAGCCACTCTGCGACGCCGAGTCATTGTGCCATCAGCGCAAGAATTCATTCTAACATCCACAACTGAAGTTTCGAGTAAAACAAGAACCTGATCAGCTCCAAACTAAAATGTACTTTGCTGTTAAACCTTTCATTATTAACAAAAAATTATCCAGCTTCTTAATTGAAACACTTTCGATCTTTTCATGAAGATCTAAATGCATAATGCAGTTTATAAACATTCTGGAAAATCCTTTCCATTTTCTCTGCTCCTTGCCTATAGTAAGCAGAGGAGTGTTGCATTCTACCCAAGAACTCGATATCGAGATTTCCCCTGAAATACAGTTTTGGGACTCCCTGAATAAAAAAAAGCATTTTAGAAAAAAAATCCGGTGTGTGTGACTGTGAACAGTAAGACTCAAAAACGAAAAATTGGGCCTATTTAAGTTCAGCGTCCTCCAAGGATGCGACTCCAAGACTTCCGAGAAAATCTCCCCCCATTTGCATGGAAAAATTTTTATTTTTTATTTTCTCAAAAATGGATCTAATGATTTCGATTAAAGTATCGTATGCTTAAGATATCTACATGACAAACAAAAAGTAGTATATCTTGAATTTTCTGCGAATGGCCTGAAAATCCCCTTCATTCTGAATTGGTAACCCGCAAGAGACAGACAAATGTGGCGTTAACCATTTCCAAGATATTATTTTTTATTGGTTTGAATTTTTAAAACCTTTTTCAAATGGTAAGTCGTTATTCGCTTTTTCTTGCGGTCATGCAAAGAGCAGGAGTGTCAAAGCCACCAATCACATAGCGACACGCTTTTTAAAAATCTGACTATCGCTTTAGCCTAGTGAAAAGGTAAAGGTCCCGAACCGGGGCAAAGCACCGCACGCAGTCCAGTCGGGCCTTCATGCTTCCAATGTGGCCCCTGGGAGGGAAGGATGAGGGGAGAGATCCGAAGGACGATCAGATCCGGGTGCCGACGGGCGCAGGCATGAACGGGGTCCCTAACGCATCCGACTCTACACGATCCCTGCACACAAGCCACCCACCAACCTCCAGGGTCCCCCGGAGCGGAGCCCCACGCTGAGGAGAGACCTGACCATGCGGTACCGCAGCGACGCCATGGAAAAAACCTTTACAGAGCGCAAGCCTCCGTCCAGCCGCAACCCGCCGAATACCATCGCCTGGTCCTACAACCCTGAAACAGATGACAACGAAGATGATGGGTACAGGAAATGAAAGGAAGGGGAGTCGTGGTAGAAGATGCACCACCCCAGTATTCGCCTGTCGACCCAGGGAAACCACGAAAAACACATGGGCTAGAGTGGGTGGTCGCCGGGGGTCGAACCCGGGCCCGGACGTTGCCGTCTGAGCCATCCCGCTCGGTTTTAGCCTAGTGTATTCTTATAACGAAATGTGTAAAATGTATAATGAAAATTTCTCGGTTAACAAGAACTAATAGAATAGGATTTTGTAAGAATAGTTTGTAGAAGATAGAATAGAGAAAGTCATGTGAGTGCAACATATAACATTTTTTTAGGCTCATACACTAGGAGCATCTATAAGTGTTGCTTTGTCAGTCTGTCCTCCCAAGAGAATGAAATAATTCGCGAAACATCGCAAGTAGGGAGATATATATTTTTTGGAACTGAGGAAATGTTCTTGCTTAACATTATTACGAAATACACCAGGTGGCCCAACTGGTGCGTATTTCAAATATCCCTTCGTGCGGTAAAAGAGTTGCAGAACTCTACGGGGCAATTCAATGTAAACACCGGTCAGTGGGGAACTGGCGAATTAGCGTGAGCGAGCTTCGTTGTTGTTGTTTTTTTTAGTTCCATTTATGTCCCGCCTTTAACTACAATGGTCTTATCAGCGGCCGTTTCTTTGAAACATATTATCGCCTATAGGCAATGGTGTTAACTAGTATTGGCTTGACTTTGGGTTTCTAGTGTGATCGTTAGATCACACACATCCACCTCTCATTCATACTTCCAGATTTTGGGGAGGATAGGGAATAATCTTAGCTAGAGAAAAATTCCCATCCTCCAGCTGGGAATCGAACCCGGAACCTCTCACACAGTAGGCAGTTGCTCTACGACTGAACTTATGGCCCAACTTTATTCTACTCCTCTTGCTTATGAATAGGGGGCGAATTTTTATGTGGTAAAAAAAGTTAAAATATTTATATTTTTAACACGCTAAAAAGAATGAAATATTTGGTAAAAATGTTAAAATATTTACTTAAATTCACAGAAATAAGAGAACACTATTAGTTTATTATTATTATAATTATTATTATTGTAATCACCACTCGTAGATGGATAGCAGCTCGTACCACATTCCCTTAAAATTGCAGTGAACAACAAAAGTCTTCTCCAAGTTGTGCATCACGAATGTATGCCGATTGTCTCTAAATAACGCCTTATATTGTGAAAATGATCTTTCCATATCACAGGATGTCAGTCGTGCGTATTTAAACAAAGGGATTGACTAACCCTCCCACACCCTAAATCACCTGCTTGTTTACCTTCCATGATTTGAGAATTTGTATTTTAGTACTTTAAGCCCTGGTAACGAATTAATTTTCGTTTCAGTAGCCCGTACCTCTTTAAGTGTTTCACTCAACAGATTTGTTGAAGATGGAGTCACACAAAATGTTTAGATTTGTAGATATGAACGCCAAATCATTTTTAATTGGCCTTATTTCAATAAACCCTGAACTATTTCAATAGATAACGCATCATTTTTGTCCAACTCATTTACAACAGATGCAAAACGTTCAAAATTTGTTGCATAGTACAAAACTGCACTTAACCAGGTGTCCCAGCGCGTGACCACTGGTGCAGGAGAAAGAAGGAGATTGGGATACTTTTTTCTCTGAAGAGATCAATCCTCAATGGTGATTTAAGAAAGATTTTTTTCCCATTTGATAAAGGCCTATCCACGTTGGGATATAGGAGTCTGATTCATTCACATAATCTATGAAGAGAATGAACTACTCAAATGATATGAATCATTTTTGGAAAACTCACGAAACGACGTGACCTGCCTTATCATATATGATGCACCATCTGTGAAAAAGAGTAATACATTGTCGTATTTTGGCCATATCTTATGCATAGTTTCATTGAATAACCTCAAAATCGTTATATTATTTGATGGCGATAGTTCTTTACACGCACTAAATATGACTGCTCACTATTTCGTCATTTTTCAATACACCGACAACAACATTTCCCATTTTCCTGAATCGTGGGTTTCACCAATGCTCACTTAAAGTTTTTCATATTCACATGCTGCCCTAATTTTTCGCAAAGTTTCATCATAGCACTTAGGAAGGTACTTCTTTCTTAAGTTGATTCTTCAGGAGGCTCAATGTCGATAAATTTAGCCAAAAAGTTCCTATGCTGAACATTAGTTACTTTTTTAATGGGATATCGGCTGCTACGAATGCCCTGCATAAATCTAAATAATACTGGGAACACTTTGATTGTCCTACACTTGAGTAAGCCGGTTCACTTATCAATAATTGTCGTGAATTCACAGGAGTCGCAACAGAAATGTGTTTATTTCCAGATAAATGTTGAGTGTCTTGTGAACGCTGATCTGCACTTACTGTTTTTCCACATGGTTGGTAAAACAATACTTTATTGTCCGTGGTAAATGTTTTTAAATTCGTCTACGTATTGCTGAAGACGTGATTTAACACTTGATTTAACTTTCGGCATATTTTCAAGACGCACAAGTAACACAGAACACTTGTTCATAAAAACTGAAGAACGAGTGCGATCTGTATGCATCATTCACACACTTTATCTCAAGTTCTCGGTATAGCAGTATAAACATATTATGAAATACAGCATGTAACAAAACCGTACGACACAAATTGCAGGACACATTCCTCACACGTAGACGAAGAAATTATGTTATATGAACATGGGTCTGGAAACGTTTTGTTTCCATGTTACAACCCATTTTCTCCAACTCATTAATCATGGAAAACACACAAGAATAGAATGTACCAGCATACCACAAGCAACTCTTTCTCACAGGAGATGTTCAATATGCACTCCGTTAACATTGATACATGCATCAATCCGCCATCGTAGTGAATCCCGGATGCGCTGATATATCCCTGGAGTATTGCGTATGGTTTACAGCCTTCTATAAAACGGGCACGGAGACTCAGAACATCTGGTACTGGAGTTCGATACACAAGAGCTTTCAAATGCCCCCACACATAAAAGTCCAGCGGGTTTAGGTCCAGGGAGCGTAGAGGTCAGGCAATTGGTCCACCCCTACCTATCCATTTGTCACCGAATCTGTTATTTAGAAGCCAACGGAATTAACACTAAAATGAGGAGATGCTCCATCGTGCATGAAGTACATGTTTTGTCGCACAGCTAAAGGCACATCTGCTAACAAATCAGGTAGAATATTCTCTACGAAATTATGGTAACTTTGTCCATTGAGCCTGGGTGGAAGAACGTGGGGTCCTACCAAACAGTCACCAACAATGTCGACATTGGCAGAAAATCTTTGTTGATAACTTGCTTCAACAGTTGCGTGAGGATGGACGTCATTCCCATTGTGATAATTTACAATCTGATCTCGTTGAAACGACGCCTCATCTTTGAACAGCACAGTTGTACTAAAATTAGGGTTGACACTTTGTTGCATAAATCATTCGCAGAACGTTGGAAGCGTCAATATTCAAAGTAGTTGAGTTTAAATCATTCCCTCCTCTTTCAGATACAATGGTGCTAACACGTTACACTCGCTTCACTCTTACACACGGCAGGATACTTCTGTTCATACATTTTCTTTATTAACTAACAAGCTATTCCATGATCATTTTATGGTTCTTCAATAGGAATGTCTATTGTCTTCGCATTCGGGTCGCAACTCTAGTGGGGCTTTATTTTAATTTTTCAGCGTTCTTTGTGCTTTTAGGATCGTATGATATATACCACAGAATCCGCTCTGATATTGAGAAACTATCCCGAATGTTTGATAGATACAAAACGCGAGATTTGTCGTTTTGAGTGCGAATCATGAAGGCGAAGAAATTAAATTCCTTCACCAGACCTTTGTTGAAACTATAGGCTCGTTTTTTTGCAAGGCATTCTGTTACCCCAGTCACCGTTGTTTTGCATCACACTGCACACACTAAACCAATGCTTTTACGATAATGCACATTCAAAATAAATTTGATTACTCGTTCGACAATGGTATTAAAGCCCAAATCATTATCGCCAACTTAGGACGCAAAGATACAGACGAAACGATTCCTTTTTTAATTGCACTGAAACCGAGCGAGGTGGCACCATGGTAACGTGTGGGGGCGCGCATCAGGGAGGTCTCGCAAGTCTGACCATAAGTTTTTTTCGTGGTTTCCCTGGGTCGGTAGGCGGATTCTGAAATAATTCCTCTTCTACTAGAATTTCCTGTCTCCATCATTTTCTTTCATCTGTTTCAGGGTTGTAGGACCGGGCGACGGCGATTTGTGTGTTGCGGCAGGACGGTGAAATATGCATATGGAAAGACTTCTCCCTGGCGCTTGACGGGACTGCTAGCACCCCCTAGTGTCTGATTTACATCCGGGACCCCCAGGTTATGTGTGTCTAAGGCAGGGCTAGCCGGCGTAAGGATTTGTATATGCTAGAGTTGTTAGGGACCCCATCCTTGCTAGTGCATAAGGTCGTCCGGATCTGTTCGCCCTTCGAGTCTCCCTTTCGTTCCTTTTTTCCGGGGTTCACGTTGGAAGCATAAAGTGTCCACTATGGCATACGCGCGGTGACCGTGCTCCAGTTACTGGAGGTTTCAAAGTTTGACCACTCTTAATTCCTAACTTCACTGAAAAAAGTTCCATCAACACATTTCAGGCATTAGAAGTAACCAAAAAGACTATAGATCTAACAAGGTCTACAGATACAACTACAAGTGTATGACTATTTTTCAGCTTATTCCTAGATTTTTATAAAACGAGTGAGATTCAAACTATGACACCCTGAATTACTAGAAAGATACATCTTCCATGGAATTGGATATTGTGCTAGGTGCTCTGCATTGATACCTAAAACAGCTTCAATTTTCAAACTGATTGCAGAGAATGAAGTAAGCTTTACTGTCTGAATAACCACACAAGTTAATTACCTTCTAAAATTCCCTTCTAAAGTTTAAATTGCAATTGATAAATTTAATTATTACACAATATTCAAAGGAGTATTATTATTGGTTGGTAAATATTTCTTCTACTGGAGCTTTTGACCATAAAATAGATTTGGAAACAGCGATTCTTTGGGGACGAAGCGAATGTGAAAATATTACACAAAACGTTCAAAATTATTCTGTGCGCACCACAGTAGATAATCCTGTAGGCTCTTTTGGCTACCTAATGATCTATTACTTATTAATTAAACAGCCGAAAGACTTAGCATCGTTGTCAGTATGGCAAGGTACGCCTACGTATGAACGTTGAACAAATAATTTCTTCTCGTGCTGAAACTATTCCCTTGTCGGAATTAATAGTTATCTGTATGACAGCCAACTCTGTATGAGCAGCTGGCTTTTGATGGTTTAGGTAAACCTGGGTATTAAGATTAGAGGATAATATTCAAATACATCAAGGATGTTTTTTCTGCGAAACAGATTAAGAACAAAGCATGTGACGTGCTCTGTATATACAATTAGTCGGTTATTATCGAGTTCTATATGCGCTATCTTTAGCCCTCCGTTCAGTTGATCATGCCTAAAAAAAGCTCACATTGGGGAAAGATTAAGCGCTGTATGATGAAACTCTCATCACAAGTTGCAAATAGGAACGAAAACAAAGGTGGAGAAAGGGGTTTAAAAGTGATAACTCATGGTGTATGACACACGCGGGAAAAACGTATGCTATAAGACTGAATCTGCCACATGTTCCGTGTGTACTCGCTGCAAAAGTGACAATCATATGTGACGTATTTATCAGCAATAGCCACTATCTCCTCGGCGTATGTAATGAGGAAAGTGCAAAATCTTGTATTTTGATTTCAGGAAAACCTTGCAGGTGAAAATTAATTGAGATGCATTATGTAAACAAGGCCGTTGTTTGCAGTTACATAATTAGCTTCTCTTTCCTTTATTTCTTGAGCAGGAACATTGAAATTATTTTGTCACCATTTTAGACTGACCTGACCAGTTAGAGTAACCTGATAATACATTCTATTTTTTGGAAAGAAAGAAGGAAAAAAAACCGTCCCGCCGGATGTTCGGGTATTTCAACAAACTTCTCTTTGGGAGGAGATAAGAATACAATCTCGGTTTAAATTAGACGAGCTCTGAAGTGCCAGTGGCCATAGACAAAACCATACAATTCGTTTGATGTTCATAGCCTAATATTACTGTAAAAAATAGCCTTTGACTAATTATTTCCTGTAGCCGTCGTCGCCTTGGGCTTCCTTTTTCTGTTTCAAGCAATTAAATTGGATTGACTTTAAAGTAAAATAAAGCAACCATTGTTTTCTGTTTTTCTGCACATCATTGTATTATGTCTTTCTTAACCCTAATAATGTGATCCAATAACATGGGTACTAACACTAACTACTCCACACGATAGTCCAAGACAATAGCGTAGCCAAAAATTATTAAGAAGGGGGTCACGTATAGGGATCCATTTTTTAAATAATTTGTATCAATTCATGTGATAAATACTGACTCATCCTGGGTTTAAATATTTAAATAAGATAGATGTTTTGCGTATTCTAAGCGGCAAATGTGTTGTGATATGAGAATTAATGGTTACTGTGAAGTATTTTATATTACTGCTGCAGGCCAACTTATTTCACTACAAAATAGGATTTCTAGTTATGTTCTAAACTGGGAGATATTGCACTCATTTGGAAACCACTCAAATTTAACACTGGAACGAAAACATGCCCTCGATATCTTAACATGATTGTACCAACGCCATTAAAGTGCAGTATCTGTTGCTGTCACCTTTGGCGATGCTAAGACAAGCGGCGTAAATATAGCGCTACCAGTGTTATAATTAGGAAGTATGTCGTTTCCACCACGTAGAAAGATGCTATTATTTTAATGAAGCTATTTTTGCTATTCATTTTTACATTATCTTAGCAAGGGGGGTCCAACCCCAAACCCCTCTAGCTGTGTCTCTGGTCCAAGGTGGGTTAAGTCCAAAGCATCCTCTTATCTCCTCCCAGCAGAACATCACTAGCAGAGGATGGTTATGGGAGGTAGGATAGTTATGGGTAGTAGGTTGTCAGCATACTTAAATAATATAATTTGCAAACTCCCAACTCTCAGGATTATCTGTGAAGATAGGGCAAGATTAGTTGCAAATTCTTTGAATGTCTGGACACAGGTTCGAAGAGTGTTCTTGGTAATGGAGATCAGACAATAGACAATGGGAAAGAAACCACGCACCTCCTCAGTAACACGATAATTATATGAAAGGCTTTTTATAGCAGTTTTTTTCATGCATGTTAAGTCTTCTTGGTAGTGAAGATTCTGACGAAAAACGAAGATACCGGACGCCTCCTGGACAATACGATGAAAACAAAGTAAAAAAAAAAAAATTATACGCGCATTTTTGGAAAATGTTTTTCGATTAAGCTATGTCTACCAACTGCATCTGTTGTCTTATCGACGGAGATCCTTAATTTATTTCCCCTAACCTGACATACAATGTTTTTCGTCATGTCTTCGTAACATTCATGCACCTAATTTTTCCTAAATGTGATTCGTTTGGTATGGGCTGTTTAGTGTTTGTCGCTTGACAAATTCTCTGCAGCAATTTGAAGAGGCTAGTGGGTAAAGTGACCAAGATATGGTCATCTCACTTCATGATTTATACAAATAGCTTATTTCCATCATGAGATTCTAATTTGCCATTAAGATAACCTCATTAGTCAGTACCATCGTGTTTAGCTGCGGAGCCTATATCATCTTATTCCACACCTATATCACTTACAACTCCAAATATTATTGTTATTCTAAACCTTTTCTGGAGCTTCCTTTCTGCACATATGAAACAGAGAGTTGAAATTATATGCATATAAGAACTTGAAAATTCTTCTTTGAATTACCCTCCTCCTTGTAGGACTTGCACGCCCAAGGACTACAAGTCAATACCCTGAGTCAGTAGCCTGTCAAGAAGCAATCAAACTTTCGATCAAAGCATATTCAGGATGGGTGGTCAGCCTAATGCCTGGTATGGCGGTGAAGAAGAAGGAAATGAAATGAGTTCGTTACCTCCGCTGAGGGATGATAATGGTAAATGACAATGAAACGAGAGGACCTACAGCTTTTAGCGTAGACTCCGAAACACGTTGAGCCTTGAGGATACTTCACATGAGCTATACCCCCGCCGTTGAAACGTTGCACTTGACAGCGATTAAATTGGTACACTCACAAAAAAAAAAACAGATGAAAAGCTTTAACCGTTAGACTTCCTAAACCAATCACAAGGTAGTATTTCGGGTGGTCTATGACAAAGCGGAAGCGGAACTGGAAGCGGCTCTGTTGCCGGACGTAGCAATTTCCAACTACGTGTCAGTTTGTGAATTTCTAGCACGTGCGTCGAGTTGTTCTTTGCAAGCTAATATTGTTCATTGTTATTTATATTTGTGGTCAGTGTTAGTGTTCATTTATACATACATTTATTTATATTTATCTTACAAGATTTGAAGTGTCTCAAAAACGACGCCAATCACGAGTGATGATTCACGAAGTGAAAATCTTTTGCATCGAGATGTGCCACCTAATAGTCAAGGCATTAGAACTGTTATGAAGGACCCAGGAATTCTTAGAACAGGAGGAGTACGTGAAGGTTTATGGGCAACCCTCTATTCCTGCTATAAAGCCGTACAACGAACTGCAGCAGCTCTTGCACTAATCACGAGAACTCTTATTTACAAGGGAGTGAAACTCCAAGAGAAAGAGGACAAAATTCCTGAACCATCTGGAACGCATCGTGAGTGAAAATAACTTTGTTATCGCAGCTTATAATTTGTTTTATTTCTCATCATTGTAGCAGGCACGTTTGCATTATTTTGTTTCTAAATTGTCTAAAGCGCTAATTTATTCTAGATACGTTGCAGTGTTTATGCTGAGTTATTTTCAGTTAACAATAATAATACGAAATAGTTATTACTCGTCGATGTTCGATGTTTTGTATGCGGCTTAGACACGATAGAAAAGAGAAAAATCAACTGTTGTTGTTTACTAACCACTCTAGCAACGTCGCAACCACAATATAGACAACGTTACGCGAAGCCACACGAACTGTCAAGTGCAAAGTTTCAACGGCGGGGGTATAGTCAGAGGTAAGGCTTGGAAGCCACTCCAAAGCCAGGAATGAACCACGGATTCTCAACACGAGGGCCACGAACGAAACAACTAAGCTATCTGGTACCCTTGAGATCATAGGATATCCAGAGAACTTCATAGAGACAATGATGCTGCCAATACCGAAGAAGAATAAGGCCACTGAGTGACAACATTGAATCGAAGAGTTTTCCAACATAGCGAACTAGAGGAAGAATAATTCAACTTTGAATACCGAAAACACACGAGGGATGCAATTAGTGTTTGAAAGACCAGTGAATATTGCTGAGAAATTGAAATTGAGTCTTTAAGTGCTGTAGTTCTTAGCGTACCATTCTATATTGGGTGTGAAAGACCGACAATTTTGCTCAGAGGCCTCTTATCAGACTTGAGGCTCTTTTACGTGCCGTAAATCTACGACACGGGACCACCGGCTTTACTTCCCTTCCGAAGCAAGCCATGCTAAGGATTTTTACGTCCGAAAAAATCCATGCCCTCCGCCGGGTTTGAACCCGCGACCTCGGGAACTAGAGGCTAGCATGGTAACCACTTCACCACGGAGGACGAAACACATTGCTGAGAGAAAGATAAAGAATCATATACGAAATTTGTAGACGTAAAAAAAGATATTAGACAGAGTGGTTTAGCAGAAAAGTTATAGAGATTCTGAAGAATTGGAAACAAAGAAAAGTTCTAGGTAGTCTCCATATAAAACCACTAAACAGGGTCAGTACAAGAGGAAACACGTAAGAGTGCAGTAAAATGGGGAAAAAGCATACAATAGGGAACTGTATCACCCACCCTCTTTTACTGCAGAATTTGGCAAAAGAAACTGCTTACAAAAAAGGGAGGACAAGTATTATGAGAAAGACGAATAAAGTGTATATTAAAGCACTTGTAAATGTGAGATGAGGTAATGGAGTAAGTTAATTACATGAGACACTTGGGATGTACCATAAGTAGTAGCATGAGCTATTGACTAGAAGTCAAACACAGGATAGCAATAGCAAAGGAAGCTTTTAAAAAAGAAATATTTTCTGTGACTCTTTAATAAAATAGTAAGAGATTATTGAAGTGCTCTGTATGGAGAATAGTAATATGTAGTACAGAAACTTTGACACTGTGATGAAGTGAGAAAAAGTAATTTTAATTTTCTAAAATCTGGGTACAGAGAAGGCTGGAGCATTTAAAATGGCTGGACAAAGTAATACAACTGCCTTAGAGTGTGTGAGAAAAGAATAACAATGCCGAAAATAATCAGAAAGAAGAAAAGAAATTGAGACATTCGATGAGAAGAAACTGCATGTTAAGAGATTCAAAAGAATCAAATAGTGAATGGGAAACTGGTTTGTAGTAGAAGAAGATACCAGATGACAGAAAATAGCAATATGTGTTGTTCATATGAAGAGAAAGCGCATAACAAAAATGAAGGGAAGAATGGAAGAGCCTGGGATGGCAGTGAAAGTCGTCCTACGTGGTGTGGTGGTTACCATGCTAGCCTCTAGTTCCCGAGATCCCAGGTTCAAACCCGGCGGAGGGCGATGGATTTTTTCGGCGTAAAAATCCTTAGCATGGCTTCCTTAGGAAGGGAAGTAAAGCCGGTGGTCCCGTGTCGTAGATTTACGGCACGTAAAAGAACCTCAAGCCTGATAAAGAGGCCTCTGAGCATAATTACCGGTCTTTCACGCCCAATATAGAATGGGACGCTAAGAAGCACAGCAGTTAAAGAGCGTCCATAAATAAAAAGCAATTTAATTTAATTTTTGGCAGTGAAGGACCTGCCCTTGCGCAGAAAACTATTGCTGATTGATGTTGGTGCATGATTTTTTCCACAAAACAAAAACATCTGTAATTCAGCACTGTGCATTTAAGCTCCGGCTCCAATTTCTCTTAGCTTCCTTATCGTAAAAATAAGATGTGTTACATTCGTATAAATTTCTCTACCTATTCGTTTAAAAACTTTCCTTACAGAAGCTTATTGTTCTACCTCCTTCATTTTAAGATAAATGTGTGCAGAAACTGTTTCATTACAGGTACAAGAAGAAATAATAAATTTTTATTTGTGGACGCTTTTTAACAGCTATGGTTCTTAGTGTCTTATTCTACATTGGGCGTGAAAGGCCGGAGATTTTGCTCAGAGGCCTCTTTATCAGGCTTGAAGTTCTTTAATGTGCCATAAATCTACGACACGGAACCTACGACTTTACTTCCGTTCCGAAGGAAGCCATGCTAAGGAGTTTTACGGCCGAAAAATATCCATCGCCCTCCGCCGGGTTTGAACCCGCTACCTAGGGAACTAGAGGCTAGCAGGTACAAGAGGGATACAGTAAGCTGAAACAACAGTTAAATCTCTAGAACTGAGTTGCTATGGTCACTATGTAATGGTTTTGAATTTACACTCTTTGCATGACAATCAAAAACAAATGAATTGCGACGTAGGACTTCGAAAAAGTACGATTTTAAAAATGCAAACCAATAATAATGAATAAATAGGATATGGATAATGTAATAGACCGTATGTTTTGAAAATATCTGCATATATATACATACTATATATATATATATATATATATATATATATAGTAAGCTTTTGTTTGTCTCATGAGTTACCGGTTACACAAAAGTATACAAAATTCATTCAGAATCAATTCATTGTATTTGCAGAAAATTTAAAGTATTCATTTTATTTTTCATGCAAATATCTTAAACATATAGAATCATTATCAATATCATTACAGTCATTTTTGAGAAAATCAAAATTAATGAAAACTTTCCTATGTAAATGGTATTTTGGAGTAGGGGAGTTTTCTTGAGTCGCATCCTTTGGAGATGCTGAGCAAATACAAAGTTTGGCAGTTGTCTGGCATTTCGTTTTTTGAATTATGCTTTTAAACCACACATACACACGCAAAATTTTTCTAAAAATAATGTTTAGCACTAAGAAGATCTCAAAATAAAATTCCTGTGTATAGCTTGGAAATCCTCTGCATTTAGGCAGAATTTTGTGTATTTTGTATAACTGGTAAGCCATATGAGATAGACATAAACTTACAACACAACAATCTCTTTTACTCTTTAAAACACTTTTTTTTCTGGCATCAGCCATTTCTGAGATATTCATTGCTGTTGGTTTAAGTTTTCCATTAATTTACATGTTTTGAAGTGGTGCGACCTTTCAGTTGATATTGGCAAAGAGTATAGAATTTCAAAGCGCTGCATTTATAGTGATCTGGTTATTAAAGATTTGATTTCAGCATCCCTCTTGTACCTACAACTAAATGTGTAATAAAATAATTTCTTCAAAATTCTGTTTTACTTAGCATGCAACAGATAGAAAAATAAACTTTTTAAGAATAGCTTGTAGAAGAGATATACAAATAATAATAGTGGCTAGAGAAAATCATGTGAATGTAACACATCAGAGTTACTTCCTCTATCACATACTTATAGTAGACATAGAAAGCGTTTCATTTCATAGCGAGATATCGTTGGAAATACATGTTTTGAGATTGAACCCTAAAAGAACGTTGTGTGTGTGTGCATGTGCGTGTGCGTACGTGGACCTTTTTCTAAAAGTGCTTTTAGTTTCTATGCCACCTACATATATAGGTAAGAGGAAGTATTGTATTCCAACCAAAAATCTGATGTCGAGATGTTACTGAAAATACATGTATTGAGGTCCTACGAATCCAAAAAGAAGACATTTAAGACAAAGGTCCGTGTGCCTGTGAAACAGCATAACTAAAACACAAACAATCAGATAAATACCAAACTTGGTATTCACTTTTTATTTACTTATTTTTTCAAATTTTCTATTTTCTCAAAAATGACTGTAACAATTTTGATTAAAATATCATATATTTAAAATATTTATTTGACAAATGTATATATTGAATTTTCTGGGAATAGCCTGTAAAGTCCTCTTCATTCAGAAGGAATTTTGGATAATCTTGTACAACTAGTAAATCACAAGAAGTAAGAAAAAAGTACTCCATAAAAAATGAAGATCTCCATAAAATTCACAATTAATTTCAAATAACGTTTTTTGTGTCATCAGCCATTTCACAGATATCTGTTGTTATTGGCTTCAATTTTCAGTGCTTGACATTTTTACTCTCTCTGCTATTTATAATAAGTAGGGAAAGAATAGTATTCCACCCAAAAATTTATGTAGAGATTTCATAGGAAATATATGTTTTGAGGTCCCCTGAACCTAAAAAAAGCATTTTAGAAAAAGGTGTGTGCGTGCGTGCGTGTGCGTGTGTGTGTGTGTGTGTGTGTGTGTACAGTATAACTCAAAAAAGAAAAGTTGGAAAACTACCAAACTTGGTATTTAAGTTCAGTATCTTCCAAAGATGCAGCATGAAGAGTTTCAAGAAAATCCCCCCATTCTAACTACGATTTCCATGGAACACTTTTCATATTTTTTTATTCTCAAAAAATGGCTAACAGTTTCATTAAAATACCACATATCAAAGATGTTTGCATGTCAAATAAAATATATATCTTGAACTTTCTAGCAATAGCCTGTTAAATCCTCTTCATTATAAAGGAATTTTGTATAATCTTGTATAACTGGCAAACATTAAGCAATGGACAAATGTACTATACAAAACATGTAGATCTTTAAAAGACATAATTTAATTCAAATAATCTTTTTTGTGACATAAGCCACTTCTAAGCTATCTTTAATTAATGGTTCAAAATGTTCAGTATTTTGTCATTCTTTTCATGTGCTGTTGATTTTCAGTTGTTTCTTGCAATTACATGGAAAGAGTATGGAATATCTAGGGCAGCATATAGCAATGTTTTTAAACATCTGACTATTTTTCAGTTTCCTATATCCCTCTTGTACCTTCAACAAAATGTGTTATGAATCTATTTCTACAAAGGTGATTTTTATTAATGTGAAGTAGAAAGAAAAATAAGAATTTTGTAAGAATGTTTTGTACAAGCTAATAAAAATAAAGGGTAATAGGTAAAGTCATGTGAAGGTATCCCATCAGACCTTTTTGTTCAGGAAGATACATAGTTAATATGTATATTTCGGAGAAATCTTATTATAAAATATTTGGGTGGAATGCTATACTTGCTCTGCTTATTAAAGTAAAAATGAAAAATCAGATAAACAACAAGCTTTGTAATAATTAAGTTCAGCATCTTTCAAGTATGCGAGATGAAGTTCTTCCAGAAAATCGACCCAATCCATTTTTTACTTTCTTTACTCCATAATTAGGGGAAGTATTGCATTCCACTAAAAAATTTGATACCGAGATTTCAACAGAAATACGTGTTTTGAGGCCTCCTGAGTCCAAAGAAAGCATTTTTAGAAAAAGGTCCGTGTATGTGCCTGTGAACAACATAACTCAAAAACAAAAAAGTTGGATAAATACCAAACTTGTTATTTAGATTCAGTGTCTTTTAAAAATGCAACACAAAGATTTTTAAGAAAATTCCTCCACCCCAGACTACCCTTTACATGGAACATTTTTCGAAAAATTTTGATTTCCTCAAAAATGGCTCTAACAATTTTGATTAAAATATCATATATTTAAGATACTTTCATGGCAAATGAAATATATATCTTGAATTCTCTGGGAATGTCCCCAAAGTCCTCTTCATTCTGGATGAATTTTGCATAACTGGTAAACAGTAAGAGATAGACAAAATTTAACTACACAAAAAATGAGATCTCGTTAAAACTCAGAATTTATGTCATATATTTTGTCTGTCGAGTGAACCATTTCTGAGACATTCCTTGTTATTTGTTTGAATTTTCCAATACTTATACTTTTTCTCAAATGGGAATTCATTATTTGTTTGTTTGTTTGTTGTTGTTGTTGTTTTTTTTTTTTTTTTTTTTTTAATGTCTTAGATATGCAAAGAGAATGGAATGCTCCACATAGCAACCAGCTCTTAAAAGATTTGACTATCGCTCAAAGCCTACCATATTCCCCTTGCACCTATAAGAAAATTACCAATAAGTACGATAGTTTCTGCAAATTTTTATATCAATTAACATCAAGTAGATGGAGAATAAGCGTTTGCACAAGAGTAAAGAAAATCATGTGAGTGTAACACATCAGATTTTTTTACATGGAAAATGTTTTGTTACGTTTAGTTTTATAAAACATGGACTACTATTTTGATTAAAGTACCATATGTTTAAGTCAATTACATGACTAATTAAATGTATATCATAAATTTTATGGGAGGTCTCTAGTCATCTTCATTCAGAATGCAAATTTTCTAGTTTTATATAACTTATAAACTGTGAGCATGAGACAAAAGTTTACTCTACAGAAAATGTAGATCTCTTTAAAATACACAGTTTATTTACAATTTAAAATAACCCTTTGACACCATGTTTGAAAAACTAAAACATTCAAAACATTTTCCATGTAAAGCATAATTCTGGTAGACGGATTTTCTTGAAAACCTTTGTGTTGTATTTTTGGAATTTAAAACTTAAAATAACCATTTCACGCTAAGTTTGAGAAGATAAAAAAAATATCAAAATGTTTTCCACATAAAGCACAATTTGTGATTCAACCTTGTGAAATCTCAACTTAAATGCCAAATTTGGTATTTATCCAACTTTTTGTTTTTCAGTTCTGCTATTCACAGACAAACACATGGATGGACAGACATACACAAACAGATATTTTTATAAAAATGATTTTTTGGGGTTCACAGACCTGCAAAACATGTATTTCTGGTGAAACCTACACATCGAAGTTTTGAATGGAATATCACACACCTATTTGTCTTTCTAATATCTGAAACATATGACATTTTAATCCAAAGCTTTAGAGCATCTTTGAAAAAATAAAAAAATAATATAATCTTTTTTCCAATGTAAAGGGTTGTTTAGTGTGGGAGAAACTTCATGAAATCTTCACCTTGCATGCTTGAAAGATGTGGAAGTTATATTAAGTTTGGTATTTGTCTCATTTATTGCTTTCTCACACATGCACATAGACATTGCAATAACCGAAAAGTTTACTTATAAATGACAATGGCCATGAAAGCCTACATTCCAAGTTATGCATTTTTATGGGGTGTATTTCCAGGGAAATCTAAATATCAGATTTCTGTGGCTTGGAGAAATACAATAGTTCCTCTACCATTCAAGTGATAAAAATATATATGCTTGTGCATGTGTGCATATGTTTTTTTTTTTTTTTGTTTTTTTTCATATTCTCTTTACTGAACAGCATACTCCATTAAAAGCTGTAATACTACATGCAGTTCTTATATTTAAACCATACTAGATTATATTTACATATGAAGGTATTGATAGTATTTCCGTTTTCCTGCCAATTAAGCACTGGTTAATTTTGTAGAGTGTCAAAATTAATTTTATTCAGAAACTATGAGAACTGGTTTAAGCTTTTTTGTATAGTTCACTTTTCTCTATGGGTCACCGCCCATATGATTTCATATTATGTCTTCTAAATTGAGTTCTTTCATAGTCTAGTAGTTCACAATATCACAGTATATGGTCCACAGATTGAGAATTACTTGTGCACATGCAAGCCAAATTATTCTTAATTTTATAGCGGTGAAAGTACTTGCTGAATCTGCTGTGTCCTGTAATCAAGGATGTGATATTGTGGTGGTTTAACACTAGTGTTTTGTTGAGTCTGCTTTGTACAGTAGGAAAGTACAATCTTGTTATTACATCATATGAAGTATGTTGACACTTGTTTGCCCATGCTTAAACACTTTCTTCTCTCAGTTCACATTTTATTGCACTTGCCAGCATTGAGGCGTATGTTTTTTCCAATTCCTGGTTATTGTTTGGCCAGTTTATCTGCAAGTTCATATCCTGCAATCCCTACATACAGTTTAACCATGTGAGATGGATTTTTCCAACCACTGAGTATCAGGGTTTCTATGTTTCTTTTTATCTCTTCATTCAGAGCATTATCTCTAAAATTGTGTTGGAGAAGCTCAGTGGTTATTTTGCTGTTTATGTGTATAACTGCAGATTTTTCAGAGAGATTGTTGGTGTTTTGTGGGATTTCAAGGCCTTTTAGTATGGCTAGTTATTCTGCATGGTTGTTGGAGCATCTTATGTCTAGTCAGTATTACACTTGGATTAATTCTGTATTAACGTAGACTGCAATTCCACATCCAACTCCTGATTCCATTTTGATGGCATTGATATAGATTTGGACATTGTAGTTTCTACCTTCTGCCTTTTCTTGCATTAGTATGTTTTCAGGGAGAGACCATTTTCTGAAGTTAATAGGGTGCAAATATTTGCCGGTTCTTGTGTTGGTTTTAGTCCTCCTTTTATTATGTTATAGTACTTAGCTATTGCATGGAGTTGGAAGTTGATTGGGTCATACCAGTTAATACACATAGTGCTTCAAGTATGTAAAGTCATTCTGAATGCCTTGGCAATTTTAGGTGTGTGTGCGTGCGTGCATGCGTGCGTGGGGGTGGGGGCGGGGGCGTGTGCGTGAGAGAAAGAGAGAGAGAGAGAGAGAGAGAGAGAGAGAGAGAGAGAGAGAGAGAGAGATATGCTTTAGGCTGTTTACAAATTAATAAATGTTTCATATTCATTTCTTCTTCCTTATTTTTGGTAGCAATTTGGAGAAGGTAGGAATCCACTTTTGTGCCGATGTTTACTGGGGCAGTCATGTCCAGTGGTAACCCTGAACATGGAGACGGCTGTTTTTTGAGGTAGTTCAGGGATTAGCTTCAGGCTTTTTATGAATTTTTCTCCTTTGGAAATTAACATATTTGTGGTTAGTTTGCAGTTATAACTGTTATTGATTTTCTTCTTAATGGTATATATTCATCCATTCTTCTTCAGGGTATTTAACTTGAAGTGTTTCCAATGCTATAATTTTTTAAATATCTATTTATTTTTGTTTCTTGAAGATTTCACAAATATCTGAACTATAATCTATTTCAAAATTTCTATTGGGATGTGGTACATTTTCTTTTGTAATAGGTGCATGTAGATTTTCTTTTAGCTTTTTTACTTTCAGCAGAAATCCTTTTTGGGTTTTTGTGTATATTTAAAATCCTGATGTTAAAATTTGGAATTATAAGTTTTTCATATGTTAGTAGAGCCTATTAGATGTTGCACAGAGAAGTGTTTCTGTTGGGGTGATTTAACTGTGTCTCTTATTAAGTGTAATGCCTGGTTTTGAGCTTTCTGTAGCTCTTTTTTGCATAACTCAGATGCGTTACTAATGCATCAACCCTTTAACCAGGTTTTATATATGTGCTGTGTGTCATATTTATGTTATTCTGGAGCTGCCCCATTTAGTTCCTGTTACTCTTTGCAATTTTTTGAACCAATAAGTTGCTTTTCCTGTAACAGACTCTACTTGATTTAGCCAAGTGAGTATTTTATCAAAATATACTCCTAAATGCAGAAAAAGACACCAATTATGCAAAAATTTAGGTGTATGCTAAATAAGCATCTAAAATGGAACAAACACATATAGTACCTAAATAAGAAGCTAAGTACCGCCTGCTTTAATATACCTACAATGCATAGCACAAATCCCCACCTTGAAACCAGAAATGTATATTTCAGCTATTTCCATTCTATAATGACTTTTGGTATTATACTATGACACAGCTCAACAAGATGGGAAACAACTTTTAAAAACCAGAAAAAAAAAAAATAGTGCATAATGTCTCAAGTTAGATCAAAAGAATCATGATAAATCTCTTTAAAAACATACAAATATTAACTTTACCTGCTTTATAAATGTATAAAATCTATTTGACAGCCACTGGAGCTGTTGTTCAAATTGTAATGTAAGCATATGTGACAATAAAACATCTTATCTTATCTAAAACTTTGAAAATTCTGTTGTTTGGAGTTCAGTTCCATTATAATAGTTACATTTCTTTTAGTTTTTCACCCAAGGAAAAATGCTGAAAACAATTTTTTCTGTATTTACTGCCATTAAATTCTGAGCACCATTTCTCAAATTTTTCCAGTGACATCTGTATGGTTTTTTCCACATTCTTAATTTTATTTTCTGATTTTATAATAACTAGGTCATCAGCATACAGGGTTGTTCTACAGCTTTTTATTCTAATAGATGTATATTAAATACTGTTGTGCTTAACACAGTTCCTTGAGGTAACCCAAGATGAATTAGTATCTGCGCCAAAGTTTGTTGCAATACACCTTTGGTTTATGAATTCAGAAATCCATCATAACATGTTGTCTTTTGATACCTAGTTGTTGGCGTTTCTTTATTAGTTTACATCTCCAAACACTATCGCATGCAGACTTGAAATCTACAAAACAGCTTTTGTATCTTCTTGTCTCTTGAATGATTCTTTTATATTCTGACTTAATAAAATTACTTGTTCACTCTTTTAATGATATTTTCTGAATCCTGCTTATGATTTAGATAATAGGTTATTTGTTTCTAAACACCAGTTTAATCTTTCCGCAATTTTGGCTAAGTGATTGGTCAGTAATATTTGTCTGTAATGATTTATATTTTTGCAGCTTTACCGGCTTTTAGTAAGTACAGATATTATGATGGCTTTTTGCGAGTTTGCAGGGATTGAAGTTGTAAAAGTTAAGCACTGTATTTCTGGCTTTCATACCTAATTATTTTATAAACTCAGGATGTATATTACCTGGAGCAGGAGCTTTATTGAATTTAATTTTGTCAATTACTGCATTTAGTTCATACATTCCTACTGAAGTTCTGGCAAAAATCTTATTAACAGATGTTAAGTTAACATTTTTAATATGTTTATTTCCTTTTGCATTTTTTTAAAATTTTTATTTTGTTTTGGGATTTTCATCAAGTGAAGTTGGTACTAAAAATTTATGCTATTTTTCAATCATCAGTAATATTGTTGTTTCTATGTTATAGACTGTTTGGATACATTTTCCTTTTGTGTTGTAGATATATATTTATGTACATTAAGTTCATCTTTCCTGTAACCCAGATTTTCTATACATTTGTTGAATCTTATTAAGTATTTAATGAAAATGGCTATCTTATTTTTCCAATTTAATAAACTTCTCTATCCAGTTTGCACTCAACATTTTGCCTGGTTTCCTCTCATTCACTTTTTAGTTTTTCCAACTCTTTTGTCCAGAAGGGTTTGTATGTTTTAACTCGACCTCTTGAATATACTTCATTATTGTTTGAATTAGTATGTTGCATAGTTTATTATTGATAATTTCTAGTGATTCTGAATTAAACTTTATCTCACTCGGTAATTTTTGTTCTAATTTTTCCTGAAATCCTTTCCAGTTTCCTTTTTTGAAGTTCCAGGACTTTTGTATTTGTACATTCTTTGGTGTCTTAATATGAAGTTTGATGTTTGCTATTATAACTGTGACCAGAACCCAGGCTTTCTGATATTACTCTATTTGTGCTGTCAGCAATACTGGATGAGATTTTGAGGATATCAGGATTAGTTATGGAACTTGTATCATGTAGATACATTCCAATTTGTTCTTTGTCAAAAATTAAGTCCATTCTAATTGTATTAAGCCAGTCTTCTAATATTTTATCCACAATGTTTGTATATTTATATCCCTATAATTTTTAATGTGCATTGCTGTCTTCCCTTATAATGGTTATATTTGTTATTTTATATTATTTAAATCTGGTTCATTGTTTGGTGGGTTATCAATGAAATAAACTGTGAAATGTTCATCTTTCTAAACGTCTACTCTTGCAATTTCTGATCTGAATTCCTGCATTTTCTTTATGACTTTGAAATTAAATATTATGTTTAACTCCTACTGAGCTTCATAAACACCTAATGAAAAAGATATAGATTTTTTGGATTTATGGAAACCAACATATTAGGGGTAAAAATGTGAATGCCAAGTAACTTAAGTTGCTCAAATATTTTGAATAGATCCATGCTGCCATATCTTTTCAGTCATTTGTAAGCACTCTAAGCTGGAAGAGCATTAAACCTGAAAACTTCTGGCTTAGGAGGCTAAGAGAGAAAATCCTTTTAAGATTTCATTGTATTCACATATGTAATTGACTGGATTTTCTCTTTCAAACAATTATTTTCTGAAGAGCTAGTGAAATGATTTTATGTTTAACTTGCTTCTAGCTCTTTTAACTTTCATTTCCTTTAATTTAACATACAGCATGATGGCACAGAGGCAAACAATAAGCAGGCCCAAAGTGGGACAGAAACCAGCATTATAACTGTATTCAGAACAAAGAAAGGGGAGGTAAGCACTACTGGAGGGGACCAAAGAATTCTGCCAACAGCCCATATATGCAGTAATTTATAATTCAAAATTTCTCAAATATCCTCACTTTGAAATAAGAGAAATAATATTTTCACAATACTGCCAACATGTCATTAAAACACAGCTGTATAATTTAAGGTTTGCCAGTAATTAATGCTATGAAATATTATTATAAAAATTAAGCTACTGCTAAACAATGATGCCTCTCAATAAATTTTCTCTTTCATTCCAGGATCAGCATTAAAAATGATGAAGAGGAAGCAGAAGAAGTGGAGGAGGATCCAATGAAAGCACACAGACTCAATGATAGACTATCTAGCTTTGAATGAATCCCCTCAATGTATCATTATTGGCACAAAGTTAATTTTAAGTGCCCTTAAAATGAAAGAAATCTATTGTGTGGCAGAATTAGCAACATCTGGAAATCCTGAATATGTCACACATTTTAGCATTCTCTCAATATTTCTGAAAAATCTGAAACAGTGAGTTACGTATTGTTTCAAAATTAATCAGTTACACAAAAATAAAAGATACTGTAATTTGCTGTATGTGATAAGTTTGAGAAGGCCCAGCATCTGTTAGTATGAAATAGGTTTTAATAGGATGAAGTAATCAAAAAGGTGGCTGGGAATATTTATTTAATTGGACAATATGTCTTTCAGTTGTTTGTGAAGTCCACAAACACGTAATTACCAAGAGCTTAAAGCAGTGGATTGGGGTGAATGGGAAGGTATGAGTATGTTATTTACAAACTCATTTTTTTTTTAAATTTTCTTTTAAGTTTAGCATCCTTTAACTGGATAGGTCATATCAGATGGTGAAGAAACAAAGTACTTAAAATGATGCTCAAATGGACCCAGGATCCCTAGAGCTTAAGTTACCCAACATTTGTCTTCTCAGCTTAAGGAAAAACTCTGGAAAAAATCTTATCCAGGTAACTCACTGTAACCAAGACTCGACTTGGGACATTTTGAATTAGAGGCAGACATGCTACCCCCACACCATGGAGGTGGGTAACCTCATATTCTTGGGATTGCACAGTGAAGCATTAACAATTAGAAACAGTCATTTTACTATTTCCACCACTTCCACTATTTTATCTACACACAGAAAAACAAACTTAGTTAATTAACTTCCAAGATAGCTAAGGACAAAATTTCATCTCTAAACACAAAAAAGAGATATCCACAGTTGGAGAGCAATAACAATGTCGTCTTCTGTGGTCTAGCAGTAACATGCCAGCCTCTATTCCCAGGGTTGTGGGTTTAAACCTGGTGAAAGGCAATGGATTTTTTTTCAGGTGTAAAAATCCTTAGCATGGCTTCCTTTGGGAGGGAAGTAAATCCAGTGTTCTTGTGTTGTAGATTTACAGCATGTAAAACAACCTCAAGCCTGATAAACAGCCCCTGAGCAAAATTTCTGGTCTTTCATGCCCAATATAGAATGGTATACTAAGAACCACAGTAGTTAAAGAGCATCCATAAATAAAACTCAATTTAATTTCAGATGACAATGCAGATAAGTGCCTCAGAAAGTATTCTGTGTGTATATATATATATAGTGAAGTTGAATAGAACTAGTTAAATTAAAGTGTTTTTAATTGTAATGTTACGTATTTCACATAGTGCTCTGAAGGTCAGCTTCATAAAATCCGTGTTTAGCATACATGACAAATTACATCATTTATTTCTTTTGAAATTTTGGGAACTCAGAAAGGATCTGTTCTAAATTTACATCCTGCAAAGCCCAAGTAGTTTCACCTGAATGAGTGCAAGCAACATATGAATTTTATGATGATGATCACAGTGATAGCAAACAAGTACATAGAAGCTGGCCCATTGGGTGAAATAATCGGATGTGGAAACTAAGTGTAATATTATAATATTTACTTTAAAAATAGTGGTTATAGAATTTTAAAATTATGATGTATATCAATTACTATAATGTGATCAGTACATAACTTAAGGTACATGAATAATTCCTTTAATAGACTAAGCTTTGGAAGTTACATAGATTAAATATTACAATTCTACATTATTAGTATGGTAATGGATGGTGAAATTATAGGATCTATGTATTAATATTAAAATCCAGTAGTGTCATTCTGAAATTGCTTTTTAATTGTTTATATTTATTTAACTTTGCACTACCATTGTTGTTTTTAATTTTGTATCTATTATATATTATACATATATTATACTGTTTGGCATTTTTCATATCATGCACATATACTCAGAGGAAGAATAAATTACAGCTGCAAACACAACCCTTAAAAAGCAGGAACAAAGGTAGCTGGGACAAGTAATGGTTGAACTAATGTAGTTAAAAAAAAATACAAACATTACAAAAAAATTAAGTGTCAACCATACTTGATGGGTAAAAATTTTGACTATCCTTGCATCCTATCCTATCATCGCTGGAGTGACCAGATAAATGTATTCATTGTTGATTTGTTTAAAAGTATAATGATATTTTTTTAAATGCACACTCAAAATTTCAGTCCTAAAGAGTTCTAAGCAGGGACATATTGATGGGACTAATGGGACCAATTCTACCTAAGCATACTTAACACTTTTTATTCAGGATATCCTAATGTAAAATTCAGTAATAAAATGCATTTAAAAATGGAACAAGTTATTAATGAACTTCTCTGTATATAGCAGTAGAACAAAATTTTAGAGACATTCAGAAGAAAGGTCTCAGTTATTTTAAGGATTCTGTGAAAACAATATTATGTTTGTAAACATAACAAAAACCATACCTTCAAACAGCACATATTGATATCAGATATGACAATTCTGAAAATGATTCCGAAGAACTGCAGTTTTATCCTTTGTAGACCATTTCCTTGTACCGCTTTAAGAATTATTTATAAAGAAAGAAACATATTAGCTGCCTTCAAATGCTATTACCAAGCAAAACAGCTCAAGACCTTGCATTGGAAAGAACAAACAATTGAAGATTCATTACTTGATTTTAAGAATATTCCTGTTTGAACAAGAAATTACATGTAATTGTATTTTTACTCTCTCTACTATGCACTTACAGTAACTAGAGGAAGTATTGTATTCCACCCAAAAATTTGATACCGAGATTTCACAGAAATACATGTTTTGAGATCCCTGACCCCTGCAAAATCATTTCTAGAAAAATGTCCATGTGTGTGCATGCGTGTGTGTGGTTTCCTCTGAACTGCATAACTCAAAAAGAAAAAGTCATTTAAACACGAAACTTGGTAATTAAGTTCAGAACCTTCCAAGGATGTGATAGATTTGAAGAAAATCCCCCCCACCCCAAACTACCCTTTATTTGGAAAATTTTTAGTTATTTTTAACTTAAAAATGGCTCTAACAATTTTTATTAAAATACTGTATGTTTTGGCTATTTTCATGACAAATAAAATGTAGATCATGAATTTTCTGGTATACCCTTGAAATCTCTTTATTCTGAACCACTTTTGTATAATTGATAAACCATAAGATGAACACAAACTTACTACATAAAAATGTGGAGATATTATTGAAGCACACAATTTATGTAATTTTTGTGGCATTAACCATTTCTGAGATATTCTTTGTAATTGAGTTGAATTTTCTACCTTTTGGGTCCCAAAGTGTATGCTCTGAGTGCGCCCATAGCCAAAGCAGGGATGCCCCTGTAGTACAGGTTCCCCAGAAGAAACCCATCCTTCCTCTGGCAAAAGACCACCCCACTTTCATTGTGCCACTGGTTTAGACTTTATACTTTACTCAACTGGAAATTGTTATTCTTTTTTTTTACTTTCTCTACTACGTATAGTAAGTAGGGGAAGTATTGCATTCCACCCAAAAATTCGATACCGAGATTTCACCGGAAATATATGTTTTGAGACCCCCCGAATCCAAAAAAAGCATTTTTGGAAACATGTCCGTGTGTGTGTGTCTGTGAACAGCATAACTCAAAAACAAACAGTCAGATAAACACCAAACTTGGTATTTAGGTTCAGTATCTTCCAGAGATGCGACACGAAGGTTTTCAAGAAAATCCCCCCACCCCAGACTACCCTTTACATGGAACATTTTTCGAAAATTTTAATTTTCTCAAAAATGGCTCTAACGATTTTGATGAAAATATCATATGTTTAAGATAATGTCATGAGAAATGAAATGTATATCTCGAATTTTCTGGGAATGTCTCCAAAAGTATTCTTCATTGTGAACGACTTTTGCATAACTGATAAACCGTAAGAGATAGACTGAATTTTACTACACAAAAAATGTAGATCGCGTTAAAATACACAACTTATGTCATATACATTTCTTTTGTTGAGTGAACCGTTTTCGAGATATTGCTTGTTATTTCCTTAAATATTTCAATACTTATACTTTTTCTCAAATTCGTTATTCATTTTTTTTATGTCCTGGACATGCAAAGAGAATGAAATGCGCCACATAGCAACCAGCGTTAAAATATTTGACTATCGCTTATAACCTACCATATTCCCCTTGCATCTACAAGAAAATTACCAATAAGATTGACATCTCGATATCTCGATTAACATGAAGCATATGGAGAATAGGCGTTTGTAAAAATAGATTGTACAAGAGTAGAGAAAGTCATGTGAGTGTAACACATCAGATTTTTTCTTTCCTCTTTCTTTCTTTCTTTCTTTTTTTTTCATAACAATGCAAAGAAAACAGAATTTCAAACCCATCACATAGCAACCAGCTTTAAAAGATTTGTCTAGTGCTTTAGCATAACGTGCACTCCTTATATCCACAACATAAGGAGTAATGTAGGTTTGTATTAACAAGCATTAGCTAGAAGAATAAGCCTTTGTAAGAATAATTTGTGGAAGTGTGAGTAGAGAAAGTCATGTGAGTGCAACACATCAGATTTTTATGATTCCACAAACTCTTATGTTCTCATTTTTCATGTAGTATTTTGACAGCTTTGCCCATTATGACATATTTATTTTGTTTTAATTTTAACTTTGAAGTTGTCCTATATTTCATCAAAGTGTTCTTATTTGAACTTTTGATTAAGTGACATGCTTGAATGTATGCAAAGGAATTAGACCATCCGAGCCTCCAGAATGAATTTCTGGTTGTACCATTGTTTCTAACTTCATATTTAAAACAAGCTTTGTGCAAGTTAGTTTTTCAAAGAAGCATACTTAATGAGGATTATTGGTAGAATTATTCCATTTATGGATGAAATACTTAAGAAAATACAGTTAAAGTGCATGATTATGTTCTTTAGTTACATATTCTTTAATTGGTTTGTTATTCTCTGTTTCCCATATTTGCGCATTGCATTAAATCAAAATGTCCTACACAAATGTCCACTAAAAGAATCTAATAACCCTACCGGTGGATGGTAAGATTTTATACTTCAAACAAACAAAATATTAAGAACTTAAGGAAACTCATGTGTTAATTATAATAAATAATCTGAGCTAAAATCAAAAGAACAGAAAGCTCTTAAAAGATGATTTTTTTGTGTAAGCATGTTTGTCACTTATATACGCTTTCTAGTTATCAGATTTCCCAGAAATAGATTTCCTTCAGCTCTTGATATATATTGCACACATATCCCTTACAGTTATTTACTGTCCAGCCCTTTCAGCTGTAAGTAATAGTTTCCTATTTTTTCTGCAGATGTGTTTATCTTTGATGCTAAAAAAAACATTATCAAATTTCTTAAAATACCAAACACGACTGATTGCACAAAACACTATGATGTTATTCTTGTAGGAAATTACATCATAGACCATCTCACTATGACCTTGTATAGTTCCCTCACCTCCTGCTATAAGACTGCTACTCACAATCAGCTTTCCATGGTGTAAACATCATAACTCATTTTACAGCATTTTTTCTTGTCTTAAGCACTAATTCACAATAGCTTTCTCCTAGAAAGTCCTCTTCTACTGATGTAATTAATTCAGAGAATCATATAACCTTAACATGGTTTGTATCATACTCATATTGACATATAGGAAACAAAGAATAGTGTACTAAGGCAAAATAAATAGAAGGTGCTTTAACTTACATAAACCAGAAATGCTGGAAATCGCTTCCTCTGGAAGTGCTGGTGTTCGTTCAGTCAGGGTTCACTCTATGAAAGGTTTTCCACTATAGGCACAGAGATTCTAGAGTTAATTCAAGAATTAACACAGTTAAGCAAGGGAATACTATACTCCATGAGTTACCAACACTACCTTCAGCAAAAACTTTATACAACAATGGCATTTTACATATTCTATTAAAGATTTTAAGAACACTAATGCAGAACAGGATCAGCTGGCAGAACAGATTTTATGGGAACAAGTTCAGAATGCATAGATTCCGTTATTCTATTCTCTTTATTGTTTTCATCATTTACAGTGAAAATCTGCTAGCTCTGCTAAATGTTGACATGCCTCTTACATGCGTCCAGTGAATTCAAGGTGATACAAACAAGTTATAATACATGATGTATCACACTGTAATAGTTAAGGTATACAAACACAAGCATGCTGAATTTTATGTGTGGAGGAGAATCACTCATTTCAACTTGACAGTAATAAATGATAAAAATCTGATGTGTTACATTCATATAACTTTCTCTATCCCCTATTGTTTATCAGTGGGTATACAACTTATTCTTATGAAAGTTAATTTGTTTATCCACTTAATTTTATTCGAAATGAACCTCTGCAGAAATAGCTATGTTACACATTTTGTTACCGTGCAAAGAGAATAGCGATAGTCAAATGTTTAAGAACTGGACACTATATGCTGGCCTTAAAGTTCCATACTCTTTCAATGCATTGCAAGAAACAACTGAAAATCAATGACAAAGTATTGAGCAAATCGAACCATTAATAATGAATATCTCAGAAACGCTTATGCCACAAACAAAATTATTTGAAATAAGTTGTGTCCTTTAAAGAGATCTACACTTTTTGTGTAGAGCATTTTCATCTATCACTTAACGTTTGCTAGTTATACAAGATTATACAAAATTGCTTCTGAATGAAGAGGACTTCACAGGCTATTCTTAGAAAATTAGAGATATACATTTTATTTTTCATGTAAATATCTTTAATATAAGGTATTTTAATTAAAATTTTAGAGCCATTTTTTACAAAATCAAAAATTTCAAAAAATGTTTCATGTAAAGGGTAGTTTGGAGTGGGGTGGGGTGCTAACATAAATGTATTATAAATAAAGTATCCTCTCTTGTAGTTGTTCTTCTACATTTAATATTTTTTAACCAGATGGATCATACTGGATGGTAAATGACTGAAATAAGTGAAATGATGCTCAAACAAGCCTGTAGTCCATAGAACTAAGGGTTGGCTAACATTTGTCCTCTGAAGATATTGGTAAATCATTCTCTGCTCTAAGACCTTTGAAGACTCTTCATTCTGAATGATTTTTACGAGGGCTGATCAATAAAGACTGAGACTGATTTTTTCCTGTAGCTTTCTTGAGAGTTTCCTGTCTCCACCATGAATATTTGAAAATAGCAGGGTTTCATGTATAATGTCCATAGACAGCAGCACTGTTGTATCAGTAGGTTGGTAGTAATGCTGTATATTGTTGACCCTACTTGAATTTTGCATACCACTCGGCACGAGAGGAGCAATAAAATTTTGTTTTCGTTTAAATCATACTGCTTCTGAAACTTTGGAAAAGCTGAAGCAAGTATACAGTAAAGATGCACTATCTCGTGCAACAGTGTTTAGGTGGTTCAAGGACTTCAAAGAAGGGCGAGTCCTCTGTGCTAAGCAAGGTGGGCCTGGTGCTTCGGCTTCTGCTGACTGAAGTCAACATCAACACAGCTGCTGTGATTGTTGTTCTTCCTCACACTACTGCTACAGCAGCGTACTACACGCCAGTATTGGCTACACTGAGGGAGCACATTGCAATGAAACATCCAGAACTTTATCAGAATGGGTGGCGACTTCATTACAACAACGCATGATCTCACGTCGCAAATCAAGTCCAGAAATTCAACATCACCTGCGTACTGCATCCGCCTTATAACCCCAATCTTGCCCCCTGTGTTTTCTTTTTATTCCCATCATTAAAGGCAAAGCTCTGGGGCGTTCGATTTGAGAGCACTGAAGCAGCACTGAAGAAAAGTGAGGCGATTCTCAAAGACCTGACAAAGAATGGCCTGCACCATGTGTTCAAGGACTGGCAGAGACGCTATAAAAAGTGCATTCAAGTAGGAGGGGACTACTTTGAAAAAGATCATGTCAACATTGAAATGGAGTAATAAATACTGTGAAAAAAAAAATCAGTCTCAGTCTTTATTGATCAGCCCTCATATATAACTGATAAACTATAAGAGAGGCAAAATATTACTGGGAAAAAAAAAATTAGATCTTGTTATAGTGCACAATTTATGTGAAATAACATTTTTTGTGGTATTAACCATTTCCAAGATACTCTTTGTTACTGGTTTGAATTTTCAAATGCTTACAGCTTTATCAAGTGGTAAGTCACTATTCATTTTTGCTCATAATCTTACAAGGAGCATGAAATTTCAAAGCCATCACACTTTTAGTAATCCACTTTTTAAAAATCTATCACTTTAGCTTAGTGAACCTTTCTTATACTTACAAATGGGTGTTTATAAGTATTAGTAGTGGAAAACCCTTAAACTCCACTTTCTCTCCCCCTTATACCTATAATGAAATGGTAAATGTATAATACAAATTTATCTTGCTAAGCAAAAAATAGACAGAAGAATAAGATTTGATAAGAGTGATAAAGAGTCATGTGAATGCCACACATAAGACTTTTTCATTTATAATGTGATGATTTAACACAAGAATGTCAAATGATCCTTTTGTGTACTCACTGCAGCTGGTACAGTCTTTGTAGTTCAAGTGCAAAGTGCTAAACTGAAAAATTTTATTGGATTGCTGAGAGCATTTACAAACCATTTTTGACATCAATGGTTTTGCATAATTTAACGTGAAACCCCTTTTGGGATGAGATAAATGGTAATGTGTTTACTCATCCAGTATAAGATTTTAAAATCCCCTACATCAAGGGTGGCAAAAATGCCTTTCACCCTCGAGTCATCAAATATGCAACACGCACTACACCACTCAGCAGCATATGGAAAACAAACGAATAGACAGCTAGAAAAAGGGTGGCGCCTGCGAGTCACACTGCCCTACATGGTCACTAAGGTTTGAACATTCAGAGCCTCAAATATGAGAAATCTCACATAACAAGAGATCTGGCAACCCTTACAGTATTAATATCTACGAGCTCAAGAAGATTCGGCAGCAGATGGACTACAGCAACAAAAGACAGGCAGATGGCAACTACTAGCAAAATCAGCAACCCAGAACATCAATATCAGCCAAATTAGCAAGAGACAAACAGGAGAAAAGAAAAGTGAAGACTAAAAACCAATGTGTATGAACAAACAGTGAAAGACTAAAGGATCAGTGTATAGCGTTAAAACACATATATAGGACCATAAGTAATAATTTAGTTTTAAGAATAAGGAGGATCCCTCCCAAAATGACTAACTAGGATTGCAAAACCAAAAAGAGAGGCCCGTGCCTCTCAGGGATGTTATGGGCTAATACTAATACTAAATTAATGTGTTATAAATAAAGTGTCCTCTCTTCTTGTTGTTCTTCTAGATTTAATATTCTTTAACCTGATGGATCATGATGATGACAACAAAGGTTCTGGAAACATGTTCAGGTATTTAAAAATCATGTGAATTAGTTCATTCCTCTCCTAGATAACTAGTTATTGTGCATAAATCAGTTTAATAATCAATACAATATGTTGTGATGGCGAGATGTTTAAATTGCCTGCCTCTCAATATGGTGACCCAAATTTGATTCCATTGACCATAAGTGGCATAAATTGAATTTGTGGCAGACAATGCCACACTTTGACAGGTTTCCTCTAGATAGTCCAGTATCTCCATGCAGTAATATTGCCAAATGCTCCATCAACACTGTCATTCTGCCATTCAAATCAACATAATCTTTTGAAGCAGGGTATATGGTCTGAAAATGGACTAATTGCTCTTTCTTCTAGGTGTAGAACTTCCAATTTCAGACTGACAACAATCAGTTGGATACCTCCACTACTTAGCAGAGGTCTTATCTGAGAAACAGAAGACATGATGTAGGCAAAGAAAGAGAGAGGCAAATTAAGCTACAAATGGCTTACATAACAAGTTTTATATCCTAAATTATTATTGGAGATGTAACATAGCCTCTCCATTAAATAATAATCCTGCATAGTATGTCCAATAATTAATCTTCGACTGTTAGAATGGTGGCAGAATGATCCATGCTTTCATTAAAAATCTGATGTGTTGCACTCATATGACTTTCTCTTCTCACTCTTCTACAAAATATTCTTAAAAAAGCTTATTATCTATTTAATTCTTGTTTGAAGTTTATTGGAGCACTAAGAAATACATGTACTGTACTGCCCACTAGAGTTTGGCCCAGGCCACTCTTCATGTAGGCAGTCCAATTTAAGTTGTAAACAGCATACTCCCACTGCCTCCAGCACCACTGCTGCTCTTAACATAAATGCTCGTACTTCTTCTCTTCTAACAGTCCATTTCCATTTATTAATTTTTTCTAAATATTGTTCCATGTTCTTGCAACTTTTGTTTATAATTTTGTTTATATCAGATTCCCTATTCATTCTTGACCACATACTTTCTTTTCTCCATTTCTCAATTTTCTTACATTCAAATATTATATGTTGTACATCTTCTTTTCCCCCACATTAGGGGTATTAACCTTGAGGGTGCCTGTTTGTTGTCCTTTTAGCCTCCATATTCCTGCTCTTAACCATGTTATCCCCCTTCTTTCTTCACTAGTGCTAACTATATACCTTTCTCTTTCTCAACTGTTTTTCATGGTTACATAGAATACAAGTGAGCTCTTCTCTGATAACTGACTGAACAATTTTTTAATCTCCATATCTTTGAATCTTTTTCTTACTCCCTTCCAAAAACCATTATAATTTGTTTCTCTTTTCTTCCAAATATTGCCTAGACTATTATTTTCTAAGTTATTTCCAAAATTATTTACCCAACTTGTACTTTGCAAACTTGTTTCTTGGTACTTTAAACATTGTTTCAACAAATTACCATCTTCTAAATCCAGGATCCCATACCAATATTTTAAAGCCCTCTCCATAACTAGTCTTTTCTTGCTACTCTCCCCATTTCAATTTGGGCTACTTCATTTGCTGTTGCTCTTGGCAACCCCAAAACTTCCTTACAGAAAATCCTGTGGACAAAAGCTGTAACTTCCCATCCATTTTCGAGACCACATATTTCAATACCATATAGCATTCTACAGAGTGAGCCAAAAGACTCCAAACCGCCTGCGAGTGTTTTTCCTGTCCGCATCCTCAGCGCTCATTGCCGTCTGCCAAGATCACAGAAATACACAGATGAAACCATACAACATTTTTAAAACTACTTTTAAAGGCTTTACTTACCATCATGAAAGGAAATGGTGAAATTGGCCACCGTTATTGTCCATACATTTTTGGCACCTCTTTAAGAAACTATCCATCACTCGCCATCGTTCACGCTGAGGAATTTCCTGGCGGATATTTTGTTTTAATTCTTCCAGGGTGTGTGGGTTTGTCCTGTACACTTTATGTTTTAAGTTACCCCAGAGGGGTATTTTATGAACAATATTACCGGCTGCGCAGTGTTTTTCCACTGGGCGTTTGGAAATATGATAAAAACATGATAACGCACTGCTGCTATAAACAAAGTCACGCTGTTGTGGTTTTGATGAGCAGTGTGAAGTGCAGTTTTGAGTTGACAGTGTAGTTCAGTTATTACGAGTTATTTATTATTTTGTCCTGTGCTTAGTCACAAGTATATTATGGCTCAGTATATGTTTTCTACTGCACAGCATGTATTTATTTATGATACGTATGTGTTAACTCAGTCAGCTCGCCAAGTGAAAGTACGATTTGCAGAAAGATTTCCAGGTGTAAAAGTTCCAGGCCGTACAACAATCCATGAACTTTACAGTAAATTTCAGGCCATAGGAAGTGTTCAGGCTAAGAAATCTAAAAGACGGCGTTCGGTTCTTACCGAAGAAACATTAGACGACACTGGTCATCGTTTGGAAAATTCCATGATGGATAGTTTCCTAAAGAGATGCTAAAAATGTATGGACAATGACAGTGGCCAGTTTCAGTATTTCCTTTCATAAAGTTGGTAAGTAAAGCCTTTAAAAGTAGTTTTAGAAATGTTGTATGGTTTCATCCGTGCCTTTCTATGATAGTAGCAGACAGCAATGAATGCTGAGGACGCGGACAGGAAAAACCATTGTCCTGCACCATTGCTTGTATTTCTCTCCATGTCTTCCAATGAATGGCTGACACCTTTTCCATATACTGTCTCCATTCTAATCTTGGGTCTTCCTATGCCCCTACTTCCCTGAGTCCTTGTCTCATAGATCCTTCTTGGTATCCTTGCTTCTTTCATTTTCACCACATGCCCAAGCCATCCTAAGTTGATTCCTATTATTTTTATTATGCTTTCTTGATTCAGCGTTCTCTTATTGTGGTATTAGTCTCTCCTAGTAAATCCAGCTACTCTCCTTAAATATCTCATCTGAGCTGTGCTCAATCTATTTGCATGTTTAGCTAGAACTATCCAACTTTCACTTGCATATATTAATACTGGCTGGTATAATGTCATATGTACCCTCATTTATCCAATTCTTTGTAATACCATAATTGGGAAGAAACACATACCTTTTTCTAAAAAACTTTTTTTTGGCGTGCATTCAGGGAGCCTATTCAGTATCTAATCAATCCCAAGTCTAGCAATCTACATATTCTCTTCTTTGATTTGTAGTTGAATGATGAGATGAAATAATGTTCATTTATTTTTGATAAATGTTCTTTTGTCTGATTGTTGGTGCATCTGTGATTAGTTTAAACACATGTTTCTTCTTTCCTTTTTTCTCATTTAATATGGAGAGAGCAGGACAAAATTTAGGAAAAATAAGGTTAAAATGGTTAAAAGGAATGTGAAACAAATTGGAGAAAATACAGAAAAAGGGTAACAAGGCAAAAAAGAAAATAATGGATACATTATACTTTCCCATTATATATACAACAGAATGTTAAATATAAGGGGAAGAGAAATAATGAGCAACTCCATTGTATATGTTGTATAAATTGTATGTAAAGTTTAAAGCAGACAATAAATAAATCAATCATTCATTCTTTCTTATTTAATGCTTTATTTTTTTCTGTTACTACATTTACAACCAGCAATGAGGCAGTAGTAGTTTATTCTGTATAATATGAGCTGAAAACTCAAGCTGGAAACAAGAATCTAAGAGCAAAGAGCAGCACTAAAAAAGCACCATAAAAAAACAGGAGGGTACAATATCAGCATGGACAGCACAGAAATGCTGAACCAGGTTGTAAAAATCTTATATGTTACACTCAAATATCTTTCTCTACTCTTGTACAAACTATTTTTACAAACGCTTATTCTCCATCCACTTCATGTTAATCGAGATGTTAATCTTATTGCTAATTTTCTTGTAAGTGCATGGGGAATATAGTAGGCTTTAAGCGATAGTCAAATCTTTTAAAAGCAGTTGCTATGTGAAGCATTCCATTCTCTTTGCATGTCCAGGACATTAAAAAAAAAAAAAAAAAATTTGCATAACAAATTCCCGTTTCAGAAAAAGTATAAGTATTGGAAAATTGAAACAAATAACAAGGAATATCTAGGAAATGGTTCACTTCACAAAAGAAATGTATATGACATAAATTGTGTGTTTTAATGAGATCTACATTTTTTATGTAGTAAAATTTTGTCTATCTCTTATAGTTTACCAACTATACAAAAGTCAATCAGAATTAAGAGGGCTTTTTGGGACATTCCCAGAAAATTCAAGATATACATTTCATTTGTCATTAAAACATTTTAAACATATGATATTTTAATCAAAATCGTTACCGTTTTTGAGAAAATAAAAATTTTTAAAAAATATTCATTGTAAAGGGTAGCCTGGGGTGGAGGATTTTCTTGAAAACCTTTGTGTTGGATGCTTGTAAGATAGTAAATTCAAGTACCAAGTTTGGTATTTGTCCAAATTTTCGTTTGAGTTATGCCGTTCACAGGCTGACAGACTGACACAGACATATTTCCAAAAATGCTTTATTTGGATTCAGGGCCCCTCAAAACATGTATTTCTGGTGAAATATCGATATCAAATTCTTGGGTATAATGCAATATTTCCCCTACTTACTATGTGTAGTAGAGAAAGTAAAAATCTTATGTTACATTCACATGGCTTTCTCTGTCCACTATCATTTATTTTCATAGGTTTCTACAAAGTATTCTTCATGTTAACCGTTCAGCTTTGCAGAAATAGTTTCTTACTCATTTTATTGTAGGTACAAGGGGGAAGAAAGTGAAGGGATAGTCAAACGTTTAAAAACGAGTCACTATATGCTGGTCTTGAAATTCCGTACTCTTCCTAGACATCACAAGTAACAACTGAATGTTGACAGCATGTCAAAAGTGACGAAACTATTGATAAATTCAAACCAGTAACAATGGAATATCTACATTTATTGTGTAATAAGTTTTTGTCTACCTCTTATGGTTTATCAGTTATACAAAATTCCTTCTGAATGAAGAAAACTTCACAAGTTATTTCCTTAAAATTCAGATTTACATTTTATTTGCCGTATCTTAATCAACATTGTTGATAACAAAAAAATTTCCCATGTAAAAGGTAGTTTGGAGTGAGGGGAATTTTTTTTTAATCTTCATGGCACATCTTTGGAAGATATTGAAATTAAACAACAAGTTTGGTATTTACTCAACATTTAGTTTCGATTTATGCTGTTCACAGACATACACACAACATTTTTCTAAAAATCTGATGAGATACATTCACTGTAATGCTACTCATGATATATTTTTGCTTAGGAAGGATTTCAAATTAAGCAAGACATGTTTAATTAGAACTTGCAGAAACAGTGTTCAAATATTGCAAGCTCTAGCAATGAATGGAAAGAAAAGAAAGGGGAGAAAAAAGCAAGAATGCTAACTTTCACGCATGTCTGTTAGATGATGCTCAACATAGAATATTTCTAAAATATTTACAAAAGGGTTTATTTGACATCAATTGTGCATTTTAATGATCTGTAAATTTTTTCTGTGGCAAGTTTTTATTTATCTTTAATAGTTTCCTTGTAATTCAAAATTATACAAAATCCAATCAAATTGGAACTTCACAGCCTATTCACGGAAAATTCAACATATACAGTTTATCAGTCATCCAAATATCTTTAACATACTCTTTCAGGATGAATGCATTTTAATACAAAAAAATTTCTTTTAACCCTTGTGAACACACATAGGGTATTTTTTTTCCCAGGAGCAAGAAAGATGTGACTGTTTTGCATTGAGTTAATTTCTGATGAACCAGGCAACTGACCAGATTATCAAGTGTATTCATCCACCATGTGTTTTTCTCTATTTTAATTTTCTGTGATATATATGCCAGTAATATTAGATGTTCTGTTTCATTGTTTGTGTCTGTGGAAAAAATTTACCTTGTGTGCCTCTCTTACCTTCTAGCAAGGAATCTCGCCAATTTTCAAATGAACTCATTTGACACATGTTATTTTTATAGCTCCATAATTTGCAGCTGTTCTGTTCATTGTTATTTCTGTGGAAGGGTTTTACCCTGCTCACCTCTAACGTTTACTACCAAGGCTTTCTATACATTCTTTGTTGTTTTCGTTATATAAAAGTAGAAATGTTTAGAGTGAAGAAATCTCTGACAAATGACAAAATTTAGGCCTTCCTAGAGGCTCCCAATGATGAAATTGTTGGTGGTTCCTCATCTTCAACAGTAGAGGACCACACACAAAACAGCAATCATGATACCAGTTCAACAAAGAGCGCTGCAAGTGATCAAGATGAAAAGATGTCAGAAGATGATGATTATTCATTTTCAGCAATTCTCTCTGAGGACATTCATTTGACATTATGTCTGACTCCTTTTATAGGCAAAGATGGCACAGTCTAGTACAAAAAACTACCAATTGTTGGAGGAAAACCACTGTCTCGAAACATTGTAACAGAGCAATCTGGTGTGAAACAAATAGCAAAATATGTCAAAAACAATGTTGATGTATGGAGTTTACTATTTACAGATGAGATGATAGACCAGATAGTGAAGTATACCAACATTCAGATTGATATGAAGAGAGCACAGTATTCCAGGGAGCATGATACCACACGAACCCATGAAAAGTAGTCAAGGCATTGCTTGGGATTCTATTTATATCTGTGGTGTTATGAAACTTGCACATTTGAACATCACTATATTTGGGTCACTAGGGCACCAGTACACATCTCGTAATTTGCACCATGTCATGGAAACATTTTAATTTTCTTATGAACTGCCTTCAATTCAATAACAAAACTACTAGAAATGACAGAAAGTGTACAGATTTCACATATATAAGAGATATTTGAAGTCTTTGTAAGAATCTGCTACTCCACATAAACAATATTTGAATATGCAACTAAAAATGAGAATTTGGAAGCATTTTGTGGCCATTGGAGCTTCAAGGTAGTTATGAAGTCAAAACTGGCAAAGTATGGTCTGAAAATCTTCATGCTAACAGACTGTCAGTTATTCTTAACCAACTTGCAAATATATTCGTAAAGAGGTTGGTAGCTCCCATTTTATTGATTGGAAGAAATATCACAATCGACAATTAGTTTACCAGTGTGCTGTTAGCACAAGACCTGCTGCAGAATTACAAACTGACTTTAGTCAGAGCTGTAAGAAAGAATAAAAGGGAGGTTCCTAGAGAATTTGTCCACCTGAAGGACATGCAAGTTTGTTCTAATACTTTCGGTTTCAGCAAAGGCAAAATGACCCTTGTTTTCTATATACCTAAAAAGCACAAATGTGTGGTCTTATTGTCAATGATACATATACTCCTAACATAGATCCTCATGTGGTGAAGCAAAGAAGCCAGAAATCAGCTGTTTTATAATAAAATAAAGGTTGGCATTGATGTTGTGGATAAGATGTGCCAAAATTATTCAGTGAGCCATTTCAAACCACTGGTCATTGAATATTTTTTACTTTGTGTCGAATATGGAAGGCATAAATGCACATTTTATTGTGCAGGAAAATCAGGGTAAAAAATTTATTGCCACAACTTACTAAAAGAGCTTGGAAAGAATCTACTAGATGTCAATCTAAAGAAGAGGGCAACTATTAACACTTTACCAAAATCACTTCAAGAGAGAATAAAACATTTGACGTGACCTGTGAAACAAGGTGAAGCAGTGACATCAGGAAAGGACGGTGACACTTCTGTCCAAGGGCCAAATACTATAAGACAACAAAATGTTGCAGCAATTTTGGGAATCCAATCTGCAAGAATCACATAGTTGGGTTCTGTCCAGACTGTGTCTCTGTCAAGCAAAGGTGTAAATCCGTGAAAAAATTGTTAAAACATTTTTTGATAAACTATATTTAACAGTCAAATAATACTGTTTATTATGCAAATTATGTAAATGGCAAAAATGTAACCCAAGCAAGTCTTCATGGAGTATTTAAAGGTGCAAGTTCTGAAGAGTCAAGAACAAATCACATGGTGTCAGTTGCTAGTGGCAAAAATCTTAGGGGCGAGTCAAAAAGGTACCAGCACAATTGTGTGGGTTAAGCTTTATTATACACCTGCCTTAGCAAATCCTTATACTGCGTGTCAGGCTTACATTAGCAATATATTAATAGCAAAATATATGTACAAAGCACAAGAATATTAATTTATTGATGAAAAAAGCTTTTCAATTGTACTTGAAACCATGTTTTCATGAAAATATACCTAAAATATAATAAAAAGTAGCTATGGCCATTAGATGAGTGATTATGATGCAGATGGCAAGCAAAACTAATTGATTTATGACGTATGAAAATTCATAAAACAGTTCCAATATTTTCACAAATACTGGCATTGTAAATGTATAACTTATACTTCAAATTTACATGCATTAATTTATGAGTCTCAAATATTTTGAGTAAACAATTTGTTTAAAATGGTACAAATGTTTAGTATCAAAGCTTATTTTTAAAATGAAATGTAAATGTTTGCAGACAGACTGCAAATGATTTTTCATGTCACATGAGGCCTATTCAGGAAGCTTCAAATTGATATGAAGTATGTAACTTAATTTAAGCAGAGTATTTTGTGTGCATGCGTGCATACATGTGTGAGTCAATAAAATGCAAAAAAACTGCAATGTGAGAAAAAGGGAATATTCCGAAATAAAATCCCATCCTCAACCTGAATCACAGTTCACATGTTAAAAAATAATTGCAATTGGAAAGGATTTAATGGTAAAAATATCCCAATATCTTGTGCTGGAGCAGGCAGCCACTGTATATGAATTTAGAGCTACTACTAGAAGCAAGCCTTCACTGTTTCTAGTAGTAGACCTTCATCACTGCTTGAAGATTCTAAGGATACTCCAAGACATCTATTTATTGGTGTTTGAAAAGATAAATCTTCACTGTTATGATCTTCATCAGAAAATTCACTAAAATTTGACTAATTTAACTAGAGTATCCTCATCTAACACAGCACCACTTCGCATCTAAAGAATAAGTGATACTAACAATTCTAATACCTAAACTGAAAGAAAATATGTGGAGCATAATTTTTGCTAACTCAATCTGAAGTTTATTTGTAAAATAATTTATTTATTTATGCCTAACATAAATTTGCATCTCGTTAAAAACAAAATTAGTATAAATGTAAAAAAATTTCAGTATTATGTATGCTCTAATCACAAATATGCACATTACATGACCTCACATTTCTTATCTCCCATGCATAAATTAAGCCCAACCCGCACATTCATGCGAGAAGTACTTTATTTCACCTACAGACATTCATATTTGGAAAAATGTGAAATTATTAATATATATTATTTTACTTCATTCTTTTAGGAAAGGCATAGAGTACAATATTTTAGAAAATTGCAACAATACATACATATCTTTTCATGTTACACCATGTGTAGCACTGCTAAATAAAATCTGTTAATTTCTTTTCTTAGTGTTTATTGTCAGCTGTTGATAATACCTACGGGTTTTAACTCAAATTGGCATGGTGTCTATTTCAAAATCCAACTGCTGTGCTGCAAAAACTCAACAGTGGCCTAGGAAGGAACTAAAGTTTCTTTGGTGACAACAATAAATGGCATTACTATTTATCCATTGCAACCATTTTAATCCGTAAGGTTATGCCATTTTGGATATGTTGGTTTGCATAGATTGTTTGTATAATTGTTTTATCAAGCAAATTTTTCCCAAATATTTATTGTGAGAGCCATTTCTGTATATAATTTATAGTGATCTGTGTGTAATTGTACATAAAATAAAATATTAGCACGATTGATTTGTTGAAGAGGATATGCATGTCAACTGTGGAGCATCAGGGAAAAATGTAAAAACCCAGATGTTCTAATTCAAAGCCACAATAGAGAGATGAGTATTCCCCAAGCATTATTAATTAGTAAATAAATAAACGAGTGCGTACAATTCTAATTGTGAGGCAGTATGTGTCATAATTTTTTATGCACTATCCATTGTGAAAACGGTATGGGATGTTCAGCTTTATGCTTCAATGAGTTTTCTTTACACATTTCTCAGTGTATACTAGAAGAATATACAACATATTTTAAACCAGAAGCAATCAAAGATACAGGAATCTAATATTGGAAAATTTCTTCTCGTGACAGTTAATGCTTCCTTATAATATAAAAATACAAATTACATACACATATACAGGTGTCTACTGATAATGGAATATATTTGAATTGTTCTTACATAACAGACATATCAAAATACTGAAAAAAATATACATACATTGCTTTAATTGAGATTAAATTTTCAGGTGATTGATTCTTAGAATATCTTATTAATCAAGTAAACATTCTTTGAATAAGTGATTATTTTGCATGATATTTTTTTTTCCATAACCATTTATTTGTGGAATCATCCATTGAAAACATGTGATTCACTAAATAAGTGGAGCTTGGAGTATCTACACATTTCTCCTTTGTTTCATTCTGCCCTTTCTTTTGTCCATATTGTTTGGTCCTGATTCATTTGAATTTTCTTGTAAGTAATTATGAGGTCATGGACAAAATACATCTCTAGTTTCACTGTGCAATATTGTCGAATACTTTCATACAAGTAATAAATTTGTTCTGGAATGTGTGAGGCCTAGTGGTATATTGTTAGCATCACATGTTCTCATGATAGCTTGGCCATTCAACTCTGACACATTAACTACAGGCTGATCTACCTTTGTGGAGAAATGGTTTAAACTAGTGATTTGGTAAATGTTTTCCCATTATAAGTCCAAAAAGAGCCAACAAGTCTTCTACCATCTGTTCCAGCAATTACTGTCTTATTTAACTGGGATTTGTCTGAGCCACTCACTTCAATCACTGAAGCAGTATCTTGCATTGATGAGGTAGAAGTGACATGATGATTGCACTTCAGTAAACTGAAAAGCCCAATCGCAAAAAAACTTTGTGTGACCTACATAAGGTGAAAGAAAATAAATTAGTCCCTGCTCCAGAGGGTAGTTGTTTGTTAAGCCATGTCAAAGGAATCAGAATAAGAACAAGGGGACTATAATGCAGAGGAATATTATGTATTCTTATCAGAGCTTCTCTGTTTTTGTTTATTATCTCCTTATAGAATGACCTCTCTGTCATAACATTTCCTACGTGGTCCCTCTGCAGTAGGTTGTACTGAAAGAGTTGTATTATATTTCAACTGTTGGGAGCCAAACTTGAAGTTCGTTGCAACCGCACGTATGGTAAAATGTTTCTGGTAGCCTTCATCCCAAAAATATTTAAAAAAATATTAACATTGTAATTTTGACTGTTTCTTTAAATACTATATATTTATGTTTGCCTTGGCTGCGTCAGTATTATTTTTAGAGATATGAATTTCTTAACAGGGCATGATGCGGCTGAGGAATGTAGGCTTACACAGATTATAATTTTTAATTCACTCCTTTTTATTAATTCTTGACATGATTTTAATAACACTTCACTGATATAAAGAGCTGTGAGATTCTTTTGTTAATTACTTGCACTTTTTAACACACAATCTATTTTCGTCTCACATGAATAAATATTAAATTTCTCGAGGGTGCATCTCGCGTCCGATTAGGAACACTGTCTACAACCGTGTCCAGTTATGAGCGCTGTCTACAAGCAACTGACTTGCTTTCTACCACCTAAATTTGAAAATTTCTGTATTTCAAGTCTCTGATTGGCTATTCCTAATCCAATAGAATACTTTTATTTAACTAAAGTTTTTTCTGGTTGTTGATTGGCTATTTTATAAGCTGTCACAAAAATTACATTATTGTTGCTCCAAGAATGACTAGTAGCATTATTACACTTTCTTACTCATTATTACCTCGAGGTTACCTCATTGTTAGCAACTTTTAACCTATTATTCTCACTGCTCCTTTGTATAACAGTGTAGATTATCAAAGCAAGTGAGCAATGCAATTTACTAATATAGAAATAAAAAAATAGTATGTGTATAACACAGTTTGAAAGGGGTTTAAACAGTTGTAAATGCATATATCAAAAACCATCCATCCATATATGGTGTACACGAGTATCTAATTGCATTTTTTTTAAGCATTTTCAGAATTGTTTCAAGATCATAAACTAGTACATCAAATAGATACAGGTTCAATCCAAATATGGTGCTAGAATCTAAAAATTGGTATTTTCAACTTAAATCGCTATTTTTTCCTCTCCTGTAAAAATATTATTTGCGACTTAACCAGTGGTTTGCTCGAAAGCATATATAAATAAAAGTCATCATATGTACCTCCTCCCAAACCATAGTACCAATTTTAAATAAACTTGCAAACTTATTACCTACTATTTTAGCAGAAATTCCGTGGGATTATACATTCCTTAGGGAGGAGGTAAGGTACTGCTAAGACACAGTATAGATTGGGCCACTTTCCTCCCAAACTACTCAATAAATATTAACAAAATTTGGGTCAATTATTGTCAGATACCCAGGGAAAAATAATGTGGAGGTTACAGATCCCTAAAGGTGGAGTTGCAGGGTCAGAACCTCAAAAATGGGGAAGAAAGTAAAGATTGATTTCAAATTCATGGGTTTTACTCTAATAATGCTGATTATAATTGTCAGAGTTCAGATTTAAGCCCCTCCGCAAGAGGAGCAAAGAATATGCTAGAACATTCTAGAATTTTGGATTAAGATCATTGGCAATGTATAAAAATATGGAGAGAAAATTGTGACCAACATATCAGAAATTACTCACTAGGTATTTACAATCAATAACAGAAAAATGTTTCTCTTGGTGGTTAGAGACTATATGCCATAAAACTATAGGTTGAAGTTTGGTGCTCTTTTCTCAAAACACATTACAGCTAGAGAAACTATCCTGAAGTTAGATTAGATTAGGTTAAGTCAGGTTGTGCTCAGTAATTGCAGACATGCTTAGATCAATAATGCACATATGTATGTAATAAAGAACATGTCATTTACAATTTTTATATGTATGTATATATCATTGCACAGTTTATTTTACTGTGCAGACGCAGAAACTGATATAGGTTATAAAGCTTCCATGCACAATAATGAAACTGCTTCACAAGACTTTTACATTTATAGGTATACTAGAACATTGTTCTTTTTCACTTAGGTATTTTCTAGCAACAAATAAATAAATTGCTTTTCTCTCTTTTTTCACATTTAAAATGTGTCAGTGTAATTTAATCTTACCATTGCTTGCGTTAAATCTGATTAGGTTTTCATTGGATCACTATATGCATTAGCACTCTGAATTTGTAGGTATAGTATATATTTAATGTATTTCTTATATATAATTATTTATAAAATCTGTTTGTTACAGGCATAAAATATGGATGGAAGTAGCTGGTGTCCAGCACATGAATAATGACTGCTACCTGTGTTACAGGCATTTTCAAGATAAAGATTTCTGTGACCCATCTCGGTTTCTGAATTTGATGCTGCTCCATCAAGAAACACTGTAGTTACCTTTCTAGCATATGCCAATATGTCACTTTGCCTAAACAGCCCCATAGCTCTCCCAAAACCTTTCCAACCTGTCCGGCATTTTGCTCCTGTCCTGGCCTTGATGCTATCTATATACTATATGTTAGTTTTATAATATATGGCTGTGTTTGGTAATTTTTGTGTGTGTGGGAGTGTGTGCGTGTGTGTGCGCGAGCGCGTGCATGCGAATTTAGTGTCAACTTTATTGTAAATTCAGTTTTTTAATACTCTTTTACAATTTCTTAGTAGTACAAAAGAAACATGCTAATATTTGGCTGATACTCACGAGTTGCTACAGAACCAACTGGTTCTGGCAGCTTCAGTGCTGCGGTTAATCTACTATTGGAACCACTTTATACATGAAGATATACTTCCCACCTTTCTTTAATTGGATTTCTAAAGGTTCTCATTCCCCATGTTTATAAATGTTCCTTATCCATTTGCTCTTTAAATTAAAATATTCCCCAAACTCGATAATGTTCTTTTTCAAGTTCAACTTTTTCCCCCAATATATCTGATGGTACATTGGCCCATTTCTCAAACTTCAGGTTTTCTCTCATTATTTTGTTTTTTTCACGTTCAAGAATCACAAGCCAATCTTTCATTCTGCACATTGGGCATACCTCTGAATTCCTGCCCCCTCATATGCCTTTCAATTTCACTATACCTTTTCTAGCCCATGCAGCTCTCTCCCTCAACTATTTGTTGCCTTTTTCTACATCGTTCTCCCTATCCCATTTGGTTTCCTGTAGATCCTCAATGATCTTTCATTGTTGAAGCTATTAAATATTTCCTGAATTTCAATATCTTTTATTGCTCAGCTTCTTTCCACATACTTCTTTCTTTGTAATTGTAAGTATATAATTATGGGTATGTTCATATCTATGCCTATCTCTATACTACTTCTTTATAAATTTTGAATACACCACTACACAACAGAATATTTTTCCTGCTTAGTTAATGTACTAATGATGTATAATTCTCCAATAACAAAGTAGCAGAACCAGTATAAATCTAATCCACTAGCCTTTATTTGAATTAATTTTGCAGTTGATGTTACATGTATTTATTTTAAGAGAATGACTATTTTATTGCTATGTGATAACTTTCAATTGTAATCAGTCTATTCCTCAAACTACACGTTTTGGCCTACTTAGTTCTTATATTGCAAAATATCGGATGGAGAAGTTATTTATGGATTATATGGGTCCTCTTCCTCGTACCCAACATGGACATATCTATTTGTGTGTCGTTATAGATGCTTTTTCTAAATTTGTTTGGTTATCTCCAGTTAGAGCTGTTTTGGCCTTTACGTCTTGTTGTGTCTTATCTACTATTTTTGCATTGTTTGTTATGCCGGAAGTTTTGGTATCCTGCAATGCCTGTTACTTTCGTGCGAATTCTTTTTGCACTTTTCTCTTTGAGCGAGGCATTAAGTTTGTACATACTTCTCCATATTACCCTAAACCATCCTTAGTGCAACGGGTAAATCATACTCTTAAGGATATTCTAATTTCCTTCCATTCACATCGTCATATTCGTGGGACACCTTTGTTGGAATTTCAGTTCACACTTAATACCACTCATTATGAGGCACACCAACAAATGCCTTTTTCCTTGATGTTCAATTTCGCGTCTACCTGTCCTCTTACTAATATATGGAATATTGCTCATTTTCTTCCAGATTCATTGCCTCCAGCTGATCTTCAAGAGCGATGGAATGCTATTAGATCATTGCAGAGGGACTTTTATTGTAGGATGGCACATTACCGTCGGAAACATCGACCATCTCCTTTTCTTGTTGGTGACCTCGTCTTCCTCCAGACATACACAAAGCGATGCGACATCTGCATATAAAACATAAACTTGCTCCTCACTTTAGGGGACCTTTCCGGATTCTTAAGATTATCAATTCTGTGTCTTATCTTTTGCAGGATTGTGTTTCAGGCAAGAAGACCACAGAGCATGCTTCGCGGTTAAAGCTGTTTAATAATGCAACATTTTTCTAGTTCGTGCTCTCGCCCAGTCTGCAGGTGTATTTTTGGAAATTTCCTTGCCCTTTCTTGTATTTGTTTTCTCACAAATGTGCATGGTTTATTTTTGTTACCTGCATCCTGGTTTTTCTTCCTTTTTTCCAGCTTGTTTTTCACCTTCTTCTTTCCTTTCCTTTTTTTTTTTTAATTTGTGTGTGTTCTGTGTGTGGGTAGTGTGCCTCAAGGTTGTGTTTCCCAAGTAGTTTTATGTTTTCCCAAGTATAACTTTGTATATGTAGTTGGGCCCAGCAGTTCTATGTTGGTGGATTGTTACTTGTTTATGGCCTGGCAAAATAATGCGCAACCTGTAAACTTTGGATTAAACGAGTAGGTTATTTATTCACAATTTATTGTACAACTTATATTGTCACCTTTATTTTAAAGTTAAGCATATACTTTGCTCAGTTATTGATGTAAAATTTTATTGTTATATATATGGGAGATCTCCTGAGGGAAAAACCTTCTATGCTTTTGTTTAAATACGTTACATGCTCTGGTACTGTTCTAAATTTTCAATGAGCTAATTTTTATGCGCCACTTGAAGCTTCTTTGTGTTATGCTCTAGTTTATAACGCCTTTTGCTTTCCCTACATGCATTCTCCTTTGTATGAAATGCATTGTCTTACATGTTGTACTGCTTATTCTTTTTTTTGATCTGTTTCTCTGGTCTGTTTTTGGTGTTTTATACTTGTGCACTTTCACTGCTCATATGGCGCCGATATTTATTCTCTCTGTATATTTTTGTGTCCGACATTCGGGAGCCTGCATGGTCCAGTGGTTCCTTTTGCTGTCGACCACATTCTGTGGAGGGGGGATTATTGTACCAATCTGTATGCCCCCTCACAGTTTACATCTATGGCGGCCGTTTGGTGACCATAACAAAGTGGTCGCATATCCAGAACCTTCTGCTGCAACGAACTCGTTATTGGACATGACATCTTCCAATCGCGTGGCCGCAGCCTGCTAGTGTGTTTTGGAACCAACCTACTGTGGTCAGGCCCTGAAGCACGTAGGTGATGAGAGACAGTCTGTTGTAGACAGAGAGAATGACCAGCTGGACTTAGGAATGGTGCAGGCAGGAGAATGCACTTGTAAAGATGTGAAGTATTTTCGGCATATTCTACATTTGTGAAATATATCCTTTTGGGAGTAAATTAATTCAAATTATTCTTTATCTTCACACTCGATATCTTAACCTGTTATACAGATCAAAGGAGAGATTCACACATAAATAGCGAAAGCCAATGTGATTGCAAATTATTATGTTCAATTATGTGGGGAAATAGCTAAATTTAATATCAGAGTTAATTAATGGTTAAATGTTCACTCATTTATTGATTGTTTAAATTTCCTAAATATTTAAAAGAAAACAACTTTTCATGCATCTTGCAACAAAGATACTGTACATTCCTCACTGGTCCACGTAACTACATCATATATTAGTAAAACACAATAAATGTACATTATATATATGTAGTGTTCAAATGTAAACCCGTGAACTTCTACATAAATTTTTGAGATAGGGTCCGATCCATGTTACCTAAGTATTCATTTGCAAGAGGGTAGTTTTCCACTTTAGTAACTAACAGTATAATAGAAATTAGTGTGGTATATTGAACATCTTACAAACAGTATATGTGGAGAACAGCTTGGTTAATTTAGTACTGAAGTGATAACTTTGCAAATCTTATAAAGTCACTTGCAAAAAACTATAATGAAGTGCACATCATAGCTATATTATCAACATGTGTAGAGTTTGATTTTTGTCACCACTGGGCTTGCATGGTGCTCAGTGTGTTATCTTTTTTTCCACAGTGCTGGAAGACAGTTAGTTAGTAAGTTATGTATGGTGATACTATAACTGATGAAACACAACCTGAGCTGCCATCGCAGGATGGTCTAAGAGGGAAACCAAAGTGCAAATTGAGAATGGAATAGTAAATCTAATGCACACCTACATGATTGTGGAGGTACGGTCGAAAAGGGATATGGTATTTTAGTGAAAATTGTCAACAGTACTTTTTGAGAAAGTAAAAAATAATGAAAATGTTTCTAAGGCGTAGTTTGGAGTCCAGGAGGTGATGTTTTTCCTGAAAATCTGTGTCGCTTCCTTGAAAGTTGCTAAACTTAATGTAAAGCTTGGCATTCATTCAAATTTTCATTTTGAGTTACTTTATTCTCTCTCTCTCCACACACACGCACGCACGCACGCACACACACACACACACACACAGGTGCATGAATGGAACTTTCTAAAAATGATTTTCTTTCTATTCAGGGAGCCTAAAAACATGAATTTTCAGTGAAATCTCAATATCAAATTTTGGGTGGAATACAATCAGGGTTGGACCTTTATGTGTAAAAGAAGGTTATCTACATTACAATAAAATATTCCATTAATGTAATGAATGTAAAATACATAAAATCCTCCAACTTTTTAGACTTTGTGTTCATATTTTAGATTCAAGAAATGGAACCTATTGATGTAGAATTTCAGTTCTTGCTTATGTGGTGTGATCTTGAAATACTGTATTAGCTAACAGCTTATGTAATGTGTGGTGTTATGAATTGCTGTGTAAGAAAGCATAATGAGAAGTGACCATTGATGCATTATGCTGTAAACAGAATTTGAGTCATGAAGTCAGTCATATTGCACTTGGCTCATCCAAGCATTTAATTTTCTCCTCTTTAGAAACAAGAAAGAGAAACCCAAGCTATTTTTTAAATAATCCAGAACCTTTCTAATAAAGTTTTTTTTTTCAAACCTTATACAATGAATGTCAGAGAACAGAAAAATCTAGAACCTTCTTTTTGAGAACTGAGAAATATAAATACAAGTTGTCTTAATCGAACAGACTTTGTGACTTGTAGATCTTAACAATTATTAGCATAGTGGTTTTCTTTGGTAACAAAGTTTCTAATTATGAATCGAGGTGGCAACAAATTCACTATATTCACAGAGAACTTAATTTTGTTCATGTATAAATTAAAAAAAAAAAATGCTGCATCTATGAATGCATTCTTAAAAACACAGCAAAAGAATGCCTTAAAGCTCATAGGAAAATCTACATCTTTAGCCAGAATTATTTCCCATCCTTCTGAAAGTCCAGAAGTAAATGTGCATGTGAATTCAATGTTTACAAATAAAAAGCAATGTAAACAAACCCAAAAGATTAACATAATAATAAAATGAGTGAACATCATTGCCAATGAACAATTGTTTCAAAGGCAAAACGACCCATGTGAAGCTGTTAAAGATGGCAATAAAACAAACCCACCCCCCCAAAAAAGAACCTGCTGCAAACGAAGCATCCAAGAGCCAATACTTTCAGTAAGGGCTCATAACAGGTTAGGGCTTTAATAATAGTTAAAATAGTGACCAAGAACCAAAAAAAAAGTTACCAATAGTGAATTTTTAATAACTAAAACAGTGAACAAATACTGATTACTTCTCTGTATTTCTATGAATTTACAGAATTTTCTTTTAACAGTCAAAATTACACACAAAAATCAGAAAAAAAAACTTTCAGCGAACATATGTAGGTATGAGTGTACCAAGATGATTTCTTAATACAAGAATGCTTTTTTTTTATATATAATATTCCCCAACCAAAACATGGCCAGTTGAATCAAAACTGAAGTATTGGTTGTAACTGGCATTAAATATGGCTGTAAAAACTTTACTCAATGAATATTGTACTAGTGATTTTAAAAATGCTTGACAAGTTTTGTTACACATTCAATAAAAAAAATACATATACGCATATGGTAATGTAACCAAGTGGAGTGGCTCAGACATCAACGTCTGTGGCTCACATTCAGGAAGTCCCAGGTTCAATTCCTGGTGGCCACTCACTCTATGGGGTTTTTCGTGGTTTCCTCTGATCACCTAGGCAAATGTATTCTATAATGATTTCTCTTTTCCCTATTTGCTCATCTCTCTTCATCTCATGTTTTAGGAAATGTCTTTGGGTCCCATAATGCAGCTGATGGACAGATGGCATGGTTGGTTGCACTTTGTAAACACTTCTCCCCATGAATCCCAGGGTGCATTGGCCCACCTGCTAGGGTCACTTCATCAGCCTCTCTCAGGATCCTTTGCCTCTGCTGGTGAGCGGGTGTTTCAACCTGGAAATATTAGGGACTTCATGCGTCTCTGTGAAGCTGTCCACCTGCAGACTTGGGACCTCCTGTGGCTTATTCTTCATTCCCGCCTCCTGAGAGGTGTAGTCACAATAGATCAAGTTGGTTGCAGTGGCAAGGTGGCCTCCAATAAATACATCCTACAGACTTGGTAAATAAGTTACTGAGTATCTCAACTCTGTCCACATAACTGAAGAGGGTATTTTTTAACTGGTCTTTTGTTCATAATGCTAACAGAAGTTGTCTTTCATTTGAAAAATCAAAGTACATATACTCCTACATTAAATTCAAACTGATGTGATATTAAACCCATATATCCATTATTTATTTTAAGGTTTTCTCTTACATCTTAGGAATGGAAAACATCCATGTGTGTCCCTCTGTGATCTATGCATAGCTGATAATTCACTAATATTCAATGAATGCCAAGATTTCAATTTCAGATCCAATTTCATGTGTTTCCACATGGTTGATACTGGTATTCCAACTCAGTGGCATATTTCCATCAACGCACTTGTTGATTTTACTGGAGATTGCTCCACATCAGCACATAGTTCATGCATGTGGACGGTCTTCTATATACCACAACCCAAAGTCCCACCTTGTCTAAAACAATAGTAAAAAAGGAAAATAGGTGGTAATAGCAAATACTGTGCCATCTATCAACATACAATGAAAGGTAGACTGCACAGCACCCTAATGCCATCTGCATGGCATGAAGCAGAAGATCTGGCTGCTATGCGCTAGGGTCTCTGTGGACATGTGACAAAGTAAGATGGCATGGTTTCAGGGATGAGACCTAGAAAGCTAACTGTCCGCCTTTTTGTGTGAAGGTGGCAGTTAGGCTGGACAGCACAAAACAGGTGGTTACAGGGATGAGATCTAGAAGGCTGTCCGCCTATATGAGGGAGGCAGACTGGATGGCACCTTAATGCCATCTGCACAACATGAAGCAGAAGATCCAGTTGCTATGCACTAGGGTCTCTGTGGACATGACGAAGTGGGTGGTTACAGGGATGAGACCTAGAGAAGGCTAACTGTCTGCCACACCTCGATCTAAGAGTTATCCACCAACAGATCCGTCGCAATATGACCCTGTAGTTAAAGCGACATAAAATAAATAGGGTAATAGTAAACATTTTTTAAATGCCATGTTTCTAAAACCAAATGAAATTTGTTTATATTTGAAAGCTACTTTTTAATGTTTTGCAAGTTGATTGCCATGTAGTTTGTTCAATTTGCTCTAATAGTTTGTTAATTAATCGCCATTTAAAGATCTTGTGCTCATTCAAAAATAAATTTGACTTGAGAACATTTCCAGGCTACGATTTTAAATCATCATTAACACCTAAACAATCTGAGGATCAGCTTATAAATGCATTTGGCAATGAAGCCCCAACTAAGGCAACAATTTATAATTGGTACAGCGAACTCTAAAGAGATCAGTTGTTTCTTAGTGGTGAATTTTGTGAAGGATGCCCAAGAACTGCTGTTACTGATGAAAATATTGTCGCTGTTCGAGCAATGCTTGAAGATCGATGGACGCCTTATGAATTTATTCGGGCGATATTGGGCATTCATATGAATCAAATCCAAAACATTTTATATCATAGATGTAAGAAAACTATGTTGTCAATGGATTCCATATAAACTAACTCCCAATCAAAAACAACAATGCATTGACTGGTGCAGAAAAACTCTGGAAAAATTCCAAGGCAGCACTTCAAATTGATTTCGAATATCGCTACTGGTGATGAATCTTGGATTTATTGTTATGATCCTGAAAAGAAACGTCAGTTGGCTCAATGGATCTTTCAAACAGAACCTAAGCCTACAAAAGTCTGACGAATTCACAGTGCTGGTAAGAAGATAATTGCTAGTTTTTTTTTTTTTTCTTTCTTTCTTTTTCTAAAAGGGCCATACTGCTACTATAGCATTAGAAGATATACAAACCATAACTGCCGATTGTACACAAATGTCTGTATACCATAAATTTTTTAAAAAGTTTGTGAAAAATGCCCAAAAGGAAAACCAATGTTACATAATGATAACGCATCATCGCACACAGCAAAACTAACAACTGAGTATCTAGATTAAATGTCGGCACCATGGACCTTCTACCATACATCCAGGGGACCTAACACCTTGTGATTTCCTTTTGTTTTTAAAAGTTAAAAATAAAATACATGGAATCACTTTTTCGTCATCAGATGAAGCAGTGGAACTTTAAAAAACTGGTTTCTGAAGTGCCTCAGGAAGAGTGACATCATTGCTTTAAGGGCTGGTTTCATTGAATGCAAAAATGTGCTGTTGTTAAAGGAGAATACTTTGAAAAAATAATAAAATCATTTAAATTTTTTAAAACTAATACTTGTTTGTTTTTCTAAAAATTTTCAATGGTCCCCACGTATCCCTTATAGTTTATCAGTTATACAAAGATCATTCAGAATAAAGAGGTCTTCACAGACTACTCAAAGAAAATACCTTAGACAAATGGTATTTTAACCTAACTTGTTATAAGCCATAATCATAAAATCAAAACTAACTACAATTATTGTGGGGGATTTTCTTGCAAATCTATCTTCATTTTGGAAGATGCTGAACTTTGAAGTTTGTATATAACCAACCTTTTACCTTTTGTTTTGAAAGATAAAACATGTAAAGTCACACAATAAAAATGTTCAATATTTTGGGTTTACCCCATCATCAGGAGATTAAAAGGCACGTAAACTGAAAATGCACTTGATGGTCAAATACACTGGTGAATAATTTCACAACATATTTGGGTCTGAGCTTGTTTTCATTTATGAGCAATAGAGGTTAATAAGTTGCCTTTATTTCATTGTAATGTTACATGTCACATTATATGAGTGAGCTACTCTACCATTTGTACCTTAGTATTACTGTTAGTGTGCGCATTTGGGCTGTGTAGTATGGGACATTGTTCATAATGATAGCACGGGATGTTACGGAGCAACTGATCCTTACACTATCTGTAGAAATGGTCATATTTAATGTCTTCATGGTAATTCCTAGATCTTCTCGAATTGAAGAAAAGTCATAAAAAAATGAGATGTTCCAGCATGGACAATAATAAGCCTTGCGGTGACTTCCTGGAGCATTCAATTCCGTCATCAGTCAAGCCCTTTAATACAGTATGGCTGAGTTTGTCAACCAGACTACTTCCCTCAAATTCTTATTTTGTATTTATCTTAAAAATAATGCTCTTAGGGATACAAATCGGATCTTTGGAGTATTTTTCTCTTATTTATTGTCTTGAACTCAAATCCATTATCATATAGGCTTTGTTCAAAGAGCTAAGGCTTCCCTGAAATAGCTGTACTTCTTTAAGTGAAGAAATAAGTTTGGTTGGTAGGATGCTCATTTCAAGTGTAGTAGTCATTGAATGCCTTCTTATTGCATTTAATTTAGTTGTCCAATTGAGTTTCTCTGGAGTTAAAAGCAGTAGTAAAGCAGGGTAACAACACAAGAGGAACCAACAAATGACTTTCAGTATACCACTAGGGTAATAACCGACCTGAAAGGTCCATAAGTAATCAATGTAAAGAAATAAACTAAAGCTAGTGGCTTGAAACACTCCTATTTGTAAATGTGATGCTTATTGTTGAACACCTGACGCATACGAAAAGTTTTGACGATAGGTTGCATCCAAATCACTCTGATGCTTCATTTGTCACCAGTTTCATAACAAAAAAATCTCCAGAAAGTTGCTAGATTTTAAGCACGATTTGTAATTGTGTCGTATTTTCACATATCTAGTTCATGTTTTATTGCCAACCTGGGTGGTGGCATGGCTCAACCCTTGACAGCAGATTGGTCATTAAAGTAACTCTGAGGCAGACACTACAAGTTTCTGGGACATGTGAATTGTCTCAATGCATTTAAGATAGCAGGCCACCATGCTGCACCAAATGCAGCTTTTACATCTAGACAAACAAGAGCAATGTTGTTATCTTTTAAATACTTTGACACAAAATCCTTTGATGCCATAAAGACATCCACAGTACTCCTCTGGGATATGAATCCATATTAATTGTTATTCAGTAAACCATTTGAAAATGCATGGCGTGATATCCTGTTAATTAATAGTTTTTCTAAAACTTTTCCTGTAACTTTTAACAAGCTAATTGTTTGAAATTTTGAGATTTCACTACTATTTTCTTTTTCTGGTTTTAATATTGAGATTATTTTTGCCCTCTTCCATAGTTTTGATAATTTTCCACTCTTTATGCATTCATTGTACATTGCTATTATACATTTTGGGAAATTACACATACATTGAAAATGAAATTACATAGCAACTGTTTTAACAATCTGGCAGAACAGATAGCAATATTAAATGCCTTGGAGAAAATATAAGAACTCACTTCCACCAGGATAGAGCACAGAAAAGTTGCAATAAATACCAAGTCAGATTATACTCGACTCCCTAAGAAACTCTGCTAACTACAAAAACTGCTTTCACAACATAAGAAACAAGATTGGGATACTTGAAGCAGAAAAGTGGAAAATTTGAATTAACTGGATTAAAGCACATGCAGAACACTACAGAAATGAACTGGCAGATCAGCTGGCAAAAGAAGCAGCAGGGGACAGTGAATCAAAGTATGTTACAATAGAATTCCCAAGAGTCATTTATTAACAGAAGTTCATGAAATGACTCTTAATAAGTGGGAAAGTGAATGGCAAACAATGACCACGGCATTCTGCCGCAGGCTAAAGGACAGACTTGGAACCATCATAGTAATACAAAGTATGACAGCACTTCTTACAGGACATGGAAAACAGCGATCATATTTCTATTGTTTCAACACCCTGAATTCACCTGAGAGTACATGTGGTGCAGCAGTACAAACAGTGGACCATATCATTTATGATTGCAAAATATTACCAAAAGAAAGAAACAGTCTAAAATACAAAATTATTTTAAAATGCAGAAAGTGGCCAGCAGAAAAACGTCAGAAGAATTATAAGGCTGTAACAGAATTTACAAATAAAATAAATTATAACTTATAATGTAAATACTGTATATAAAATCAGAATGGATATTAAGTTCATAGATTATTTTGCATTTTACTAATGAGTTTTTTTGGCAGAGGACACAACTATAAAGATTATAAAAACCTACATCAAAACGAATAAGAAATAATTGTATAAAGTAAATGCAAGAATATAATTACAATATCATGATGATTTTGGGAAATTAAGACTTAATTAGAATATAAGAAATCTAACAATGTGAGTAACATTTTATATTGTGTATAGAACAACCAAAAACAAATAGAGAAAGTAAAATTTAGCATATAGTATTACTATTTATATATTGGAACATGTTAATAAAGTTAAAAAAAAAAAAAAGCCTACACATAGACCTTTTACTAAAAATGTTTTACTCAGAGGGCCTCAAAGCACGTATTTCTAGTGAAATCTTGGTATCAAATTTTCTGGTGGGATACAACACTTTCTCTGCTATGTAACAGTAACCATCTAACACACATGGCAGGCTATATTTAACAAATTAAATAAATTATGGAGTTTTATTTGAAAAATAAACATAAGGATGAATCATAATTTGAACTATCTCCTCTGTTGCTCGTGACATCTTAAAATGACTCCGAAACTATCTAAAGAATATTCTGTATAGTTTTCTCAAAATATTTTAAGAACACCTCTATTACAACTGCCCTATCTCCTTTACTGTTTTCTTCATAAGCGATGGCCATAATGGCATTCACAAGAGGCATAATCTTCCGCTATAATCTGCAAACACAAATCGCTTCCCAATACATATTCTACAATTAACATATGTCCAAGATTCAAAGCATAAGTGGTCCAGAAAACAAATTAAGAAATTCCCACTTCTGGTTGCAGTGAGTGGTACATTCAACAAATCCTGTATCATTGTATGCAGCAAAGATATTACCCACTTCTACAGCGCTTGGCCCACTGAATGTATACCCACTGCTTCAGCTTTTGGGTCACTATAGATTTTTAGATATAGCATGTGCCAGACTAATGGCCTTAGTTTGCAGTCGCCTTGTGCCATATTTTATTATTGACTTGGGTAATTAGTACATTGATGGCACCCATTTGCTATGTTTACAAGCCGTTGAAACTGCTGCTGCTGCTCCTGCTACTACTACTACAGAGTGAGCCAAAAAACTAGTGATGGATAGTTTCCTAAAGAGGTGCCAAAAATGTATGGACAACGGTGACCAGTTTCACATTTCCTTTCATAAAGTTGGTAAATAAAGCCCTTAAAAGTATTTATTTAAAGGTGAGTCGGAATTGTTACACTAACATCACTTAAGTTTACTCACTTAACATGTTTTGGGAAACGGTTGTTCCCATCCTCAGAAGCTAATCCGACTGGCCCGTGTTGTTGGTGTTTCCATTTTTTGGACTGGATACTGTGGTGGCATCTTGTGTTGGAGAAATGTACTTCCAGAGAGGATTTGGTGGCGGCAAATCAAAATTCATTAGATGTGTGTTGTGTTTTAGAATGAGAATGGTGATCATCTCCCATGCATCTAATTCGGCTGCAAATTTGGCTGGTTTGACTAATGTAATATTGGGTTTAATGTTGTGATTAGTGATCCAAAAATGGTGTGAAACTGCAGATTTGTCCATTTGTTTGTATTTGATACATCTCATGTGCTCCTTTAGCCTAGTTTCTAGGTTTCTTTTTGTCTTACCTATGTATACTTTATTGCAATCTGAACAATTGATTTTATAGATTCCAGCTTTTTTGTCTTGTGGGATGGGGTCTTTTAACTTGTTACAAAGTAATTTCTCTATGTTAAATTTGTTCTGTGGAGCTAGGCTGATGTTGTGTTTCATGAAAATCTTCTTAAATTTGTGAAATGTTCCTGGGTGGTATGAGAATTTCTTGAACTTTAGCTCTTTATCTTGCTTGCTGAGATTTGTTGTGTTTCTGATGTGCATCTGTCGTTTGAATTTTGCAATTTTTTTGTCAATAGTTGTTTTGTTGTACCCATTATGTATTGCTGTGTCTACTATATGCTGGTATTCTTGTTTATTTAAGGGGGTATATACCAGTCTATGTGTTAGGCTGTTTAGTACTGCATGTTTGTGTGGTTGGATTGAAACTCTTATTTTTTATGTAATTAGTAGTGTGTGTTGGCTTCCTGTATATACCAAAGGTTAGGTTCTTTTGTTCTCTGATGATTTTTAGGTCTAAAAATGGTAGCATGCCTTCTTTTTCTATTTGTATGGTGAATTTTATTGATTGGTTCTGTAGGTTTAGTAAGGCTAAGGAGTCTTGTATGAACCTATTAGGGACAACAGCGAAGATGTCGTCAACATATCTGTGCCAAATGTGTGCATGTTTAAAGTTTGGCACAGATATGTTGACGACATCTTCGCTGTTGTCCCTAATAGGTTCATACAAGACTCCTTTTAGCCTTACTAAACCTACAGAACCAATCAATAAAATTCACCATACAAATAGAAAAAGAAGGCATGCTACCATTTTTAGACCTAAAAATCATCAGAGAACAAAAGAACCTAACCTTTGGCATATACAGGAAGCCAACACACTCTACTAATTACATAAAAAATAAGAGTTTCAATCCAACCACACAAACATGCAGTACTAAACAGCCTAACACATAGACTGGTATATACCCCCTTAAATAAACAAGAATACCAGCATATAGTAGACACAGCAATACATAATGGGTACAACAAAACAACTATTGACAAAAAAATTGCAAAATTCAAACGACAGATGCACATCAGAAACACAACAAATCTCAGCCAGCAAGATAAAGAGCTAAAGTTCAAGAAATTCACATACCACCCAGGAACATTTCACAAATTTAAGAAGATTTTCATGAAACACAACATCAGCCTAGCTCCACAGAACAAATTTAACATAGAGAAATTACTTTGTAACAAGTTAAAAGACCCCATCCCACAAGACAAAAAAGCTGGAATCTATAAAATCAATTGTTCAGATTGCAATAAAGTATACATAGACAAAAAGAAACCTAGAAACTAGACTAAGGGAGCACATGAGATGTATCAAATACAAACAAATGGACAAATCTGCAGTTTCACACCATTTTTGGATCACTAATCACAACATCAAACCCAATATTACATTAGTCAAACCAGCCAAATTTGCAGCCGAATTAGATGCATGGGAGAAGATCACCATTCTCATTCTAAAACACAACACACATCTAATGAATTTTGATTTGCCGCCACCAAATCCTCTCTGGAAGTACATTTCTCCACCACAGTATCCAGTCCAAAAAATGGAAACACCAACAACACAGGCCAGTTGGATTAGCTTCTGAGGATGGAAACAACCATTTCCCGAAACATGTTAAGTGAGTAAACTTAAGTGATGTTAGTGTAACAATTCCGACTCACCTTTAAATAAATTCAATACACATCACTGTTTCTAGCTTCTTTTCATTACAATATCAACCTTTAAAAGTAGTTTTAAAAATGCTGTATGGTTTCATCTGCACTTTTCTATGATAGTGGCAGATGGCGAGCGCCAAGGACACGGGCAGGCGGTTTGTATTTTTTTGACTCAGCCTATACTAGATAATTGGTAAAGGGACTTTTGCCTGATTCTGTATCAATGGCTTTAGTTGCCTTCCTCTAACATCTAGACTATTTCTGTTTTTTTTTATTTATTCTGTAGTTGGAGCTTTGGGCTATGGTGTAGAATATCCATTCTGGAATTTATTTAGTAACTGATGGAAATCATGAGAAAAAATGTAAGTACATGGCCAGTACATGGGATTTGAACTTGCAATCTCCCTAATGCACTAATTCCCGATGTTATGGGTTCAAACCCAGCAGAGGGCGATGGATTTTTTCGGGCATAAAAATCCGTACCATGGCTATCTTTGGAAGGGAAGTAAAGCCAGTGGTCCTGTGCTGTAGATTTACGGCACATAAACGAACCTCAAACCTGATAAAGAGGCCTTTGAGCAAAATTTCCAGTCTTTCATGCCCAATATAGAATGGGACGCTAAGGACCATAGTAGTTACAGACCGTCCATAAATAAAGCTCATTTAATTTCCTTAATACAGGCCACAGATGCTATCAGCTGGATCATCTTGGTTGGTCTTATGTGACTATCCTTAGCAAATAAGCTACTATTTATTACTGGCAACAAGAAAGATACTTCATATGAATGTATGAATATATATATTAAATTGTATCCAAATACAACTTGGGAAGCAATATTGAAGCAGGATGATGCTGAGTAACAAGATAGAATGCTTGTTACACAGCACTCTGCAATGCTATTATGGATTAGCATCTTTAAAAGCTATGATTCCTTTGAAAATTTGTAGAAATGGATGTAGTTTCACCTTTGGAACAATTATGTATCAGATAGTGATCGATAGGTATCTGCAAATATTATTTCCAAGTATCCCCAGTGATATTTAAAACAATGGTTAAATTCTATTTGACCAAAGCTACAAATTACAGAAGAATACTTAAACCTCAAAGAACTATGTACGAGAAAAACTTTTTCTCCTTCAGAAATAAATTCTGCAGTCAAACTCAAGGACTAGTCATGGGAAATCTGTCTCCATTCTTTATCAATTATATAAGCCATAACAAATTGTGGCACAGATACAATATATTTGCTATTAATAAAATGCCCAAAGATGCATTAAAATTACTCACTTCAGAGACAGCAGTGAACTTTATAATGAAAGGGAAACCATCAATCAATTTCCTTTTCTGGACATTAAAATACTCACAACAGCTAACAAATTGAAATTCAAAATCTTAAGAGAAATTTGCATGATCACACATACTGCATATAATCCAAGAGCAAACAAGCATATAATTTTCAGCAGCCTTTTTTACTTTCTCTACTACGTATAGTAAGTAGGGGAAGTATTGTATTCCACCCAAAAATTCGATACAGAGATTTCACCGGAAATACATGTTTTGAGACTCCCTGAATCCAAAAAAAGCATTTTTGGAAACATGTCCGCGTGTGTGTGTGTGTCTGTGAACAGCATAACTCAGAAATGAACAGTCGGATAAACACCAAACTTGGTACTTAGGTTCAGTATCTACCAGAGATGCGACACGAAGGTTTTCAGGAAAATCCCCCCACCCCAGACTACTCTTTACATGGAACATTTTTTGAAAATTTTAATTTTCTCAAAAATGGTTCTAACGATTTTGATTAAAATATCATATGTTTAAGATATTTTTACGACAAATGAAATGTATATCTCGAATTTTCTGGGAATGTCTCCAAACGTATTCTTCATTGTGAACGACTTTTGCATAACTGGTAAACCATAAGAGATAGACAAAATTTTACTACACAAAAGATGTAGATCGCGTTAAACTACAGAATTTATGTCATATACATTTTTTTTTGTTGAGTGAACCGTTTTCGAGATATTGCTTGTTATTGCCTTAAATTTTCCAATAGTTATACTTTTTCTCAAATTCGTTATTCATTTTTTTTGTCCTGGACATGCAAAGAGAATGGAATGTGGCACATAGCAACCAGCGTTAAAATATTTGACTATCGCTTAAAACCTACCATATTCCCCTTGCATCTACATGAATATTACCAATAAGATTGACATCTCGATTAACATAAAGCATATGGAGAATAAGCGTTTGTAAACATAGTTTGTACAAGAGTAGAGAAAGTCATGTGAGTGTAACACATCAGATTTTTTTTATCTGGTTAGCATAACCGAAGGAAAACAGAATACAAGCAAAAACTTGCCTACATCATAGAAGAGCTTCAGAAGGTCCAAAAGTTCACAAATGAGAAATTAGTAAAGACAATCCACCAGCCAAATCTTCCTCTTTGTAGCATCAGCAAATGCAGTCTCAAAATTTGATAAGGGTGAAAACAAAAAACAATGCCATCACATACAAAATGGAACAAAATTGTGAAGAAAAAAAAACAAAAACAAACAAACAAACCACCATAACACATCGTTGCTGGAAACAAAGAAAATGAGACAAAATTAATCAAACTAGTTCAATACTCATCAGAGTAAATGCTTAGGAAAAGATCTTATAATGCAAAAGAGATTGCTTGAATTTCAATTTTCAAACAGACATTTTCTCCAAACATGTCTGACCAAAGGTGACATCTACATACATTCAGGCCAGGAAGCTCATCAGTAGTTGACAACTATGATGGAGGCAACATCCCTCTGATACATATTCAAAGGCAATTCATCACAGTAGTGCATTTGAGTGTAGAATCCTTCTATCTTGTCACTTACTAATCAAATTATGTTTACAATTAATTGAGAACCCCTCCTTATCAATCAATGGATACTCACCACAATAGCTCAATGGTAGAGCATCAGCACTGAAAGTCAAAGACCTATGGTTTGAGTCCTGGAATGAGCTTTTAAATCTAATTTAACTTTCCAACCTCATCCTGAGCACAGTCAGTGTTGTACTTTAATTTTACCAGTATATTAAGACTAAGCTTAACATACCATTATCCCTCAAAGTTATAAATGAAGAAATTGATCTTTGTGTAAATGTGATTTGCACCACTGATTTTTGAACATTGTCCATGAAATACTCCAGGATGGTATAAAGCAAATATTATTAAACATTAATTAACCCTAGTGATTAATTAGAAGCCTGAGTGCTGGCACAATTCACTCTCCTTTAAGACACGACATCTGAAGGTTCTGAGATTGCCTTGAAAATGTCTCAGGGTGTATGAATACTGTATATTTGGCTGTCTAATCACGGTAGGTAAGCAGTATAGTATCAACACAGAGACCTCAAGATTCATCATTCAAGTCTGTCATAACAATGAGTTTTACAAATCTGCTTCAGCCACGTATTACAGAACAGTAAATGCCTCCTTGCCATTCTTTTATTTAATCTGTAGCTTTATTTGACTTCAAAGGTTCTCATCTTCAATAAATGAACGTCTGCAACTGAATTGTGCTCAGTTCAGCATGATTAGTCTATGTATAAAGATCCAAACACTCACTAATTTTAACATATAGCCTTATATTGTCCAAGCTTCTAAGCTTAACACACATCGTAAAACAGCACTTAATTTGCTGCTAACCATTTGCAACAGTTCTCAGTGTAACTGTATTATTCACTTGCTGTATGTCCAAGCATTCAACTGCAAAAAAACTACCACCCCTAGGTAGTCTTGATGTACGTGTCGGTTTTGAGATTGTATTTTCCCAGAACATCCCTCCATTGACCCTGAGAAATTTCCATAGTTGCTTCATAGCTTTGGATCCACTTTCCACACCTTGCTGCAGAAATTTTGCTATAGAATTTAAAAAATTTAAGGAAATCTATACAAGAATTAAATGAAATCTTTCTGGTAACTTTTGAATTTATTAATAATTGATACTAACATGTATAATGGGCTGTCCAGTAGCCAAAAATCACACTTTTAAAATTTGTGTGGATACTTTTAAGGCAAGAATGGCCAAAACTGACTGGCATGAAACTTGGTATATAACATACCTTAGGCTCCACTTAAAAAATAAGCTCTTGTTTGTTCAGTCTTTTGAAACAGTGGAAGTGGGAGATAAAGAATTCGCATGGCTGGTACAGTAGCTAGCACAATGAGTTGCCACACGAAGCCGAACTGGGTATGTGCAACCGGTTTTTACCTTCCCCTCCCATGTCATAAAAGACTGAATGAAGTATGCGGGTGGATCCGTAAGTAACACAGTAATTTTTTTGTACGTAATAAAAATGGCACACATGTTATTGTCGACTTATGAGTATCGAGGTGTTGTGCAATTTTTGTGGGCAAAAGGACATAACCCAAGTTGAATTCACCAGGAAATGTGTGCCGTATATGGAAAAGACTATACAGTGAAGCAACATCTCTAGATGGTCAACATTCTTCAAAGAAAACTGTGAGAACCTTACTGATTCACCACGTTCTGGGCAACCAGCAGCAGCTGCAACACAGTGGAATGCCACAGCCACTGAGGCGGCAATTTTGAACGACCAGCAGATCCATCTGTAAACCTTGTTTGAGCAGTTTAGCATCTCTTACAGTACAGTGTATGGTATCATGCATAACACACTAAAATTTCATAAAGTTAGTGCCTGCTAGGTTCTTAAGAATCTGATAGATGCCTACAAAGGCCAGCAAATAATGACACGCTTGGATCACTTAATGCATTACATTGCAGAAGGGAATGACCCTCTGGAAGGAATTGTAACTGGTGACAAGTCCTGAGCATAAAACCACACATCTGAAACGAAACAGGCCTCTATGGAGTGAAAACACACCGACACCCCCGCAAAGAAAAACTTCTGCGATGCAATCTGCAAAGAAAGTGCTTGTGACAGTGTTCTAGGATATGCATGATGTCTTGCTGGTAGACTTTGCTGAACGAGGGGCCACTGTGAATGCTGCAAGTTACAATAAACATTGGTGAAGTTGCATTGTGACCTTTATGACAAATGATGTGACATTAGCGAAAATGTTAATCTGCTTCATGACAATGCTCAATCCCATGTTGCAGTTTCTGTTCATGACAAAATTTGGTTGGGAGGTGCTCCAGTACTCACCTTATAGTCCAGTCCTTGTACTGTCAGACTTTCATATTTGGTCCCATGACAAAATTCCTGAATGGCTGTGGCTTTGATTTAGATGCAAAAGTGAAACACCTGTGTGAAGATGGTTGCACTCCAGAAAAACAGAATTCTACGAACAGAGTATAATTACAGACCAGGATATGAGGTGAAATAAAATGCTCAAAGTGGTAAAAATACTCAGAGCAGTGAAATAAAAAATCAAGGTATGACAACTGAAGTGGAATAAGTATCGTTTTTCTATTGAAATAATCATAATTAAATTATCTTAAAAAAAGATCACATAGAAATGAATAGCAAAAATTTGTCTGTCTGTCTGACAATAAGTTTGCATATACCGAAAAGGCTCTCTCACTATCCATATTTGTAGTGGAAAACCATACTGCCTTCAAGTAGCAGCTTAAAAAATCAGGATATTCCTGCATCAGCCCCTTCAGTAATTCAGGTTCCACGTCCTACTTCACATCAATTGTCTTTGCCTAATGCTGCAATGCTAGGTATCCCTTCAGAAATGCATCTTTAGAGAGGCACTTCAGAAGTGGAATCTGACTCACGTGTGACACGAGCTCATTGAATATGGGTGCTATCAGTAAATTAGATAACTGAAAAAGCTGGGCAGTTGAGCAAAAGATTTTTCCTGCAGGATCTTTTGCCAACAGCTTCTCCAGTTATTCAGTGCTGCCATTGGCTAATTTCATCACTTGAGTATCCTCCCTCTGCTTGCTTTCATCCTTTTGCTTACGCAGGATTAATGATGTTTCCTCTCCAGACACCTTGTTTTTTTACGAGCCGCACTCCGTCAAGCAAAGCAGTCACTCTTGGCACAAGCTTGTGCGCTGTAGGATTTGACACCCCTTCAAAAATTGAACAATCTCAGAAATAGTGCAGCAATGCTCTTTAGCAAAACAAATGCAGTTTCTGTCATCATTTGGAAGCTCTTTAAACTAGCTGACTGCCAGATTAGTCAGTCAGTTGCTTGAAGTACTCAAGGAGATCGTTGAAGTATTCAACATGCAGAACAGATTTTATCCATGAAACCCACTGAGTTAACACAGGAATTGGAAACATCTTTGCTTCTTTAGCACCAGCATGTTTATACTTCAAAAAGGTTATATACTGGCGTGTCCTGTTCCTAGCATTCTGGAAGGCTGCATTAACCATAAAATATACAAATACATAAATAATAAAAACTTGACATCATCTGCAGCATTTGTTTTAAAATCGGTTTCGTAAAATAAAATTTCACAGCTTCAATTTAAAAAACTGAAATTCATTTCGTACAAATACGTGATTTTGGTAACATATGCATCACTCGAAAATTTCACGGTTATGATTAATACCAGAAATCCGAGCCTCTAGATATAATGAAACTGGTGCCATGCACCTATGTAGTAGAGTAGCTAAAGGATGTGGGTTCATTGTTATGTAGAATTTAGTGCCTTATCTATTAAACTTCTTTTGAAAAAAAAATTACTGTAAATTACTCATTGATACACCCTCGTATATATGGCAACCCATTGGCACCATTATTTAAATACCCATAGAGCTGTGCAAGTATGCTTTAAAGTTTAAAAATTCCTATGAAATGCATTTATATATTTTTCCTGAAATTTTGCATGCATGATACTGGAACAAATTTTAATGGTCTAATATCATATTGGGTGTAGTATATCTCAAAACTGTTCTCCAAATAAAGGATGACAACTTTTTGCATTGCCAAACACTTTTGACTATTTTTCCTCGTACTGTAATTCTTTTCTTGTTTAAAAGTGGAATATTCGCCAAAAAGCTGGCTCATGTTTTAGCTTGCAGTCTCAACTGGGTATCCTTAGTTAAAGGTCGACCACTAACATTGTATTATGGCAGTGTTATACTTTGAATCAGCTGATGAGCTATGTTGGTACTGAAGTCCAGAACTTTTTCTCAAAAGTTATTTTTATGAAACGCAATGAAACAATTGAGTACATACATGACTAGCAAATAGAGAAATATTTTCCTTAGTTGTGCGTCCCACTATAGCAAACAAAGCTGTCACCTAATCTTGCAAATTGACAGCTACCATTCCTTCTGGTACTCAATGGCACATTTTGGTTTCTTTACCTCCTCTCTGGGTATCTAATTGTCCTTAACTTGCCTGTTGCTGTAATGTTAGAAGCTTAGTGATGTTGGACAAAGGACTACCTAGCAGAACTAGAAGGTCTGGATGATGTGCAAGCTGAGGTAGCACACAAAGAATAAGCAGACATAGTCCAAACTAGGTATATAGGAAGAAATTTTATAAAACAAGCTATGTAAATTGATATGTGCAAATAAATTCATTCGTTCATTCAATGCTCATACCATGAAGTTTTGAATGCAGGTACTCAGAACTTACCTTTCTGAAGGTGTAATGCCAATGTTAGATGACTTTTCTTAAATATTTCACATTTCATATCATCTTGAAAATAACCACCTGCAAGGAAGTAATTATGTCCTCACTTGAAAACTGTATATCAACACTTCACCAAAACAGGCTTCATCCATATTTACTGTACACAGACAACTAAAAGAAAACTAGAGATGGCAGCATCACAGTAATTGGCCTCCTGTACAGGAGACAGAGTTGCACCAGCAAGGCAACTGTAGCTCCTCTGCTGCTTCTAAGTGTCGTAATGGTAACAGGATGCTTGCAGGAGAACTTGCATGTCTGGCTTCCGTGCCGCATTCACACCTTGACTTCCTCTCTAGCATTCTCCAAGAACGTTGGCAGTTTACACAAAATAACAAGCTTGCATTATTAATTACTGGATGACAAAATGGTTTATAAAAACAAGTTATAACTTCAAAAAGCGAGGCTGCCTAGCCCCCTCCAGTCAGCCATCACTGTTAGGTTCCCTACCTAGTTTCTTTGCGATCTGTTTACTTCATGCAAGATAGCTGCCCTGTATATCGTGAATTTTAACATTTTCATCTCATACATTTTAGTATTTGCAGCCACATAAACAAAACACATGTTTAGATGCATAATGCCACCAAATATGTATATTAACTCCTTTTGAATGAAAATGCTAAATAATGTTGATAGCAAGGACATTAGATTTAATGAAAGCAATTTTTTTTTAATTAGGAGTAGAAGCTTATATCAATTACAACAGAAGCTAGTGCAAAAAATGTCTACAATGTCGGAGGTGAATATGTAGCAAATTTGACTCAAAGCAGAAAAATAGTTGTCATTAGAGGTTAGCTAGCATTCAGATGTTTTTCATCTTAAGTTACAACCTATGGCTTGGAAATAATAATCAAACCTTCTTTTGGTCTTCCTTTAAATTTGTGATGAAGAGACTCCTACAATTTACAGATTAGCTGTAGCTTTGCAAATATGGTTGGGCATGAATTTTGGATTGTATGATAATTATAAATACAAATATTGCTTTATGCCCATCTCGTTGAATTAATATTGTGCTTAGGGTTATATTATGGATGTTTTAATGAACTTTACCTTTATACACGTGAGTGTATGGTTCATTACATCCATGATGCTCTTTCACTAAGTTCCAACTCAGTTGCACTATTACAAGCATTTAAGCTTATGATGGGCTAGCAGTTCATGTCACAGCATCTGCTAGTTATAGGAACTGTCTGCACTACACTCTCTTATAATGCTCATTCTTGCTTTATACAGTTCTGAATGCTTTTAACACTTACCCTTGCAAAAAGATTTTGGGTTATTTTAAAAACCTAAGAGCGAGAATCTTACATGCAATTAAATCCCATACTATTTCCACAACAAATTTGTCATTTTTAAAATGCAAAAGATTGATGAATCTTATATGTAATTAATCCCATTGCTTCCACAACCCAGGCGTAACTATAAGGAAAGAGCATGTTCTCATGACGGGCAAGGTTAAAACTTCCATGCGTAACCTACCCTCTGTACAGCTTTCCAGTAACCGTAACTTGGGAAATAATGGAAAAGTGGAGCACTCTCAATGAGCAAGAAAACGGCATAAAGTCAACATAGGGGCTAGATGGATAAAGATAATGGTGCACTCGGGGGAGGGGAAGAAGAGAAGAAAAGGAAGAAAAAAAAAAAGCCATTCAGAAAGAAGAGGACATTCCCAGAAAATTCAAGATATATATCTTAAATATATTTTAATCAAAATCATCCATTTTTGAAAAAATACAAATTTTCAAAAAATGTTCCATGTAAAGAGTAGTCTGGGGTGGGGGTTTCGTTTTTGAGTTATGCTTCTCCCTCTCACACACACCTTTTTCTAAAAATGCTTTTTTTTTATTTAGGTGGTCTCAAAAACATATATTCCTGGTGAAATCTCAGTATCAAATTTTTGGGTGGAATGCAATACTTCTACTTACTATACGTAGTAGAGAAAGTAAAATTGTGGAATGTTACACGCAATTAATCCCTATGGCTTCCATGACAAACTTGCTAGTCAATCACACTATCAGCCACGTTTTTAGCTAAATGCACATCTTTATGGTACCAACATTTGCTACATACTAACTCTTTACAGATTATGATTAGATCAGACTTTTGTAGAAATGTCTGAATTAACAATGCAAATGTGATCAGAATTATTGCAACACAATACTCATCCGAGTTCTTAAAAACAAATTATCCAATGTACTACCAATGCCTATATCGTCTATAGAGATCAATGTAACCACCGACAAAATGATACATCAAATTTAAGTTATTGCAAATAGAAAAAATAACAGGCCCTACTTTTCTGAACATCGCTAAGGACCATGATTCACAGTAAAGATTATAATGGCAACCCATTAGAAAAGGCAATAACATAAGTTTTCAGCAGTATTTTTTCCTACAGAACCTGATAGGTGACAGGACTTCAGTAGGCAAAACTATTTCTGCAATCATTTTTATTTAACAGTCCATTGACAAGAGGCTTTATAAACCAGAGTAACATTTCATGGCTAACGTGATGAAAAACTGCCGTTCACTGTAATTTCACATGCACAGAAAACCCCTTAGTGAATTACCATCACCTCCAGTGTTTTAATTTTCCAATTCTACAAAAATGTTCCCTAGAAAGCGAAGTGACCCAGGTCTGAGTTCAAACAAATTTCTCAATGATATTTACACTGGCTGCTAAACCAACACCATCTAAGAGATGCCTATTAAAACAAGATGACTAACCATGTTGGCCACTGGTTGCAGCAAGCTGTGTAGTCATTTAAAGTTAAGATGTATTTAACAACAATCTTATCCCCTTACCTCGTGTAAAGGAAAATCTAATTCACAAAAAACGTGGAAAATATGAACAATTATCATGGGCTGGATCATAAAAATAACCACAAACGCCCATTTGGGGTATATGTATTATAAATTCAGTTACTGCTCACTGTATTGCAACTGGAATATTAAGATGAAAAAGCAAAACCTTCAAATTTTTGGAATATGTCTATTTTGTTCGTTAAGATCCATGCCGATATAAAGAAAAATTGTTGTCAAAAATCATCTGAAAGTTCCAGGAATGTTTAAAATTTCCAATCTCTGTATATACATTTAGATTTACTTCCAAAGGATGACGTTAATAAGTTAATTTCATGCTGATGAGGGTGATAAGAGTAAATCACTGGTATTGTTAAATTATATCACACTAATGCCCATTATGTCAGTTATTTAGATGGAAAGTACTATTATTGCCTCATCTTAGAATTAGGAGACAGCCCCCATCCCACCCCACTAAAAAAATGAAGCACAGTATGAATCTGAAAATATGGAACAAAAATAAACCCATATATACGATAAAAATATGTTAACCCTAAAACAATTGGCGAGGTGGAAAAGGTAATTTTGCATATTGCAGGTGCAGAATGGAACTTTGCAACAAGATTACTACTATGGCTTGCATACTATAAAATGCAAAGCTTCAGTGAATGTAATTTGTTAGTGGATGGAATGGCAAATGAACTAAAATTATCATCCTACAAATATTTCCTTTCAACAAATAGAAATTGTTAAAATTATATTCTTCCTTTCTTGGTATGTTAAGAGTTTTAAATGCAATTCAGCTCATTTAAAGGATTTCATTTATTATGTTATGAAAGCTACACAATGCAAAATGAATACTCCCAAGTAGTAAATAGTAATGTTTAACAGATAAAAGTAAACACAAAAGTGATGAATTGCTGCCACCAAATCCAATATGGAAGTGCATCACTCCACTGCTAGATAGTGCCACAAACGACACACTAGATAATACACCAGGATCCAGTTGGTCACTTCTAACGAGAGCAAGTAGTTGTCAAAGCCAGTCAAGGCACAAAAAATTGGAACAATTTTTCCAAAAATTTAAACATTACCAAATACTTTTACATGCTTATATACCCATTTAAAATTTATATAGCCAGTTACCTATTAGACTAAACAATAAGTGCAGAAAATGGATGCATTATACATATACAGTGGAATCTCATTAGCACGTTCCTCATTAACACGTTTTCCCGTGAACTACGTTCAATTATAAATGTCCCAGTACCAAATGTAATAAATAACATTTGCTTAGTGCGTTTTCCCGGTCCCGCCTACTACGTTTGAAGTCTGACATCCGCATTCACTGTTTTGGCCAATCCTTGATCGGTCCAGTGGGAGTAGGCACTTAACATGTTCAAAGTTTGACGTCCTCATTGGCTACTTTAGTCAATCCTCGGTAATGGGGTGGATACCGGCAGCCAATCACATGCATGTATGTAAATATTTGTGACACGATTTGTGTGGGCGGGATAGAGAATGCTTTACCTTGGCGTGGTAAATGCCAACGATAGTTTCTACTGTTGAGTGTTGACCAAACATACGTAGATTTTAACTTTTCATTTGCAATGAAAAAAAGAAAGTGTAGTAAATAACCAATAGTGAGAAACTGAAAATCCTTGAAATAGATCACAATCCAAATATGAAACATGTGGATATAGTGCGGTTAAACATTCCTCCGTCAACCTTAAACGCAATTGTTAGCAAACTTAAATTGATTAAAACTCCTTTTAAAGAACAGAAAAATGCAAAAACAAAACTTTCCTCTCGGAAAATACGATCAGAATGAAATTTGTTGCATGGAAACACTTACCGTATTAAATATGCCAAAGATACATTCGCCTATTTACTCATAACATGATGCACGCTCATAATTTTTTTTCTCCTTTTTAGCAGAAATTATCATACGTGTAATAAAATGCACAGCAAAGCCAATCTTGTCGCTTCCATAATTCGCAATTTATTTTCTCAAAAATCCAAGTTGACCAACATAAAAGCTTGAATTATTTCTCAGGCTTTGTGTATCCAAATCCATTTGAACACACATTGAATTCAACACGGATTGTACTCAAAATCAATTTCAATTACCCATGGAGACGTAGTAATTATTAGATTTTATTACATAACTATGATCTTAAATTTCGTATTTTGCATTTTCGTTAACACGTTTTCCATCCTATGACGTCCAAATCCTTAGGTCCCTGCAAAAACGTGGTAACCAGATTCTACTGTACATTACAAACTGTGATACTTGCAAAAAACGATATAAAGAGTGCCCTGCAAATATGAGAAATTGGACAGTAATGAGCTTATGTATGTATACACATCTAGATTGTAAATATTAAAAGACTTGCCCTGAATTTCTGGTCGGCAAAAAATGTAATGGCATTTAACCCCTGTTCCTTCAAATATTCATCCTTTGGGAACTTGAACACACAGCCTTTACTGCTATTCTTATAAATTCCCATGCTGTTGGGAAGCAGAACTTAAAAAATCTGATGTGTTACACTCACATGACTTTCTCTACTCTTGTATAAACTATTTTTACAAACTCTCATTCTCCATCTATTTCATATTAATCAAGATAAACATTTGCAGAAACGATCTTTTGACATCAAAGAGAATTACATTTTACACGTATCAACCAGTACTAAAACTATTTGACTATTTATTTAAAGGTGAGTCGGAATTGTTACACTAACATCACTTAAGTTTACTCACTTAACATGTTTCGGGAAACCGTTGTTCCCATCCTCAGAAGGTTAATTCGACTTAACCTTCAGTCGAATTAACCTTCTGAGGATGGGAACAACGGTTTCCCGAAACATGTTAAGTGAGTAAACTTAAGTGATGTGTAACAATTCTGACTCACCTTTAAATAAATTCAATACACATCACTGTTTCTAGCTTCTTTTCATTACAATATCAACGTATTTGACTATTGCTTAAGGCCTACTATGTTCCCCTTGTTTTGTATTTGCAAGGGCAATATAGAAATACAGTAGCCTTTAAGCATAGACAAATCTCTTAATAGCTGGTTGCTATGTGCAGCACCATTCTCTTTGCCACAGATTAATACTCTTTGCATATCCATGACACAAAAAAAAAATGAATAATGAATTCCCATTTGGGAAAAAGTATAAGTATTGGAAAATTTAAGGGAATAACAAGCAATATCTCGAAAATGGTTCACTTAACAAAAAAAATGTATATGATATAAATTGTGTATTTTAATGTGTTCTACATTTTTTGTGTAGTAAAATTTTGTCTATCTCTTATGGTTTACCAGTTATGCAAAAGTTGTTCACAATGAAGAATACTTTTGGAGACATTCCCAGAAAATTCAAGATATATATTTTATTTGTCGTGAAAGTATCTTAAATATATATTTTAATCAAAATCGTTAGAGCCATTTTTGAGAAAATTAAAATGTTCGAAAAATGTTTCATGTAAAGGGTAATCTGGGGTGGGGGGATTTTCTTGAAAACCTTCGTGTTGCATCTCTGGAAGATACTGAACCTAAATACAAAGTTTGGTGTTTATCCGACTGTTTGTTTCTGAGTTATGCTGATCACAGACACACACACGGACATGTTTCCAAAAATACTTTTTTTTGGATTCAGGAGGCCTCAAAACCTGTATTTCCGGTGAAATCTTGGTATAAAATTTTTGAGTGGAATGCAATACTTCCCCTAGTTACTAAACGTAGTACAGAAAGTAAAAAAATTGTTGAAAACATATTACAAACACCAACTATGCAATAATCCTCCTAAATCATACAACATATTCAATGTTTGCTAATTTCCATAAAAGCTGCAATATTCTCTCTAGCAAACATAGAGTAAGTAAAACAACCATTTTGTTTTCCATGACAGTGATCCGGCCTTGTTACCCTAGGTGGTGTTGGTTAAACACTGCCTATTGAAGGTTTATTACTGAGAATCATCTTTAGAATACAGCAATTATGCCCACACCATTGTTCAGCTTAAACCGTTGTCTAAATATTCACTCTGCAAACAAACCTTAATGCCCAATAAGTAATTACTTTATTTCCTAACGCACAGCAGCAACATATCAATTTGTGTCCATGACAAAATATACACAGAAACCCACTTCGTAAGAACCTGCAACAAATAGATCTGCTGTCTTACTGTAGTGCTAGAACCAATTTTCAGATGACACTAGATAAGAGCCCCCCCCCCGGGCTCCAAAAGTTTTGCACGCAGAAGAATTGGGCGAATTTCATATTGTAGCCTATTAGCTTGTGGAGAGACATTGATGAAGGTTCTGGAAATTATGCTACCATAAGGAAACAAATTTTGAATTAGATCAAGGGTAATATATAGGAATTTGTGTGCAAGAGCAGGGAAAAATAATCCAGTCTTCATTATATCTTTCTTTTTTTTGTAAATTTTATTTTTTTCTTTTTATATAACTCTCTGAATACTTTCACACAGATTCCTGTACAGGAGGTTCATATCCTTCAGGACGATCCACCTTTGCACCTGGTTCATCTGTACCTCCCTTTCCATCACCATGCAATTCCAGTAGTTTTGATAGTTCAAATCTGGGCTTCTTCAGCACTTTAACCTGAACAAAAGTTATAAGTATAATTTTTTTTCCCCCGTTTGTATTAATAAAACACTGAAAGAGAAACTTAAGTATAAGATTACAGGTGCTGCGTAGAAAGATGAAATGTCTTATCTTTCCTGCAATAGACATGTCAATGGCTTATTTGTTATAACTTCATATCTATTATTCTATATTTGCAGAAATACTAATTGGAATTATAATCTGCAAGGCAACATAGAAGAAAGATTCATAAGATATAAATTTATTTTTGCTTATGATTTAATATCCATAATAAGATGGAATATTGTGTATGACAAGGTTGTGATATATATCAGATCCCTTGGTAAATCACTGTTTCCATAGTCTTGAGTTTAATAAAATTTAGGGTATATTAATTTGTGAAATAAATTTGTTCATTCTTTGGAATGCACAAATCAGACGGGTTAAGTTGCAAATCATGTGAACAGGATCACAATGTATGATCTAATGCCATGTATCTCCTCACTTCATAAACCTTTTTCAAGTTACAAAACCTCATACTTTAACAAAACTATTAAGTCATAAGTAAGGACTCTTTAGTGTCTAAAGGGTTTTCACAAATTTTAATGAATCAAAAGTATGAAAAACACCTAGTATAGCTTGACATACCTTGCGAATATACACATCATGGAGGGGATAGATTCCTTGGCACGCCTTTTCAATATCCTTTGCAATTGAATCTGGGAGAAGCTTATTCACAACTTCTTTCAAATCACTAGAGGCAATGTCACGAGTGATGATCTCCACCATCTTCTTTCGAATGGATCGTACCTAAGGAGAAATTCCAGTGCAACTATTATACCCGTCATACACACATGCCAAAACCTAACTTACGTGAAACGCAATAACCTCAGTTGGTAGTGCATGTTTTTGTAATCATTCTATCATGCTATGAAGTTCTCATCACTGGTAACTGTTTATTGAAATCTTGCTTTCCAATCCAAACTTTTCTACGATAAGCAAGTCACATTTTTTTCTCTCTCCTACCATGAGGGTAAATTCTCACCTCTTAATTGCTTTTTCTTCTTCTCAATTGCTTATAATCACTTGTAACAAGCACTTAAAAGGTATTTACTACATAAAATGCACACAAGTTTTATGATTAAATTGGTTGCATTAACCATAAGTAGTAGTGTTGCTAGTTTTACTAATTTTGCAAACTTGTTAAATGTTCCGTAACAACAACTTTAGCCTCTTGATGAATAGGAAACAAGACAGCCTTTCAGGCTATAGCAAGTTGCAGTGAAACCAAGGGTCCTATGTTTTTCAGACTTAAGTAAGGTTGATTTAGGTTTCGTGTATATGTATGAACTGATGTTACTGCAATTACATATGACTTCAGTCATATCAGCTCATACACACACGAAATCCAAGGCTAATCTTGGGTTAAATCTTCTAGAAATCATCTGTGGCTCGTTGCAGCCAAAAGACCTATGCTTGTTTTCTACTTATTCTAAGGCTACAAATAAGTTCAGTCTTGTGGAACATGTAGCAAATTGGCATCTAACCTCAGTATGAAACTTTTCCACCAAACAAACGAAATCAGCGTAACACAACATTATTTCATTTATTTTTTTCGAGCAGCCTAACTTCTGCTTAATCACCTTATTTAAGTTACAATGCCTATTATTAAACTCGGCGCCAATCAAGAAGGTGATTGACAGTTACTAACCACATGGCGGAAAGCCTTAAATGAATAGGAGGGGATGAATACGTCACAGCGGTCGTCATAGCAACCATTAGAACCAAGACATTTCTATAGCAACGATAGATGCAAATGCGTTGTTGCAATATTGTAACACGTGATTGGCATGACGTGCCAGGCGAGCGACCATTGCAGTAACATGAACTTAAGTATTATCTTCTGCTGTGGCTGCAGTTATAAACAATTCCTCCTTTTAGCTTGCTTGTGTGTTTGATCAGTTTAGAGATTGCCTGCATACTGAAAAGTTCTTTTGCGTCGACGTATTTGTATGGTATTTGCCTTGTGTTACGTGTATTTGTGCGTGTGTGTGTTGTGTGCGCATTTATAATTGTGTTTAATGGATATTTAACAATATCCAAAAATAGTGACAAAGATAGTGTAGCCAAACAAAACCTGGGCGCACTAGGGGAACCGAATAAGTCTATCAAGTGAGCAGCAGCAACAACAGCAATGCAAGTGATTCGGAAATCAGTGGCATTTTTCCATTAGAATAAGCATCAATATTTCACAGGTATGTTTCTTCTGTTAACGCAGATCTTTACACTGATATATTCTTGCATGATCTATCCTCTGCACATATTCATTTTTTTTACAATAGTATCCGCTCTACAATGCAGACGCAACCCAGTCCCCTTTGACATGCTCTCCACATGGTCGCGATGAGTGGCAACATCGCCTCTCTCGCTCCGCGAAATGTCAATCACCTTCTTGATTGGCGCCAGGTATAGCTGAATGAGACCTGTAATGGCACATAGCATAAGATGCATAATTTAAAAGTTATTTGTAATTGCAACTTTCCTACATAAATTAAACTCACCTGCGTATGCTGTGCATAGCAAGTCTTTCTTTGTGACAGCTGGTCTTTGTTTGTGAAGCCAATGCAGAATACACGGAGAAGGTAACCATCGGTAGTCTTCACATCAACATTTGCCTCAATAAGCGTCTGAAAAGTAAAACTTTACTTATATTTTTTCTGTATTTAGGCAATAAACATGCACTTAAGAGTGAAATCTTACTTGGTAAATAGGTGCATTTTTAGTCTTCATATTTATACTAGCTTTCCTTTTCCTGTTATGTAACCTCACATTCTCATACAGGCACAACAAATTTGAACAAATTAACCCAACAGTTTGCTTCAGTTGGTAGTGCATGTTCTTTGTAATCATTTAGTTCATGCTCATTACTATCATCATTAACAAACTTTGTTTATACAATGTTATGTAAAATTAGACTTCATAGACATTGCACCACTGCACCCTTTCTCGCTGACATTGTTTTTACATGCTGTGTGATGTAACATTTTGGTAACTCGTAGAAGGAAGGTGCACCACTGCACCCTTTCTCGCTAACATTGTTTTTACATGCTGTGTGATGTAACATTTTGGTAACTCATAGAAGGAAGGTCACTACTCCTGAACTACATGCCATTACCTGTTTATTTCCGTAATGTTGGGTGCTTACATATACTCATGTAGTATCACTCTGCACTCACATCTTGTCATGCCATGAGGAGCTTCCCCTTTTCACCAACTCCCAACAAATTGCTTTTGAAAGCTCAAGAAACCCTCAGTCTAAGAAATATGGCAAGTCCATAGTAACCCAAACATAACTTGGTGGGTCAGGCAGGATGTGCAATGGCATCTAAGATAACAGCCATGTCCACTAATAACATTCAGTATGCTTTTGACTCTCGTACAGAGAGGTTGTTCACTGATTAGCATTTAAAGTGCTTTTTTTAGTGTACTGATAGTGTCTAATTTTGAAGATTTAGAAGCTAGTAACAGTGATGTGTCATAATTTAAAATAAACAGAGTTGAGAGTTGTTACACTACATCACTAAAATATTCTTACTTGAACGCGTTTCGGGAGATGGCTTGTTCGCATCATCAGCATGTTCTCAACTGATTTTTCCGGTCATTGTCTGGGGGATGTGTGTGGCTAGTGGTGTTCTCTGGTGCTGGGCTGATGAACCTCCAAAGGCTGCTGTGTGGTGGCAGTTCGAAATTCATTAGATGATTCCTGTGTTTGACAATATGCATTTTTTCCCAGATGTCCAATTCATTGCTGCTGTTGATCGGTTTTAAGAGTTTTATGTGATAGTTTTATATTTTAGTGATGTAGTGTAACAACCCTCAGCTCTCTTTATTTTAACATACTGATAGTGTGTATGCTAAAAGTTAATAGTTAAACATAGACTTGGTGTAAATAATGGAAGATAAAAAGAAACAGCCAATTTTGCACAAGCATACGAGGGATATAATAACAAGGTGTATTCCAACTTCAAGAGAGAAGCATATGTTGGCAAGCCATTATGCAGCATTGTCAAATATTAACACAAAGCCTAGGCTCGAGAAGGCAGATTATCAGAACAGGTCTCTGGTAATCCCATGTTTGATTCCCCTGGCAAAAATAGGCAAAGGCTGAAACCTGCAACTGGAATGGACAAGTTTCACCTAAGCATGCTCCTTCACAAAGTTTTAGTTTTATGACAGAGGGAAATTTTCTAGAGCGAGAAAGCTAATATCGGAAATGCACAATGGCAGAAAATTTATAGTGGAAAGGAGCGACATTGCTGCGGCCAGAATAAGGTTTTTGAGAACCACGAATGAGATAAGGGCATCAGGAAACAAGGATGTTTACTGAAACATGGATATTTATCATCTTGACAAACGTGGATCATGTACATAAAATGTGCAAATCAACAGTGCATGTTTATTTAAACAAATTCAATGCAAAATAGTAATAAACAGAAAACGATGCAAATTGTGTTAAGGAGATATACTATGTACATTCATAGAAGACGAACAGGTAACATTTTATAAATAACATAAGCTAAAGCGTGTTAAATAACGGCATATGCAATTTTCAAGATGAATTGAATTTAGGAATGAATCTTAAACATTTTCTTTTCTTTTTACTCCCTTGTCTCTTAACTGCATTATGTTATACAATTTTTACACTTCTATGTAACTGAACTGAAATAAACTTTTACTGTAAGAAATCAAAAAAAGTTTAAGATGTGAGGAATGGTAATTAATGTACTTTATACCTACACATAATAAACTGCATCAGGGTAAACAAAATTACATCTATAACAATCTGTTTTGCCTGTTGAAACACACTTCCTGACATTTATTGTGTTTATAACGAAAGAAAAACATGCAACTTTCATGGAATGCTTCTCGAATACTGGAAAAAAACTGTACCACTGTAATATGAGTCGAACAAATTTTGAGCATTTATGAAACACTTGGAATGATCTTATTTCTGCTTTACGGTTCATATTATTGTTACTTTTTTAAAATTGATTTTTATTAAGGAAGTTGCCCCTGCTTGCAATTAGTTTAGTTGTTCCCCATGGTCTAGCGGTACCATCATAGCCTCTAGTTCCTGATGTCGCAAGCTGAAACCAGGAAGAGGGCAATGGATTTCAAGTGTAAAATTCCTTAGCATGGCTCCCTCTGAGCAAAATTTCCAGTCTTTCACATCCAATATAGAACGGGACGCTAAGAACCAGAGCAGTTAAAGAGCGTTCATAAATAAAAGTGAATTTAATTTGCAATCAGTTTCCTTTAAATTGGTGAAGGGAAGTTTGTTGTAGCTCAAGAAACATGTATGACAAAATGGCAACTAAGCAGCACTGCTGTCTCTCTCCATGCATAATCAACAAAGTTAGCTGCCTGTTACTATACTTTTGCACCCAACATCATTCCAAACCCCATCCACTACATATCCATTTCTTCTTACCTCCCTTCATATGTCCCCAGCCTCTCTACATCACTTAATGTTATTGATAGGCTTTCATGGGATGTGTCTCAACTAGATGGCTTGTAAGCCATGGTCTACTGAGCTCCTTCTACCCAGACATTTTGTCTATACCTGCAGTAGACATCCTCAGTGGTAGTAGCCTGGTCAGTGTTATGATGGAAATCTTGGGTACAACTGTCAAGATGCCAAGACTTCCACCAGGTCACTTCGATAACGCTACTGCCACTGAGGATGTCCACCACAGTAGACAAAACATCTGGAAAAAAGGAGCCCAGTACATCTTGGCCTACAAACCCAGGAATCTTTTCACCTGATTATTCTATGTTATTTTAACCACATGCTACCTTTCACTGCATCAGTCTTGAAGAAATGCATTGGAGCTACATTTAAATGAAAGTCAGCAGTGAAAGCATGTGCATTGTTGATACCCAGAACTTTTCTTGGGCTGCACAAGGCATGTGCATTTATGCTTTGAAGAAACATCTATGAAGTGATACATTAACATGCAATATTTAAGCAGTTTTTGTCAGTTTACAATTTGGGGATTTACCTGGTAACAATAAAATGCTACTAACCTGCCATTTCTTCACCATTGATCGTAGCTTATCAGTGGTGAGATCCATACCATGGAAATTGGTAAGGACATTTCTTCCTTGAACATCCTCAGCAATGAGGCGAAATTTACGGAATGAGCGCTCTGCATCATTGTCATTCTGAAGATCAGCCAAGGAAACTTCAAAGACTCTATATTTCAGTCCTTCTGAGGCAATTTCTGTAACAGGAAGTACAGTAAACATCCTTATCCACATTAGTTTTAATGCAACTGTAACTGCATCACTCCTAGTTGGTATAGAGAAGACTGGTTTTGATATAAATCAACTGCAAGTAGTGTTCCATAAATATGCTCCACTTGCAGTCCCAAGAAAGATAGAAACATCAGCAAAATATATACACAGTATCATAATTACAAGTCAATATTATCGTATAAGATGCAGTTGTCCTGCAGCATACTTCTCCTTAACCTCTCTTTATTGGTGGTTATTTCTATTATTAATACACCTGACCTTAAAAAGGCTTGCCATTTGACACAGAATAACCAACTATTTTCTTTTTGCACAGCTCTGTTTTTTGTCCTGTATCTGAACATCAACATAGATCTATTTTATTTCTCTGACAATCTGATAAATTGCAAATAACATGCCAAAAATGAGTGTCTCAAACAAAGGAAAGATACTGATGTGATTACATTGAAAAATATAGCATGATAGGAGAAGCTTTGTTAAAGACAGTGCAAGTAATATGCCAAAAATTAGTGCTCTCAAGGCAAGATACAGTTGTAAGCATATATGGCTTGATCTGCTCAAATTTTTGAAGCACACATCAGGTATAAAGCAACAAGTAGTAAAAATTGAATAACTTTTTGCCAATCAATTAAGAGTAAAGGGAGGAGGGGTGGGGGGAGATCATTAATTCTGCCTCAAGAAATTCCATTGAATGTAAAATTTCAATACCTCATATCTTACATTAAAAACTAGCCACTACTTATGAAGATTTCTGAAGCAAATAGAGGTAAGCTTTACGATTCTGACAATGCTAAAGCCTTTCAAATGGTTAAAACCAATAGTACTGGCTTTGGTCAAACTATCATGTTGAATATGTAGAAAATGTGGAGGAAAAAAAAAAAACTAAGGTATTATGTAGAGGAACAGAAAATAAAGAAACAAACACTTTGAAAAGCCTTATAATTAACATTGGTGCACCTCATCTTATCTTTCAATGTTGATGCAATAAAACAACTCAGAATATGTTTTACATCAATATGAACATGAATGTGCAATTCAGTTTGACCTGTCATCCTCCGTGGTGTAGTGGTTACCATGCTAGTCTCTAGTTTTGGGCGTAAAAATCCTCAGCATAGCTTCCTTCAGAAGGGAAGTAAAGCCAGCGGTCCCGTGTCATATATTTACGGCACATAAAAGAATCTCCGACCTGATAAAAATGCCTTCACGCAAAATTTCAGGTCTTTCACTCCCAATATACAGAGAGCCAAAATACTACGAACCAGCTGCTCTGTTTTTCCTGTCAGTGTCCTCTGCCGCTATCATAGAAAGGTGCAGATGAAACCATACAACATTTTTAAAACTAATGTACATACTGAGACTTTCACGGCCGGCGTCATAACTAATAAATGAATTACAACTATCCGGGCTTATAGGCTGTGGTCTAGAAGGCATCGTGGATACCGACATTTCGCCAAGTACATCGCTTGGCATCTTCAGGGTGAAGCGATTCAGTATCTACGGTGGTCGGAGTCTGAATGTGGAGACCGGAGGATGGCGCTCTTATATAGTGGGGGTGGGCGGGGCTTACTGTGAGGTCCTACTACAGGGCACTTTGTAAACACCTGCAGATGTACATAGGCACTACTATGTGCAGCGTGGGCACGAGACTGAAAGAACACGAGCGTCACAGCAGATTGGGACAAACAGAAAAATCATCCGTGGCAGAACACTGGTTATTATTCAGCCATGACATCAGCCTCAAAGAAACCGAAGTTTTATCTACAATTACGAACTACCATGCTCGACTACAGAGGGAGGCCATTGAAATATATAAACACAAAAAGAATTTTAACCGGAAAGAAGCTCTCCATGTGCATAAAGCCCCTACCTATCTTGGAGAAACAGATACATAGAAATAGCAGACATAATAATACCTCGCCAAACCCACCCACTCCCAGAGACGTGAGCCAATCACTGCACAGGACCTCACAGTAAGCCCCGCCCACCCCCACTATATAAGAGCGCCATCCTCCGGTCTCCACATTCAGACTCCGACCACCGCAGACACTGAAGCACTTCACCCTGAAGATGCCAAGCGCTGTACTTGGCGAAACATCGGTATCCACGATGCCTTCTAGACCACGGCCTACAAGCCTGGATAGTTGTAATTCATTTATTAGTTATTTATAAAACTACTTTTAAAGACTTTATTTACCAACTTTATGAAAGGATATGCTGAATCTGGCCACCGTTGTCCATGCATTTTTTGGCACCAATTTTTTTTTAGAGTCAGTAGTTGAAGCTTGTGCATATGTGAATACAATTTTGCCCCTGTTTTTAAAGAATTGACAGGGAGCGCAATTTTGCCTTTTTCGACAAGACACTGCAACAGCTCATACGGCCAATATTTCGATGAGAACAATTGAAAGTGTGTTTGAGGACAGAATTATTAGTAGATTTGTGGCCCCCTCGGCCTAACCCCCTGCGATTTCTATCTGGGGTAACTTAAAACAAAGTGTACAGACAAACCCACACACACTGGAAGAATTAAATCAAAATACCCACCAGGAAATTGCCAGCATTTCTCAAACATGAACTACCAAGAGTGATGGATAGTTTCCTAAAGAGGTGTCAAATGTATGGACAACACAGTGGCCAGTTTCAGCATCTCCTTTCATCAAGTTACTAAGTAAAGCCTTTAAAAGTAGTTTTAAAAATCTCATGTGTTACATTCACATGACTTTCTCTACTCTTGTACAAACCATTTTTATAAACTCTAATTCTCCATCTATTTCATATTAATCGGGATAAACATTTGCAGAAGCGATCTTTTGACATGCAAAGAGAATTACATTTTACACATAGCGACCAGCTCTAAAAACATTTGACTATTGCTTAAGGCCTACTGTTTTGTATTTGCAGCAATACAGAAATAAGTAGCCTTTAAGCATAGACATCTCTCTTAAAAGCTGGTTGCTATGTGCAGCACCATTCTCTTTGCCACAGATTAATACTCGTTGCATATCCAAGACAAAAAAAATGAATAACGAATTCCCATTTGAGAAAATAAGTATTGAAAAATTTAAGGGAATAAGCATATCTCGAAAATGGTTCACTCAACAAAAATGTATATGACAAATTGTGTATTTTAACGCAATTTACATTTTTTGTGTAGTAAAAGTTTGTCTATCTCTTATGGTTTACCAGTTATGCAAAAGTTGTTCACAATGAAGAATACTTTTGGAGACATTCCCAGAAAATTCGAGATATACATTTCATTTGTCATGAAAATATCTTAAACATATATTTTAATCAAAATCGTTACAGCCATTTTTGAGAAAATTAAAATTTTCGAAAAATGTTCCATGTGAAGGGTAATCTGGGGTGGGGAGATTTTCTTGAAAACCTTTGTGTCGCATCTCTGGAAGATACTGAACCTAAATACTAAGTTTGGTGTTTATTCAACTGTTCGTTTCTGAGTTATACTGTTCAGACACACACACCCGCACGGACATGTTTCCAAAAATGCTTTTTTTTTGGATTCCGGGGGTCTCAAAACATTTCCGATGAAATCTCGGTATCGAATTTTTGGGTGGAATACAATACTTCCCCTACTTACTATGCGTAGTAGAGAAAGTAAAAACGTATGGTTTCATCCACGCCTATAATAGTGGCAGATTGCAACAAGCACTGACAGGAATAACACAGTGCAGTTGGTTCGTAGTTTTTTGACTCTCCCTGTACAATGGAACGCTAAGAACCATAGCAGTTAAACAGTGTGCATCAATAGAACTCAATTTAATGCAACCATATTCATGGTACTATTTCCCAGAGGGGTAAATTGTCATACTTTTGCCCGCATTAGGTCTTACACTTAGTCTAACGTAATGCTGCCAACATATGAATAATGCCACCGAAGCCGGCAAGATACTCAGCCTCAAAGCGTAGCCCAGAGATTGAGGGCCCTCAGCCTCAAAGTGTAGCCGAGGGATGTTTTTTAGGAGGAGTGTAGTAAGTTGCGGCTGCAAAGCAATGACAGAGCGTAGCCCAGGGATCTGCGCGCCTGAAACTTGAATGATTCACGTTCGCAGAAACAACAGCACATCGCATATTCAGTGCATTTCACTTCTTATTTAGGTAGGCAGTACCCACTTTGCATGGATAAATGGCTAGTTTGTTGTCTTCCTCACGCTATTTGCCTATATAAGTGAAACACCTGAAACGGGTGGGTAGGTGGGCACCAGATATTGGAGAGACATGTTCTAAACTCACTCCTAAGGTAATTTATTTCATTATTTTTCACTTCCTTATTCCTAATTTAGGTGGGCAAAAGTATGACAATTTAGCCTCACAAAGGAACAGTCAAAGTGTGCTTCAATCATTTTATGGTTTCTCTGTACAGTAGGAATAGTTAGCACTGTAACAACTGCAATCATCTATAATTGACAGAATAAATTTAAAAATGCAGGGAATAGCTGGGTAACCCTAAATTAGGTATAAAATCAGATGAGCAAAGATCAGGGGTATTATTTGGAATGAGAAAATGGGTGAAGCGGCCATGATGGGAAGCCATAAGGGAAGCTCTGTGTCCTAGTTTGATTTATCCCATATCAGTCTTAGATTAGCATGCATGAACGATTTGACGCTATTGTAGGTCAATGGCTAGTGGGCCAGAGTTTGGCATAAGCATATCGAGCTTATATGCTAGCCTGTGAAGTTCATATGAAGTAGAATCCCTGTGGCTCCTTGAATTATTGTAGATTACATCATGAGAATGGTGTGCAAATTGGTCCAACATATTGCCTATATTCTTTGGACATTTGCCAATCTGTTAATGATGCTTCAAAACTAATTCAGACCCAACTTACTTGTTCCTTGAGTCCTGTTGACAAGAGTTTTGCCAATCTGGCGCGTGGTAAACATGGAAGGCGCCTTAACATCATACCAATCTTTTCTTGTAAATGGGTCCACACTGAAATGCAAAAATTAAGTTTTATACTTACAGTAATCGATGATGGTATAGCCGGTATCCCTAACTATGCTTTAATCGTATAATTTTGGGTAAAAAAATTATTTTCCCCCTACTTCCTGCATAATTTCATAATGAAATGCCACGATCCAAAAACACAATGAGGTTACGTGTATTCATTAAATCCCTTATGTATATAACAGTCCTCTTGTATATCCGATGCTAAAACCTTCACTTACAAACCGTGAATCCCATTTATATTTAATTCAAAATGTTATTTAACATACTTTCATCTAACCGCATTACTTTTCATTTAACTGCACGAGTATTGCATGTAGTCGCCGAAGTATCTATCGATATCTCATTAATCCTCGAAATATGTCACTTTATAATCACATTTCTTAGTTATTAAAATGTGTATTTAATTACATATACATTATTTAACTTACATCTTCTTTTTCACACCCTTCTTTCCACCCTTAGAAAGACCTTTATTTTTACCCACTGCCATTCTACCACGCTTGTATCCAAAAGAAGACGATAAAACCGGAAGAATATTTTCTATCGAATTCAATCGAACTGGTAGCTAAGTCGATTTCCAAGTCGAAGGCGCATAGTTATTTTATTTACATGTTTAATTTTTTGTTAATTTTAGCGAATAGCAATATATATTTTATATAACATATTGTAAATAAAAAAGCATGAATTACAGCGTTACCAGTTCAAAATTTTGCATAATAATAGACACATTTCACAATACGCCCACAGCTTTCGACTGCTGGTATAGTATCGATTAGTTAATGCCAGCAGTCCAACCAGCTGACAGGGCACAATAACAATAAAAATATTTTCTGCTTTGTGTTAATATCATTGATAGCTCATAATAAATATGCATTGATATTAAATTTTTAATGCATTGAGCTCTTTTAGGCCGTTCTCGGTGAGTAGGAGATTACTAGGAACTAGCAAGAATGAATCTCCAAACTCTTTTTCAAGATTTTAACCCAAGGTAAGAAGATTAAATAAAGTAAACTGTCGTGACATTGAGATATGGTTTTTAAATTTTAGGGTATTTGATTACTTTTTAGAAACCAATCCGACTCTCCCGTACATAAATATTCTCATTTTTACACACGGTACTTTAGTTACAAATCCATAATAATTTGTGATCTGCTGCTGCAGGTGAGACTGACTTGTTAAGAAATGTTAGAAGAGAATAAATAGCTTTATTGATAGTTCCCTTTCTTCCCTAATTTGGGCTCTGGTGCAACTAAGGGTATTTTCTAGTGCTCAATATATTGAATTTTAAGTTTGCTTTAAGGTTGGTTTTGACTTGCAACTTATGGAATAAAAATAATCCAGTTTTCATATTCATCAAACAGTTGCACAAAGAGCAATATAATTAAGTGTATGACAGTAATAGATAAAGAACAATTGCTGCGTGATATTTAAAAACTGGCCACTAAATGGGGATAGTTACAATAAGATGGTTCTCTAGTGTTAACCGTTTTAATCCTAAAGGATTTACTGGTGCAACATGTATATTGGATTGTCGGAACATTTAAGTGAGAAAGAACTAAATAAAACTATAAAATATTAAATGTTTATCTCTGGGACATTGCAAATTATGATTAACAAATGAGGTATCAGAAATCTTCACACATATTTTGGCATAACACATGTATAAAAAACAAGATGCTTTACAATAAAGGCAATATGATCCAGTCATTGTATAAATAGCAGAGTAAATAGTATTGTCTCAAAACGTTCAGGTCCAATTTATGTAAAAAGTGGAAAATGTCAAACAAAGATGCCAATCAAGCTGTCAGTGATTGTTCTTTATAAACCATCATTAAATTGGCATCAAAACAAATTTTGCCACAGGCCAAATCAAGTGCTGTAAAAGAATTGAATTACTGTAACAGGTTTGACAATTGGTTTACTTTTAATGTAATTTATATAAAGAATAAACTGTACTTTCACCTAAGGAGAGAGAATGACTGAGCATTTTAAGCCCATTTTAGTTTTTCTTTAACCCTTTCAAGGGAAGGGATCCATTAAAACATCGTGAAAGTTATGTGATGAGATTTTGCACCTTCTCATGTGTTAAGAGATTTGTGAGTTGTAATAAGCTACAGATATATATTTAAAGGAAAATTTAAACTATATTGAATACACTATACATGAGAATAATTTTACATGAAAATTAAGGTGCAAACACTTTTATACATCAAAATTTAAATGGTCCCTTGTTATTAGCCAGTGACACTTTCTTAGCAATTAAAATTGTTAAAGAAACAACATCTGTGATTGACATTATTAAACATATTTGTACAGTTGGAATTGCAAGTACAATTTTGCAATAATAAATGTATCCAATTTAAACCATTGAAACTCCATTTAAGGAATACCACTAACTCAATTCCTTTTTTACCTGTGTTAATAGCGGCAAAGACCAATACAGTATAATTTGCAACCTCCCTGTAAATGGTAGAGAGATACTATTTAATTGTGAGATTGTGATCATTGATTATGAACTTCTGACGTATCTCAAGCCTAACATTAAAAAATATACCCTTGTATTCTAAAGCTAACTTTTGGTTTTGAGAACCAGAATATAACTTGAATGAAGTGTTTGTTTCTCCTTCCTCTCTATAATTTACATTTTGTCAGTTATGCAATACTTCTTCAGTGACAGTAAAGTCATATTCTGGCCAGACAGTAATGTGTGCTATGTATTTTGCTATAACTTCATAAATATTTTTGTGTCTTGACGCAATATGACTTAGTACAAATGTTAGAAGTTTTCTTACTTTTCACATGTATGGATACAAGCAAAAAATTGCCAGGCACAAATTCTATTGCTTAGAACCATCATCGGATACATAAGGAATCTTGTGCCACAGTTTATTTTTCTACATAAAGACCAGACCATTTAGTCCGCGTCATGAAAAAAGTGATTGGTGTAAAATATGGTCTGTGAAAAAATGTCAACCTTGTAGAGCAAAAGATGAAGAGGGATGTGGCGTGGCCTGTCGCAAAAGACCTTGTATATGAAAAATAGGGTCTGTAAAAAAAGCGTTCCTTCCCAAGCAGTTACCAAAAAGGGCAGAGATATGGTTTACAACTTCCAGTATGTGAAATAAAAGTCTCATTTACATTAGGCTTACTGCTGTGCATTAGCAGTTGTAATGAATTCTGAAAGGTAGCTTTATCCATAAGTTTTATTGAAAATTGTCTCAATTGAAAGTACTGATTCCCATCAACTTTTCTCAGCCTTTGGGCTGACAAAATGGTATATTACTACCCACCAATTTGTTGTATGCAAAATCAGCTTAATAAGTTTTGTCAGCATTTTTGTTTGTATGTTGTGTCATTTCTTTTTTGTTGTTCTTGCTTTTTAGTTTTATTAGTTTTGATTCTTTTATTAATCCTTTTTAATTTAGTTTTTAGCTTGGAAAGTTCTGAAATAACCTTTCTGAAGATATTAATCTAGCTTTTGAATGTAGGCAATTACTTTTAAACAGAACCGTGTCACTGATTTCTGCGTATTTTTCAACAGTGTTTTCAAACTTCTGTCCATTTTTTTTTGTATACTTTTTTCCTCCTCTTCCCATCCAGTTGGTGTGTTCAGCTTCTTTCTGAAAACATAACATGATATCCTTGAATCTAGGGTTTGCTCTTCGATGTATATTGTTGATTTTATAATGCCAGCCCTCAACAGCATTGGTCATGCTGTGTTATCTCTGGTAGCAATTCCACAGCTTCTGTTTCCACAAAATAATCAAAGAATTGGGAAGTTGTGAATTGGAAGGAGCCTGGGAATGAATCTCCATCCATCCGTCCATCCTCTAGCTAGCTAATATTGCCATATACAAATATGCAGTCATTCTTCCTATAGTTCTGAGTAAGTCCAAGATCTTATACCTTCCTCCAGAGGCATTGCTTCATATAGAAGATAAATCCACTGATTCCTGTGTACGTGAACACTTTACAGAGTGCAGAAATTGTGGCTGTTTTATAATCAATGTTGATTTTTTTTGTTGATTCCGCTCTGGAATAGCCTAATGTATGAGACGAAACATTCGTACATATGTTTCTCTTTTCTTATTTGCCAGAAGAACAGACACAATTGGATAAGTGATAGTTTCTTCTTTAGTGCTACCAAAGTCAACATGTATTGTGTAAATCTGAGAAAACTGAGTGCTGCAGCTCTAGAAAGTCCCATCCTTGAAAAACTGCATTGAGTGCCTTAGGCAGTCCTTCCTTTTTCTCCACAAAGAAGATTATTTCTTTGTCTCTGTTATCCACCAAAAGGAAGTTATTCCCATCGTTCATCCTCAGCATTTTGTTGTCAAGGATAATTTCTTCATGGCTTCTGGGTTCCTTCTAGTTTCCAAGGAATGCTTCTCTGATGATACTTAATCCTTTTCAGTGACAGTTATTTTGACATTTTTGTAACATTATTATATCTTTTGTTGTATAGTTCTCCTATTCCTTCTGTTTATAACTGAGATATTGAAGAACTCTCCCAAGCTCTCTTTTTTGCTTCTTAACCTCATTGAGTGCTCCACTAATGCTCTGATATTCTCAAAATATTATGGCTTTTACTTGTTGGTCTTTTGTCACATTTCTTAGATCTTTTCTTTCACACAGAAAAATAAATTGAGTTTTATTTATGGATGTTCTTTAACTACTATGGTCCTTAGCTCCCATTCTATAATGGGCGTGAAAGGCTGGTAAGTTTGCTCAGAGATCTCTTTGCTCAGAGGCTTGAGGTTCTTTTACGTGCCATAAATCTATGACATGGGACCACCGGCTTTACTTCCCTTCCAAAGGAAGCCATGCTAGTGATTTTTATGCCCGAAAGAATCCATCGCCCTCTGCCTGGTTTGACCCGCTACCTCGGGAACTAGAGGCTAGGATGGTAACCATTACACCATGGAGGACGATACTTTCACACAGACCCATGTTATAACACCACCTAATGTTTCTCTGCACTTCCAGTATGCATAATCATTATGAAGTGCACATGGCTTCCCCCTATTAGTAGTAATCACTTCCATCACAGCTAGTCGATAACTCTAGTGAAACACAAGCAGACAATTTTGTGGATGAAGCTGTAATGATACATGATTTCATACCCAGGTGAAATGGGGTTGAAAAGCAGATAATGATCTCTTGGAATTGCCTTCTGCTGTACTACAAGCTACCTGACATGCAGTGTACAATACCTGACCAGCTTTTGTTTTCCTCCCACATTTTGGATTTCCTTTAAATCTAAATCAGTCAGGTACCGAACAATCATCTGACCACTTATTTCGTAACATTCCTTTTGACCATTTGTTTTGCTGACCACGGTTTTTTATATATTCCATTTAAAAAGTCCTGAAGGTCCACTCTTATAATAATTCAGCACGTCTTGGAGTTGCATTTTTGTGCAGTGAATATGGGTGTTGGGAAGTTATTAGTGTTTCGCATTATGAATAATCCTTTATGTATTGAGTATTCATGTTTTATATTAAAAGTTAGCTTTAAAAAAATAATTTAAACACTTGAAATAATAATCAGATATAAAAGCTTGCTTTCTAAATATTACATGCAATTTTAGTTGATTTTATGTATATACTTCAGGATGTGTGTTTGTTGATTAGTAAAATGAATGAAGGGTAGAAACAAAAAATAAATAAATAAATAAAAAAATAACCCTAGAAGTTCTAGCCTTGTTTTCCATTGTACCAGTAACATTAACGTAATTGTATTACCCTATTTCAATTGGCCCCTAATTGTACATTCCCAGGTAAAAAAGTTAAATTGTTCCTAAAATGACCATCATAATGTCCTCCAAATAAGACACGACTAATACATTTACTTTCCCCCATAATATCAGCAACTTTTATTCAAGACATTTCTTTCTACAACACTTAGTTTTGGAGATATTGTACAGTCTCAACTTGAATGGTCCATCCTGTGTGTGTGGCACACACACCCCATGGTATACCTTTAGGTAAAACATGGGTTGCAACAATTTGTAAATAAATATATATTAAAAAAGATTGTCAACTAAGATGAAGAATCAGTTTTTTAATTCTTTGATTTCACTTCTTCATTGGCCTGACACAGGAATAGAAAAGTGTACCTTTGTTGCGTTTGCTGCCATCATTGTGCTGTTGCTCACATTTATTTATTCTTAGAAATAATGGTGCCAGAAAGAGCAGGCATTAAAGTGCTGAAGCTAAGTTTCTAAGTGTTCTGTTTGTTTCCAAAAGCTTGAGTTTATTGAGTGTAGCATTGTATTAGATGTGTAGGCTGGGAGTTAAAGTATTTTTTTCCCTCAGCGAGAAGCATTCTGGTGGTATAAAAATATGATAGAATTGGACAAAATGTAGAACTATGGTAACAGGCAAGAAGCACAAAATATGTAAAGTTAATATTTTCAAGTCAACAAAATTCCATTTTCAGAATTTAAAACTGTATGCATAAGAAAATTTGCTCTTTCAGACGGTGCAAAGGCCATAAGTATCTTGCTGTCAGAAAGAATGTTATGGAGTTTGATATAAGAGACTTAAGTTACTATCCCTTTAATGAAAATGGTTTAAATTGGCTACATTTCAAGAAAATAATGAAAATAAAGCACATAAAAATGAATAAAGCTGTATTATGTTGTACAAAACATTTTGACATGTTACATTCACATGACTTTCTCTAACCACTATTCTACAAACTATTCTTAAAACCGCTTATTCTTCTATCTGCTTCATGTTAATTGAGCTAAACATTTGCAGAAATGGTTTTATTTCACATTTTGTTGTAGTTACAAGGGAAACACAGTAGACTTAAAGAGAGAAATTCTGTTCTCTTTGCATGACCACAAGAAAACAATGAATAGCGACTTACCACTTAAGAAAAGTATAAGTAGTTGAAAATTCAAACCAATAACAAAGAATATCTTAGAAATGGTAATACTGCAAAAAACATTTGATATAAGCAGTGCTGTAAGGAGAGCTACAGTTTTTGTGTAGGAAAATTTTGTCTATTTCTTACAGTTTACCAATAATATGAAAGTCATTCAGAATGAAAAGGACTTCACAGGCTATTTACAGAAAATTAAAGATATACATTTTATTTGTCATGCAACTGTCTTAAGCATATAGTATTTTAACCAAAATTGTTAGAGCCATTTTTGAGAAAATCAGAAATATCTAAAACATTTTCACGTAAAGGGAATGGGGGGATTTTCTTGAAAATCTTTGTGTAGCATGCTTGGAAGATGCTGAACTTAAATACCAAATTTGGTATGCATCAAACTTTTTGTTTTTGGGTTATGCTGTTCACAAACAGACTTACTATAGGTAAGTAGTAGAGAAAGTAAAATGTATTAAGTATCTGAAAATTCATACCATTAACATAGACATTTTCAAGTTATAAAGTTGCAAAAATGAAATCTATGCTCCTATGTCAATGTACCACGGAATGAAATTTAAAAAAATTGTCCTAAATTTGTGTGTATAGTTTCTTTATAAAAATATTAAAATTATTGTAGATTCTTACCTTATTAATGTAAAGTTAAGTGCATACAATGTGAATCAAAATGGGTTTTGAAACTATAGACTCAATATTTTTGGGGGATGCAAGTTACATGTCAATTTTCCAGAGATGTTCAGCAAATTTTAGTTATGAATTCTGTCAAGCAGTAAGCAAGATGCCAGTGTTTGCTAGAAACATCTTGAGAAAAAACAGATTAGAAAAACTGAGTTCACAGCTGCAATTTGAACTCCAGATCTTTGACTCTATTGCTCTTGCCAAGTGAGTTACTGTATAACTTACTGCCTACACAGGGCTAGTGTGTAGGAAGAATTATATTATCATCATCATCACCACCACTTGCACAAACTATATAACTTAAGAGTTAAAGTAAAAAATGTTTTCTAATGTGGTGCATTTGACACCAAAGTCATTGGCAGCTAAGTAAAAAAATTGGTGCTCACAAAAAACATTGGCTCTCCCAATTCTTCTCTAAGAGTAGGTGTTCTAAAATATTATTCTGCAAATTACTGTAGTTTAATTTGTACTACAGTTTCAACATTTTAGCCAAATTTGTAATCTGATTTTTTTTCTTTCTTTGTTTCAGCAAGTTCCTAGTCCATGTATGTTTGATGATTTTTACGGCCTTGTTTGCTCTACGGCTAGATGGTACAATTCAGTGGAGTTACTGGACAGTTTTTATACCCATCTGGTTTTGGAAGTTCATGGTCATAACTGGTGCTACAGTTGGAAGCTATGTGTGGTGGAGATATCCTCATTTCAGGTAAATAAAGAGAAAACAGAGAAACTCTTGTGTGTAGTTCCACTTTGAAAATGCAAGTTATATGTCAATGATTCATGCTTATTATCTGAATTACAGGCTTGAAGGAGAAGCTTATGTTCATTACAAAGCAATGCTTATAAGTTTAGCACTACATCTGATTTTGCTCATGTTTGAACTTCTAGTGTGTGACAAGCTAGAATCAGACAGACATTTGTGGATTCTTGTTTTTATTCCTTTGATTTTTATATCCATTGTGTCCATTGCTGTTTGCATTTGGGCAGTTAAACATGATAGATCGTTTGAGGTATGTATATTTTATATATAATGTGAACATATAGTTAGCATATGTATTCTTTTAATCTCATATCAGATTATAAGCACTAAGCTTACATTATGTTTCTTAAGTATCTTAGATTTAGTTCTCAAAAATCCTTGTTACTGCAAAGGCTGGTTCACAATACCCAGGAATGGAAACCAGAATGAGAACAACAAAGTTGAGATAAATGTATTACAGTGTGAGTGTTCACAATAAACAGGAAGCTTTCCTGGGAATGGGAAAGAAGACTTGGTCAAGTTTTAATTTTTTTGTTCCTGGAAACGGTATATTAGATCCATTTTGTGCATATTAGGCTCTTCACTGTAAATGTTATTTAAGGCAGCATGACATGAACAGCTGCTAGAGCTCCCCCTAGTGACAAGATGAGAAAATAAAACCGGAAGAAATTCTGGAAAATGTGTGTCCTGATTCCCTCAGATTCAGTGTGCATTGGTTTTTCTAACGAAAGCATCCCTTGTAGTTTGTTTGCAACTCAAAACTGGCTATTGCCTCAAAACACAATAACAAAAACTACAAAACTGGAAGAAATTTACAGAGAACTATGAAGATCAAGTTAATTTAGAAATTACTTGAGTCTATTTTTGTTGCACAGCTCACTTAACACTTTTTAAACCTTGGATATGTTTCAAGAGCTATCATCCTCAGCTGTAGGTTGACAAGGATGAGAGCGATAGCTTTGAAACATATCCAAGTTTTAAAAAGTGTAAGTGATGACAAAATCGACTCAAATAATTTCTAAATTATTATAAGCTTCACAGTTACTATCTTCTTTCAATTTGAAATTAACAACAATCACTTTAATGTGTGCTATTAACAAAGCAATAACCCTTGATGCAGAATTTTTTCTAGAGGAATTGAAAATAGTAATGGGTCTACATGTAGAAAATGTTTACTCTACCGAACTTTGACATTGGATAACCTGCATTATGATGGCTGAATTGGAAGCAGGTGAAAAAATATCATTGGTCAGTCACAAACAAATGATGTCCCAATGTGCAATCAACTTACCACTTTGCTATTGATATGGTCATTGATGTGCATTCCCATTCTTGGGTTATTATGAACCAGCCATTATGCAAGGTCTTTTATTCCAAGTTTTTTGTAAGCAACTTGAATGGATGGTATTACTATTTGGTGCACCATGCACCTCTATCTCTCTCTCTCTATGCATAGTGTCTGTAAAATCATAATTTATGAATACCTTTCGTGTAACTTGAAAATAAATAATCGTTCATTTCTACAACTTATGACTAACATAAGTTCACTTCGAAATTACTGAAAATGAAATCCTAATCATAAGTGTCACTTCCATGCCACGAACATACTGGAACGTGTTGAGATTGTTGTCTCTACAGCTAGATCACTGCCATTCCTCCTATGGCTTGTAGATGGCGTTTCTATACACATACACAATCAAATCCTTATATGAGAAAATTTTCATATGAGGCATGAAAATTTAACACCTGTAACACTTTGTTTGTTTTCATGTATAAACAGTTTTTCTCAGATGGTTTTCAAAGGACTTTTAAAAACTCTAGATTTTCTTTCAACTGTTAAATCTGGAACCAAACATTCTCTGTTACTGCAGATTTATCACTCTCTATTAAATTCTCATGTGCTCTTTAAAACCTTGTGGCCATATTTCTCTTGGTCTTCCTATGTATACTTTCCCATAATCATACATTCAATTTCATAAATGCCTTTGTGTTGGTTCTGAGTGTATGATTTTTAAACAATGGTTACTGAATGGAACTAAAGCTATAGCACATTCCTGAGTATTTTACTCAGGATGAACTCAAAGGATAGAATTCCAGCAGAAAAAACTCCAAGCATTTATGCATCACACAGTAGGTCAGCCATTTATAAATCACAGGAGGAAGTGTGGCAGTGAGTCTAGCCTGATAATAGACAACAGTTTCTGAAATAAGTTTCTTGGTAAAGAAGTAAAGCTACAGTGGTTAAAAATTCATTTTGAGTATTTAATATGTTAATAAACTTCATTATATTTTCTCAAAAGAGGAGAAATGAAATTCACTTGTGTTGTAATAAATTAAATGCAGATTCAGTTTTTGATCCACACTAAAACCAAAATTTGCAGACAATTACATTTTAAAGAAATGCATTAAAAATTGTTATTATTTATGAAAAATATTATTTTACACTTTTTGGCTAATTTTTATTTGAAAGGTAGGGCTGAAATCAACCATCGTTCCATAATTCTGTAGTTTTTCTTTAATACTTGCTTTAAATGTTGTATTGTTAGATTGGAATTTCATTATTTTGATGATTTGTGTATATACTGAGGCTTTCACGGCCAGCGTCATGACTAATAATTGAATTACTACTGTCCGGGCTTGTAGGCTGTTGTCTAGAAGGCTCTGATCACCACAGACACTGAATCACTTCACCCTGAAGAAGCCAAGCGCTGTACTTGGTGAAACATCGGTATCCACGATGCCTTCTAGACCACGGCTTACAAGCCCGGACAGTAGTAATTCAATTATTAGTCTTGATGATTTGTGCTTGGAAAGAGAGGCATATTTGTGAGGAACTGCAAGTAAACTGTAATTCGTAGAATTGAGTAAAATGTATGAATATGTTGTTACTATTACTATATTCTGATTATCATGTAAATCATATGCTAGTAAAATCTCTGTTTTCTGATACAAATAAAACTGTAGTAATTGGTTTAGAATAGATAATCATGAAAATAATGTTTGGAAATGCATTTTAGTTTACAGTAATGATGGTCATATTTCAGTTCAATTAAAATGGGCTAGTAATTTATTTTCACTTATTCTGATACCAACAATAGAAATTGAAACATTGATTTACAATCACTAAGTTTATATCACTCGTTCATCACGGGTATTATGTAGATTTTATATTTAAAAAATCTGATGTTATATTCACATGACTGCCTCTACCCACTTTCTTATAAATAAACTTGCAAAAGCTTATTCTCCTATCTCTTCATGTTAATCTAAATAAACATTAGCAGAAATGGTTTCAGTACACATTTGTTGAAGGTACAAGAAACATACAGAAGGCTGAAGTTAATCTTTAAAAATCTGATGTGTTACACTCACATGACTTTCTCTACTCTTATACAAACTATTTTTACAAATTCTTATTCTCCATCTATTTCATATTAATCAAGATAAACATTTGCAGAAATGATCTTTTGACATGCAAAGAGAATTACATTTTACACATAGCGATCAGTTCTAAAAATATTTGACTATTGCTTAAGGCCTACTAGGTTCCCCTTGTTTTGTATTTGCAAGGGCAATATAGAAATACAGTAGTCTTTAAGTATAGACATATCTCTTAATAGCTGGTTGCTATGTGCAGCACCATTCTCTTTGCGTATCCAAGACAAAAAAAATGAATAATGAATTCCCATTTGAGAAAATAAGTATTGAAAAATTTAAGAGAATAACAAGCAATATCTCGAAAATGGTTCACTCACCAAAAAAAAATGTATATGACATAAATTGTGTATTTTAATGTGATCTACATTTTTTGTGTAGTAAACTTTTGTCTATCTCTTATGGTTTACCAGTTATGCAAAAGTCATTCACAATGAAGAATACTTTTGGAGACATTCCCAGAAAATTCAAGATATACATTTTATTTGCCATGAAAATATCTTAAACATATGATATTTTAATCAAAATCGTTAGAGCCATTTTTGAGGAAATTAAAATTTTCGAAAAATGTTCCATGTAAAGGGTAATCTGGGGTGGGGGGATTTTCTTGAAAACCATCGTGTCACATCTCTGGAAGATACTGAACCTAAATACCAAGTTTGGTGTTTATCCGACTGTTCATTTCTGAGTTATGCTGTTCACAGACAGACACACACACACACACACACACACACACGGACATGTTTCAAAAAATGCTTGTTTTGGATTCAGGGGGTCTCAAAACATATATTTCCGGTGAAATCTTGGTATCGAATTTTTGGGTGGAATACAATACTTCCCCTACTTACTATACGTAGTAGAGAAAGTAAAAAGTGATCCTCTGTATGCTGGCTTGAATTTTTATTCTTTGCACGACTACGAGAAACAAACAAATGATGACTTTGGCACTTATTTAGTATTTTAAAATTCAAACCAAAAACGAATATCTCTGATGCTTTCAATACCTCCACTCCCCCCCAAAAAAGTATTGGCCATAAACTATTTATTTTAATGAAATCTACATTATTGTGTAATAAGTTTTTGTCGGTCCCTTATGGTTTACTGCTTATACAAAAGCATGTAAAATTCATTCAGACTGAAGAGGACATTAAAGGTTATATGCAGAACATTCATTATATACATTTTATTTGTCATACAAATGTGAATCTTAAACATTTGTTAACTTAAATAAAATTGTTAGAGCCATTTTTGAGAAAATGAAAAATAGTGAAAAGGTTTCCATGTAAAGGGTAGTTTGGTATGATACAATTTTCTTGACAAGCTTTGTGTTGCAGCTTTGGAAAATGCTGAACTTGAATACTAAGCTTTGTATTTATTCAACTTTTTGTTTGAGTTATGCTGTACACTTTTTTCCCCAGTGAAATCTTGATATCAAATTTTTAAGTGAAATACAATGCTTCTTCTATCTACTACAGGTAGGTGCTAGAGAAAGGAAAAATGAATTTAAGTGAAGTCAGACAGATTTACAGATATGTTATTTTGGATTGGGACCAATAGCAATGTGTGTATTAGTATTTCTTCAGAGATGTGCATCATGACTAGTCTAAAGGGTTTAGATAAAGGAGTATTTTATACATGAATAAGCCATGAAGGTACAATGAAATATAATGAACAGAGAATGTCATGTGATTATTACACATTCAGTTTTTCAATTTGTTTGCTAATCAAAAAGAATTTTGCATTCAAACAAACATTAAACAATTTTGAAGATGTGTCATAATTTAAAATAAAGAGACTTGAAGGTTGTTACACTAAATCACTAAAATGTTCTTATTTGAACACGTTTCGGGAGACAGTTTGCTCCCATCGTCAGCATGTTTTGTAGGGTAACAACCTTCAACTCTCTTTATTTTAAAACATTAAACATGTTGCTTCTGCCCTCATGTTAAGATGATTTATTAATCAGATGGCTATGGGTTAAATTGAATAAATAAATTCATGAACATAAGAGAATGCTTAGATAGCTAAGACCTTGATAATTATTTACCCTTTAATGTCTGAATTATTACTGTCACAACTTTAAAAAGAAATGCTGTATGATGACGACAGTGGGAAATGTACTAACCTCATTTCAAATGAAATTAAAAAGGGAGTTTTCGTGCCCCAGGACCCCAAATTTTGTTATATTTTTAATATATTACAAACTTTTATAAGTGCTTTATGGAAAATAAACAAGACAATACATAAAAAAGTTACAAAATAATGGATGATGCAAATTCACAACACTAGGCATTAAGAGTTAAGGTAAACCATAACACATTTAATTTCAAAAAGTTTCTATAAAATTTGGTGACAGAATTTATTTCCAATTCAGAACATATTTTTTGTAATTTTATTTATTTATTATTATAATTATAATTATAATTATTTTAGCTTTTTTATCTGTAAAATGGGTGAATGTGACTTGTTTGTTCCCTTTTACCCTGGGGCCATTTAGTTATTTAAAAGCAATGTATATTCTCTTTATATACACATTGTATTAATAATGTATTATGTTTTATTTACTAGCTGGAGTTGTTTTGCTCAGTCAACATTCTTCAGTTCATATTTCTGGCTCTACGGTTAGATGGTTTTATCTCCTGGAGCTGGGAGGTTGTGTTTGTGCCACTCTGGATCTTAATGTGTCTTTCACTTGTTGGTGTGCTGTATACTATAATTTTTGCTGGAATACTTCTAAGAGCTCCTGAAGTGAATCCACAGCAACGACGAACTTCCTTTAATAGTGCTCTTGGCTATACTTTTCTTGTAATTCCTATACTCATATTCCAGGTAAATATTTTAAAAATATCTCTTCCTCAAACTTTGAATAATATCTTGGTACATTACAAGCAATTACTTTTATGAATATGCAATGAAAAGTTATTTCTCCAGAGTGGTTATTGAATGTATTTCAAATTGAAAGAAGCTAGTAACAGTGAACTTATAATAATTTAAAATTACTTGAATCTATTTTGACACACAACTTCACAAAACTCAGGCATGTTTCGAGAACTATTGCTCTCATCCTCAGCTGAAAGTTGATTGCTACCAACACTATTCAACCTTCAGCTGAGGATGAGAGCTATAGCTGTCGACATGTTTAAGTTTGAAAAAGTATAAGTGAAGTTGTGTGACGAAATTGACTAAAGTAATTTGTAAAAAAGGTTATTGAATTGTTGCATTTTGCTTGAGATTTGGCATTAGAGAAAAATATAACGTGGCAGAAAACTACCATTGCACTATAGAAGCTGTAAATTCTAATCAACAATAGCGTTCAAATGGTAACTTTGCCTGAAGCCACTGTATTGTAAGTTATAGCAAGCAATTAGAATATTTCAGTGACTTAAAGGTCTACTTCAGATGTATAAACCTGTGTTTTGTTTGAAAACAAGTATGGAAGGGAATGCCTGCATGCAATTTCCAAGTAACATTAAAGTAAGAAGATTAATATAATTAATTTTGTGAGTATGTTCAACTCAAATCACCTAACACAACATAATAAGAGCATACATCTGCAAATGTTAAAACTTACCTAGCGTTAGAAATATCAATGTAATCCAGAAAGTAACGACCATTTGTGCATTCCAGATGCACAGATCCAAGACCAAATGGTTTCCTCAACATCTTTTCTCAGTATTGTGTGAATGCCAATTGAATCAAGTTGTTATTCATTCTACAATTATTTGGAATTAGCTGTATGATGAAAGTCCTGCTTACTGTGAAGTGAGAGGTATTTGATTTTTGAATGCTCGGATGTTGAATCTTGCTGAAATTTACTGTCAACTAAAGGAAGTGTATGCTGATACAGTAATGAACGAGAGAAATGTGAGAAAGTGATGTGAAATGTTCAACAATGGATGAACAGATGTGCATTTCGAAATTTTACTTGAACATCCTTTACTCATCACAGATGATTTGAAGAATCAAGTGAAGAACAAAATCGTGCAATACAGATGCGTAACTCTTTCACAAACGTTTCTTGTTGTTTACTGAAATTGTGTCCAAATATCGTGCCATAATGGACTGGTGACAGCCGTCAACAATATAGGAATTTTAAAGCTCATGGACAAATATGACAAATGCTTAAATAACATAGGTGATTATGTAGAGAAACAACGTAAGCTTCTATTTTGCAAGTGACATATTTCTTTTATTAAAATATAGTGATGGGACGATACGATTATTTCTCGGTACTCTATATTGATACCGATTTTTAAATACCAATACTTGATACTCGCTTTATAAAAAACTGTAAAGGCGGTAGCTTCTTCACTGAAATATATTTTTATTAGCAATTTTCTGTGTATAAACGCATGTAACCAATTTTATATTGTATGCTAATTCTGAAATTGCTCTTGTTTGGCATTCTCCAATTGGCAGCAATTTTGTTCTATATTGATAATGCCACAGGTTATATATCCCATATTTTTAGTCAAGGATGATGATTATGATGATAATTTCTTTGTTTCCCTTTTTATGTAGGAATATATTGCACTGAAAAGTTGCTTTTAAAAGATTTTCTATTCATAGAAAAACAAATACTAGTGATTCTTCTCTATTCTACAATTTTGATAATATAAACTAATACATACTTTACATGAAATTCACACAACTAAAGGCATAAAAATTCTTAGCATGGCTTCCTTCGGAAGGGAAGTAAAGCCAGTGGTCCTGTGTCATAGATTTATGGCACATAAAAGAAAACCTCTGATAAAGAGGTCTCTGAGCAAAATCACCAGTCTTGCATGCCCAATATAGAATGGGAGGCTAAGAATCACAGCAGTTAAAGAGCGTCCATAAATAAAACTCAATTTATAATTTAAACAACTAAAAATAGTGCATGTGTTACACCATTTTACAATTATTCATAACTATCACATAACATGTAAAGGTATGTGTTTTTTCATCTGGTAATAAGTAATTAGCCATATAATACTCAGAAACATAGTAAGTTTGTGGATTAAGCCTCTCTACTACTGACCCTCATACATTAACATATATATATATATATATATATATATATATATATACACACATATATTTAAAGATTTTATTTTTGCTGGATTCAGAGATTTGGTTACAGGAGTAGATAAATATAATGTCTGATGAGTCACCAAGTCAGGCTATTGTAGAAAATCATTTAGTGTGTCAGCTATAAGTTTCATTCACAACTAGTTAACGCTGCATGTCACATGAGTACGTCTATTCCTTCCCCCATTGTTTTGCATGTTTCCATTTTGAAAGAATATGGAATGTTGCATTGAAGCGCAGTCAAGGTCTACCAAGAATATAGACCAGCAACTCTTTGGGGACATCTTGACTGCTTTCAATCCTTATATAGCATAAAGTTAAATGAAACAAGTTTCATTAATACAAAAATTACAAATTTAAAAGCATCGAACGCCTGTCTTGAAGTGTTAGACATACTTTGATACTCTAAATAATGTGTTTATTTTGGATACATTGTGGGCAAAACAGATGGCTGAAAAGAGGGGAAGATTGCATTGTGCCTTTGTTAATTTTAAGATGGCTTTTGACTATAAATCACAATGCATTGTGGATAAATTAGAAGCTAAGGGATTATCAAGATGATTAGAGCATTGCAGGCTATGTATCATAGGGTGGAATTCTGCGTAAAGTACAATGTGAACAGCATTTCAGAGAGCTTCAAGTGCCATAAAGATGTTAGATAAGGCCATTTGTCACCCCTTCTCTTTAATCTCTTTGTGGATGGCATAGTGGACATATAGTTAGGAGAAAATGTGGAGGTGCCTGAGATCGGTGACATTCGGATCCCAGTACTTTTATATGCAGATGATATGACACTGTTCTGTACTACTATGGAAGGGTTACAAAAGGGATTGGACAGACTTATTATGATGAATGACTATTGACTATTAATGCAAATAAAACAAAAATAATTACATTTAAAAACAGCTTGGTATACAACCAAACAGAGACCTTGATTTATGCAGGGGAGAAACTGGACAAGGTAAAGAGTTTTGTATACTTAGGTTTGACTGTTACAATGAACAGAAGATGGACTAAACATATTGAGGATACAAAACTCAAGGTGGGAATGGGAGTTGTGGAAACTGTGCGCTCGGAGCAGAGTCCCAGATATACGTAAAATTGCTAGAGACAATATATGGGACAATTGTTAGATCCACAATGATGTATAGAGCAGAGATCTGGGGGTGGGAACTCACGTAAAGGCTAGACCAAATAAGAACAGGTTTTCTAAAAGGTATCATGGGTGTGGGGAAGATGTAAAGCAAACTGCAATATTTTTATAGAATATGGTGCATACAGTGAAACAATTGAATGTAAGGTATGGGCAATCAAATATTGGATTAGAATTATGAGAGGGGATCAATCACTTATGAGAATAACATGCTATAAGGAACAGCTTAGAATGGGAGAGGACAAGACGTGGGCAGCGAAAACCAAGCGAGGACTGGAGAGAATAGGGATGGGTAATATTTGATTTGAAGGACTTGGAAATGGAGCAAATGTGTGGAGAAAAGTACAGAAGCGACTGAAAGATATAGATCGACAGTAGATGTTGTCACAATGTAATGAAAAATATCATTAAGCTTACAGTCGAAAGTAAAAACAGAAAGGGTTAAGATTATGTCTTGAAATCATAATAAAGGGTTTAATTCCCTTATTAACTTTGCTTATTAAAACCCTTAAAATAAAATCTTTAAACCCAGATAAAAAAACAAAAAATTTAAAGACAAAGGTAAAAAGCTTTTTCACGCTAAGTATATTAATTTGTCATACCGATACCGAGGGAGAGTCCCACGAACTCAAATATACAAAAAAGCAATAAATATATATTGCGATATATTTTGATACCTTAAACAAATAAATAAGAAAACCAACAAAATCAGCCATTAAATGTCGATAATAAAAAAAGATACGAGGATAACTTTATAGCAAAAAAATTAGCAACATACTATAAAACTAGTACTACATTAAAAAATAAAAACAGAATAAATACTTAAGAAATAGCAACCTTGAAGATACATCTAACTTTCAAAACATCATCAATGAGCCATTCATACTCCCAGAAATAAAGCAAGCAATAAGGACACTAAAAAATAAAAGGAGCCCAGGTCCTGATAACATACATCCAGAGCTGCTCAAGAATTTAGGACATGAAGCACTCCATACTTTATTAAAAATTTTCAATAAAATCTGGACAATCAGAAATAACATACCAACACTGTGGAAAAAAGCAAAAATTATACCCATTAAGAAGAAAGGAAAACCAACTCAAATGATAGATATCTATAGACCGATATCCTTAACGTCAAACATAGCAAAACTTTTAGAAAGAATGTTAGCTACAAGACTGACATACTATCTAGAAACACAAAATCTATTAGTTCCTGAACAAGCTAGATTTAGGAAGGACAGCTCAGCAATACACCAGGTTGTAAGACTCACATGGGCATTAAAGAAAATTTCAATAATAATAATAATAATAATAAGACTACTCTAGCACTGTTTGTTGACTTCAAAGATGCATTTAACACAGTATGGCAAGAAGTGCTACTATACAAGATGAAGACATATGGCATATCAGGCCACATACTATACTGGTTTCAAACCTTCCTATTCCAAAGGTGGTTTGCAGTACAATATAAAACAGCCACATCTAAATGGAAACAAACGAGAGTTGGACTACTTCAAGGGTCTGTTACAAGTGCTATTCTGTTCAATATATATATATATATATATATATATATATATATATATATATATATATATATATAAATGACCTAGTAGATGTACTAAAGAAAATAGGTAACATACAAGTAGGAATGTTTGCTGACGACGTGGTAATATGGACTTCAGAAAAGAACATAAGATCTGGGAAATATTACAAAAAACTACAAACAACAATGGAGAATACAATCCTAACCCATAACCCTAGAACAGTGGACTAGTAATAACAATATGGAAATAAATACAAGAAAAACTCAATATCAACTATTCACAATGCAGCATAAAACAGAAAATATATGCCTGCAAATCAACAACAAGAAACTACAAGAAGCAACTACAACAACGTATCTAGGGATAGAATTAGATCAAAAACTATCAATGAAAAAACATGTAAACAACATTTTAAAATGTTTAGCAGGAATAAAATGGGGTGGAAACATGGACCTCCTTAATAATACATATAAAACATACATAAAACCTAACCTATTGTCTGGAGGAGAACTACTAGCAACACTAAATAAGAGACTTAAAAGCAAACTAGAAATTTCACAAAATAATTCACTAAGAATAATAACAGGAGCTGTAAAAACACCACCAATCACAGTACTACAAAGCTTCACAAAAAACATGGCTATAGAATTGGAACATGAGTTGAAAGTAATTACTCTAACACAAAAACTGCAATTCAATAGAAACAGAAACAAGTGGTACCACTCAGCAGATACTGTAAGTAATTTAAAAACTCAAATTAGCTTCAGAACATATATTAATAACTTAAACTACAAGAATATAATTACAACAAATATAATTGCAACAGAGGTAACGAGTCCAATAGAATATATTGATATACAATATCAGAATGACCTGATATATACAATACAAACAAAACAATATACCAGATGAAATAAGAGCCATAGCAATAGCTACGGAAAATGAAAGATACCCAGAAAAAGAATGGCTCCGAATATATGCAGATGGATTCCTCATCAGTAAAACAAATGCTGGTGCAGGAGTATACTGTAAACATTTTGCACAGTATCTAACATTAGATGAAATGTCAAACCCCTATGATGGATAATTAACAGCTATAAAAGTAGCATTACAGAACATTTTATATACACCATACATAAAACAAAAAATAGTCATCTTATCAGACTTAAAATCAGCCATAGATCGAATAAAAAATTACAATAATAAAACAACAAGAAATATTAAAGAAATAAGAAGCCTAATTAAAGCAGTTGAAACTGGAAATCGTGTCACTCTACAATGGATCCCAGCTCATGTCAGACTTTTGGGCAATGAACATGCGGATCAATTAGCAAAGAAAAGTGCAATACAACAAATAAAACCTGTAGGACAAATAGAAATAAATAAACAATTAAATAACATTAAACAACATTTCAAAAGACAGCAGAGACTTGATGAAGATAAATTAAAAGATAAAGATTATAAGAATATTAAAGATAGAGTTGATATACAAAAAATGCCAAGGAAGACTGCAGTGGCCTTATTTAGGATTGTAACTGGCCACGATTGCCTCGCAGAACATCTTTACAAGATGTGATGCCTACCTACACCCAAGTACACTTTCTATGAAGATGTCATCCTGAACAAACAACATCTCGCAATTGCAAAGGCCTTAAAAGTGATAACTTACAGATTTTATATTGGGAAGCCAGAGGGAAAATGATGCAGATCAATTAATTCCCAGTGCCATTGGTGTCCAGAAATAGAGCTAGCAAGCAAGGGTTTGCTTGGCTCAGACTGGGATCATGGCGAGCGATCAAATTCATTAGCGAAGAAGGCATAAGAATTTGTCCCTCGTGTAGAGAGAAAGAAACTTGGATTCATATTCTGACGCAATGTACTAAGACAGAACAGTTGAGAAAGTATATGCCAGGTTCGTTTGTTAACTCAAGGAGAGGGTTACAAGCTTCTTAGACCTTGCTGGCTGGGAAGGAGAAGGGAGAAGCAATTGGTACATTTTTACAAAAGGTTATGGAGCTCAGATCAGAGTGTAAGGAAGAGGGCCAAGGGTGGAAGGGAGAGGATTAGTCGCTTAGGGGCGGGTATTTGTTTATTTTGTAAACAATAGCATGTGCTTATGAACAACTTTTTTTCTCTTCTTCTGTTTTATTTGTGTGATTGTTGTTGTTTATCTTTTTTTCTTTCTTTTTTCATTTCTTATAAATATCATTAACTTTAAAGTTCAGTGTGGTGAATGTAGTCTGAAAAATATGAACACAGTGTGTTATATAAGCACATATGGTCTATCTGATATGGTGCAATGTATGAGTTTCAACATGTAAAATGTTTAAGACCAATAAATACACCACTCTACTCTATCTACTTCAATACCATCAAGTATCAAGGTATCACAGTATCAAGGTCCCATCCCTAATAAAATATATATTTTTTAATTTATTAAATCCAAACAGTTGTTAGTTCTGGATCACCCTTGTACATTTCTAATGGTAAACCAGCTTTTCCTGAATTACACAGTGATGCTGATCAGTGAAAATATTATTGATGTCTGCAGAAAAGCATTCGCAATCTGCATTTACACATGACATCCATATTGATTTCAACATAGATGTTGCAGTATCGAATCGATGAAGGTCATTCTCAGTAAAATTGACATCAAATTATATATGGCTAAATGTAGCATTACATAATGTGCAGAATAACCCTTCATCTGATGAACAAGCACAGAGCTTAGAAACAGTCTATAAATATAGTGACAAGCAGCCACCTTCTTTGGGCCACTCCATAAAATTATAAAAACAAAATTGCTGCTCAGCACTTGAAAATATGAATGACTATAGAACCCATCCACTGTGCAGCAAGACGTCCTTTTGTGTTCATTGAAAAATATACTAACTCATTAAATATTATAACACTGAACAGTTTACAAAAGACTGTGCCTCTAGAAGACTTTAGCAAGACTGGTCTTGTGTTATGGTAGCAGGTATGAACAATGAGACGAAAAGATGAAAACTGGATAACAACTGATGAAATGAGATTCATGTGCTAACAGCTGGCTATACAAGATGGGACCTCAGACATAATGAAGATGTGCTAAAGGAAGTACAAGAACACTAAACATATTTAATTTAAATACCTTCAATTTATTTTGGATACGGTTACCCATCTAATGAACATGCAAGAGCAATCCATTTGTTTTATGATGAAAGTAGAACAAGGATATTTTCTCTCCTAGACATCAAAATAATTGAACAGCAACACCTAACATTTGATATATGCAGAAAACCAACCCATACAAACAACCACATAAAAAGCAATAGCTTCAACCCCACATTACATAAACAAGAAGCTTTCAACAGCTTAACTTACTGGCTTGTGAACATTCTTATGAATATGGTAGACTACAAAGAAGAATATGAGCACATCCTGTCCTTAGCAACTACCAACAATTACAAAAAAGAAAAAAAAATAGATATACCAAAATTCAAGAAACAAAAGCAGATATTTGTTGTCACAAAACTGAGCAACCTAAAAGAACTTAAGTAATATATGAAACTCAAATATCACCCTAGAGTCCATTCCAAATTCAGCAGGATTTTGAACAAATACAACATAAACTTAGCTCTGAAAAACAAATTTAGTATACAAAAATTACTCTGCACAAGCTTAAAAGATCCAGTCCCCAACATAAAAAAAATCTGGTATATACAAAATAAACTATTCTTTGCCAAATCTACATTGGGCAAACAATAGCAGACCTCAATACAAGACTAAAAGAACACATGAGAGCCATAAAATGCAAACACATAGACAAATCCACTGTAGCCCATTTGTGGTGAGCTAATCATGAGATCACGCTTAACGTAACCCTGCTAAAGGCTACCAGATACCCAGCTGAATTGAACATATGAGAAAAAGTACACTTGCTAAGAAACAAAGATCACTTAATTTTTCCACCACCAAACCTCCTCTGGAGGTTCATAACATTACTAACAGATTCTATCTTTTCTGTCAATTCCACCACAAATTTTTCCACCAGGAGCCAGTCAGATACCTGCTGAGAGTGGGTACAAACTGATTCAAAACATGTTCAGGTATTAAAATTAAGTGGCATTTAGTATTTCAAATTTGGGTTCATTATTCATATAAAAGGTATTTTAGTTCACCATTTGGCCCATATGCAGAGGTTATTTTTAGTAAATATGCTTACAAAAGTCAGTACCTTCAAGATTACTGGGAAGTTACCTACAGACATTAGACCTTATTGTAAGTTGTTTTAATCATACATGCATCAGGATATTTTCCCTACAACCTAGCCAGCAGCACATAGTAAACAAGAATAATGTATTACTGAGTTAGTTGAGACTACCTTAATGCCAAATGCCTGAGTTCAGTTGAACGCTACATGCTATTCCTTTTGTTAGGTTAGTCTAATGTTATTTTTAGTTGTAAATTAATCTTTCCAAGAAAATCCAAGAGCATGTAGTGCATGTCTTGTTTATAGACAATATGCATAATATAAAGGAAATATTCATTTTGTATCGCTGTGAATATTACAATATTCATAATAAATATGTTTCTCTGGAAAATGAGTCTAAAAGGAAAAAAAAAAATGGTTTTATTCTTTAATGTTAGTTCATTTAAAACATTTAATGTTTTTGCTGAAATTTCTAAAACTAAATTGTGGTTTCAACCTTAGCTATCACAAATGTCTGAATTATTATCACAAAGTATATTTAAGTAATTCTGGTTAAAAATGCCCTCCAAAATGCAGAATAATTGCATATTTAAATAACATGTTGAAAACAATATCAGTTCATTTGCAACCATACTAATTCTGAAATTTTCTGCACGACTTTTTTTCCAGGTTCTGTTAGCCAACAAGTTGGATGAAGATATTTCCTTAAGTTATATTGCAGTAGTATCACCATTGTTTCTTTCCTACATTACACTTATACTGATGTCCTTTGGCGCTAAAGGAGGCAATAGATGTAAGTGGATATTACATACTGAGTAGTTAATATATGTCTCTTGTGTTATTTCTTTTTTTTGGGCAAATTAACTGGAATGGTAGGTTAGTGCTGCTTATAAAGAAAGTAATATCACAGGCAGAAACATAGTTTTATTATGAGCATTACTTCATGCAGCTGCATAGCATGGTGTTCTACCTATGGGAAGCTATCACTTTTAAACCACTTCTACTTTAACAGATATAAGTAATATGACATAAAATGGCTGACCACCATCACCGAGTGATTACAGCAATGCTGCCTTACTTCAGGAGCCTTGATCAGTCCTATTTTTTATTGCAAAAATACTAAGACATTGGTTATTTCAGTTCCCATTTTATATAAGACTGATTTTTCAATATTAATCAGTGCAAGAGTTGAAAGTTTAATGTCCTTAGGCACTCCACAGATAGTTTTCTTCTTTTTTTTCACTCTGTCTCTCTCTAAATGCTCTAGCATATTAAGGAATTCAATATATTTTCCTATATTCAAAGACTGATCACTTTCACTGTGGCCTCCAAAGGAACCTGAGAATCCAAAAAGCAGACCATTGTTATTAAATGATATGAGTTGCCTATTCTGATTAATGTTGTGTTTCTGCATCTCAGTTTTATATCTTGCTGTTGCTGCTTAAGGAAAATTCAGTTCTACTGTTGTTTCTGAGCTATTGGAGCGTTTTTACAAAAAACGTAATTAAATTGTTTCTCTCACGATTCACTGATTTGTAAATAAAACCAAAACTAGAGAACTAAATCATAAATGTGTCCATTGAACTGCTGAGTAAACACTCAGCTTTAGTTTTTGAACAAAGAGCCTGCTTTAGTGAGCTGCTATTAGCCATTCCTCAAACAGTGGAAGGCAGCATTAACTAACTTACCTACTGAACATTACATTCACTTTCTCTGGTGTACCAAGAGTAGTTATGTCACTTTTTTACTACCCACAGACTCGGCCAAGCCATTGGGATTTGAGTTTGCAGGCTACGTATCAAATTGCCTCTGCAGTGCAGGTATAATTTTAAATATCTACATGTTAAACTCTTGCAAAGCACGCTACTTGAGCTATATAGAGAAATCAAAATTATACAATCATTAGGCTCAGTATTAACTTTATTATATCCAAAAATTTGCAAGAGAACAAGCTAAAAACAAACTCATGTGTGAGTGGAAAGTATACCATTTGTTGACGAGAGTTCACATCCAAGCAGTCTGAAACCAAATGGTCGCAGTAGTGCCACCTAGACTTGCATGTTGAAGAAAGCATTCATCTTCTCTAGTGACACTTTCAGTAGCACTGATGTATAGTAACAAAGATAAACAATTGAAGAGCATTTTTGCAAAAGTCGATAGATGTAGAAATCAATATGTTACAGGAATCGCATTTTTATTTTAAACACATAAGCATATACTTCATAACAAAAGTTTTTAGCAAGAAGCATTCTTTGTTCAGAGGCAATGAAAGTGGGTTAAACAAAAATGTGTGTGCTTTTTAAATATTGGTATATTTTACTCTCTAAGAACTGAGATTTCTTCAAAACTTGATAGATGCAGTCTTTATTTATATGAGTCTCATTAGAACACTAATAAAACTGAACAAAATTAATAACTTTAGCCCAAAACTGTGATTATCACAAAAGTCTAATGATACACACTGCTAGAACAATTGTGTATTAGTCCTTTGCCTCATCTGTTATTTCAAATTAGTGCACAAGTTTCTTAATGTCATTCTTTTTTTCTTTAAATACCATGATAACTTCTGGAAGAGCACAGGAATTTAACATAGTGTCGCATGTTTTAACTGTTGGTTATAGCACTCACACTACACTGGACATGCTGTATGTGTGTTCTGCACTTCAATAGGTACATTACGATGCATGGTTGTTGTTTTTTTTGGGGGGGGGTAAGTTATCGCTTGCTATGGAGCCATCTTGAAAGGCAATGTTGATCACAACAGCTTTTGAACACTGGTCTTTAAGTTCAATATTATCCAATCCTTGTTGAGGATCTTCACTGTGTCCATGAATCTTCTATATCTTGTAGCAACTATTGGGTGTTAAGATGTCCTCCATTCTTCTGTAGCCATATCGGAAAAAATAAAGATTATGATCAAAAGATCTGCTTTGCTGCAAAAAAAAAGCCACAGGCATTGCCATTATAAAGTTGTTCTTGTTCTGACTTTACAAGGATTTTTCTCTTTAGTTTTTTATTTTCTACCATCTAGTGTTTTTTGAACCATAATAAATTCACCCTCTGTATCCATTATTCACACACAAGTAAATGTCAGAAACTGTGGTACTGATCTGCAACCAGAGAGAAGTCGTGAGAGGAATCTGCTAGCTTTGCACCAGCATGATTTCAGATACGAATGTTACGTCAGCACAGTACAAGTGGAAAACATTAGCTCACATTTACATTGAAAGCTTTAAATATGACTATTTAAGCAGCCAACTTATGTCCGAGGATGCAAGAATTCATGTTTAGCTCCTTGTCACCTGAGAACTATGCAATCTTCTTGTTAGAATCGCAGTAGTTAGAGTACTATGACACTGGAGAATGCTCTTACTTAACCCTTTCGGGGATATGGATGTCATATGATGTCAATGTTAAAATGCAGAAGAAAGGATATGAACATCCTGTGTATACATGCATTTAATGCTTATTTAACCCTAATTATTATAATTTTTCTCTTTTATAATAAATTTAAATAAATTCTATAAGATATGAAGGCTTACCTTTAAAGGTTTCTTCTTGAATGTTATACCTCAAAACATGGATAAACACACAAGGGCACATTACATTCACGGCAAATCATATTAGTTTCCTTGTGAACACCTTTTTTGCGACACACCAGACTTCAAAATGGACGCGACTTTTTTGCGGTGGGTGGTATCCATTTAGGAAAGTGTTTTCCTTCAAGTCTGAGGGGTGCAGGGATTGTGGATTTCTCACCCCCAGTATGAAGAGTCCTCTGAATGTTATATTGCTCAATTAGGCTACGAGCTATTGATATGCGGAAGTCCAGGTATGTCATTGGGTGATATGAATAAAACGGAGAGTTTTGCTCCAACTTTTTGCTCCAATTCTGGAGAGATTGCTCACATTCATATGAATGAAGTTTGCTCCTTTGCGAGCAATATTCCCCTCCAACGATGTTGCTCCGTGACCTTGGGTTGGCAGCAGTATTCTCCACTTCCGTATCAATAAGAATTATAAGTTGCTCCTCTGTGGAAGAAGTTGCTCTCGAATATTGGAGCTATATCAGAAGGTGACTCCTGCTTGATAGAGCAACAAGTTTTAAGTAGGATAGCTTAGTACATGATGGTTGTTCGTCGCATAGAAGTGTATAAGTTCCGCCAAGACGCATTATTATTTAACTGTAAGCAACTTTAGCGATTCGAAAAGGAAAATGAGAGATGGTTAGCGGAACATTTCCTTGAAGAAGATGGCAACGAAACAAGAGGAGGAGAGTTATCTAAGGAAGAAAAGATGAGAATTTTTTGCGTTATATAGGAGTTCCTGGATTTCAAACTGGTTGAAGATGTTGGTGTGAAACAGAGTACAGTGTCCCTTATAATTTGTAGTGTTATGGATGCTATATTAAGAAATGCACATATTTGGATAAGGTTCCCTAAAACTACCCATGAACTTGAAACTGCAAAAGCTGAATGGCAGGAGCGTTACACCTTCCCTGCTGCAATAGAGGCTGTTGATTGCACCCATGTTGTGATTAAGAAACCCAGTATACATGGAGATGACTATATTAATTGAAAAGGCATTCCCAGCATTAATGTACAGGCTATATGTGATTCAAAGAAATGTTTACCAGTGTTGATGATACTTGGCCTGGATCAGTACATGATTCACGTATATGGGCAAATTCAGATGCCTGTAGGGTTATGTGTGGAAATTGTGCAAATGCCTTAATTCTTGGTGATGTTGGATATGCAATTGCTCCATTGCTCATGACGCCCTATCGCAATGTACTTACCCCAGAACAGAGATCTTACAATAAGTGCTTGAGTAAGAAACGTGTCATAATAGAATGGTGCTTTGGTCAAGTGAAACTACGTTTTCCTATTCTCCAAGGCAAAATAAGACTAGCAACATAAAAGATTCCTTCCATTATTGTCTGTTGTTTTGTCCTGCATAATGTGGCTAAACATCTAAGTGACGAAGATTTCGAAATTGAAGTAAAGAATAATCAGGAAGAAGATGCTTGGGAAGGCGAAGCTGTAGGACGTATCAGAGAAAGAGAGCAGCGAAGAAGAGACGAGATAGCTGAGATTATAAATGGCTTCCAAAATTAAGTGAGTAATATATGGATTTGTAATTACATTGCACATTTTAGCTTTAAAATTATTTTGGTCTTTTACTTAGCAATAACTTTAAAAGCTTTATTTCTTTTGTGTATTTTGTAGGCAAATATTACCACGCTGGGCTTTCAAACAACTTATTTATAAACAATCACTTTTTTTGTTTAAAAAAGTACTTGTGCGACAATTTCTTCCAGAATTAATTTAAAATTTGCATATAGTGCAAACATATGTACTTGCTTATACATTTTATTTAAAAGTTTCTCAAGACCGTGTTAGTGTGCTGGTAACATTCCTACTTCCCATTTAAGAGGCCCCAAGTTCGAATCTCGGTAACGTGGGTTGTCTAGGTAAGGTTTTATGTTAGAACCAAATTTTACCGTAAACATTTTCATTATTTTGTTTAAAGCCGTTGCCTTTTTTTTTTTTTTTTTTTGCCTCATTTCCAGTAAGTGGGATTTTTCTAAAACCACGGGATGTTCTTTTAGGATTTCGATGAAATCCGCTTGAGATTCAACCTCACGTTCTTCTTTGGAACTGCTCATCGTAATGATTAACACCTAAATGTTTGTCTTCTCACTGCATTGATTGTTTGTTTATGCAGTTGCAAGGTGGCGATAAGAGAAGCGGAGAGAATGCTAGCACTATGTAGAAAATACTCTGCACACGTAAACAGTTTTTATTGATACGAAACAGAGATTTTGCTCTTGCAGAATAGTTTACTCCGTTTTGCTCTTGGGAGTTTTCTCCTGCGAGTTTGCTCAGTTTTATTGATATCAACCATTGTCTTGTGTGGGTTTAGAGCTCTTCAAATTACCAAACAATTGGATATGGTTACATCCAGCTGGTGCAAAAATACTTTTTTATACCATTTAACTGTTTTTCGTAAAGAGGGATATGCTTGCAATACCTGATCTATTAGATCCACACCACCCATATGCATATTGTATTCCTGGAAAACATCAGGCTTGAAAATTGACATTTTGGTGTGAGAAGCTATTTTTCCAGTGTCAATCATCAAAATCTTAGAGCTGCAATTGGATAATGTTGTAACTACCCTCCTGTCTTGCCAAGCAATGTAGGTCAAAAGTGGGAGCTGATGCACCTGCATTTCTCCTCTGCTTAGAACCTTTGTATTCACGTCCTTTGGCAAGCCAATACGATTTGACGTACTGTTCCAATTGCATTTGTTTTTCTGTTGTATATGGCCATGTATAATTTCGGGGAGCTGTACCAATTATCTAAATATACAGTCCTACGCTGATCAAGTAGAGGTTTCATCAGGTGCATTACTAAGGAGCCAGTTAACCCCAAATCTTTGTCTCCAGTATTATCGGTCCCTTGACTAGTGTATTGCAACTATTATAAAGATATCCCATTTTACTTTCACAAAGATCAAAACTCTATGCCAAATCTGATCCTCATTGTTTTGATGTATTGCTTCCAACCCAAGTGGCCCTTCCAAAGCATCAAGCTTTCATCAACAGTGACTTTTTCACTAGGCACGTAATTTTCTCTAAATTTTTAAATAATATAATCGAAAATTGGCCTGATTTTGTGTAGTTTATCATTTACATTTTCTGTGCATGTGAAATGAAGGAACCGCAAAATAGAAGTAAACCTGTTATTTGATTTGCATTTCCCAAAAAATGGAGTAGCTAGCATGTGTCTGTAGACCAGTACATGTGTAATGTAGGTTTACGAATAACACCCATGAGCGTGATTAGACCAAGTAGTCTGTAAATCTCATTCAGTATTACTTCTGTTCACTTCTGAATTCTACTCTTAGGCCCTAAATTGCCTTTAGAGGTCAGGTCTTCCTTCACCTTACTCGCATATACATTTGTTTCCGTAACAATGAGACACTAAATCAGCAGTAAAAAAATTTGTGAAAATGTCAATTGGTTGGCTGTCAGAAGTCAGTTGAGCCTGGGGTTGTACACCAGAGGCTGTGTTCATGAAGATATGTCTATTTGTGTTGGAATTATTTTGACCACTCCACAATGTTGATTCTTCATGAACACCTGAACGAAGTGTGTCATTTTCATCATCACTGCTACCTATATCCTCAATACCCCCCTCAAAATTTGAAAACTCGCTGTCTATATCCAAATCACTATCACAAATATCACTGCATTCGTCTACCATACACTTCGGTTGTGTAGTATTCTAAGACGTAGGTACATACAAATGCTGACAGAGAGATTTGCTTTGTTTGTAGCTGGTATGTTTCAATACACAGAAGTATATTATTGCATTGTAATATAAACAAAAGCATGAAACCTTGAACCAGAGAACACATCGCTTAGGCAGCTATATTGTTCGTATGCACAAACAAGAAGCTGACTCACAAATTAGGTGCATTTGACGCACAAATGGCTTTTGATACAGAGAAACAAAGTAGTGAAATTTCAACTTTTCTAAAATAGTGTACACTTTGTGGGTACCGTAGATATATACTACCTTTAATGAGCTTTAAACCAGTTTTTGTTTCATTAAAATAACTTAATCAATACGGAAGATACAATTGTGTATTTATGAAGCATTTTTACCCCATTTAACAATTTAAATGTCTTGTGCTGTTTGTTGGGTATCCATTCCCGGCCTGTGCAGGGTTTAAGTGACCATTGCTGAAAAAATGGTGAAAAACATTTTACTTGCACTTGTGTATATTTCATACAAGGAGGCCAGCATGTTTTGCTTTAACTAAGTGACTGCATCTATAAGTTTTGACAAAAACCTGGAATGTTTGGTTATCTCTAATTATGGCATGAATAGAGTTTTGCTAAATCTGATTTCATAGATAGGTTCATATTCTAAAAGATATATAGATGCAATATATAACTCATTTTTGGAAATTTTTGCATCTATCAACTTTTGCAAAAACACTCAATTCTTCTTTGAACATGCTGTGTGTAGGTTGAATTTGAAAGCTAGAATCAGACTGAAAAATTCAATGCCTTAGCATGGATTTATGCATTGTTCTGTTTTTTAGTATTTCCACTGCTTTTATGATCTTCTACCAGGCCAACCTCAACCATGTAACTTGCCCCCACAGCTGATTGCCAGAGTGAAGTTTCCATTGTGTTAAATGGACAAATGCACTTGAAATACTCAATGCATTAAAATTTAATATTAGTTTAGGTGTTGACCAGATGATATATCCATTTCTTTTCCTCTCATGTAAATTGGATGCGAGAGAATGTATTTTAAATTATACATTTAATGTAATTTCTACCTTGATAGACTTGTTAAATTGGGAAGGGATCTATCATTCATTACAATGTCTTTCTTTTCTGCAGCTGAATATAAAGGAAACATTGTTTCAAAATATTTTGAACATTATAATTGCATTTAGCTTATGCAAGATGTCAGAGTTTTGTATATCAAAGTGGATGTCATTATTTACAAATGAACCCCTCTAACTTCATGCCCATAAAGACAATCAGGTAAAGGGCACAATTCCTGCTAGCTGTCACCAGTAAAACTGGTCTCCATGCACTGCTGCTTTCTATGCATTTAGCCGGTGCCATATTAAGAGTGCTTATGGGAATGTATAGTTGGTCCAGCTGGATGCTAACATGTAGCAAAACCCTTTCATTTATATCTTTGAGCTGCTTCCTATGCTGGCTCACACTGTATGATGACAATATTTATAAAGAAAAATGCAGTCTTCCAAGTTTTAAGGTTTCATATCATATAGTTCTTACATTATATTAAGCACCTTGAGAATATTAGGACAGGTGGGATGAAAATATGCCCATGCAGTGAACACCTCTACTTATAATGTAAATAGAGAAAAATATATGAATTTAATAAGATAAATGTCCTTAATACTGTAAATATCTCCTATAGAAACTTCATAATTCTATTTTGACTAAAGTATGCTGATGGCTGCATTGCAAATGCGTGACGTTAAACAGCTTTAATTATAGCATTTTAAAAACAAATTTTCCACAGAATGGATGAGAGACTGTTTATGTAGATAGACATTATGAATGTTTGGTGTGCTATGGTGAGGTAAATGACATGGAAGTAAAGAGACAAACTATTTTGAAAATTTTATCATGTAGAATATTTTACATGGAACCATTATTGTCTCTCTATTATTAATTGTCTCTTTCTAAATTCAAACTTGGGACCTCTTGAGCATGAGGCAGACATACCAACCCTACACCATTGTAATAAATTATGTATCAAGGGATAGTGACATCTTTAAGATTGTTGAATGTTTATATCAGACAAACTCAGGATAAAATTTCGGAATAAACTGATTGAAAACTTGTGAAATACTATTTTGATCTATACATCCCCTTAAGTAACTTACATACTCAGACTTCCAATAGGCATATGCCTGACTGCATGTTTCATAGTCCTTCTGTAAGCTATATTGGGAGCAAAATTGTATCAGCTAATAGGTGTCAAAAAATTGGTTGAAAAGTTTTCAGCTTTGCATCTTTACACTCACAACATATGCATAAAATTTCCTGCAGTTAACTTATAAACTACAAGCCACTGCAAATTTTCTTGATGTTATTAGCATTTACATTAAAATCCCCACAGACTGCCTTATTTACTATTTTGTTAATTTACAGCAAGGCTGATTAAGAAACACAGCCTTTTCTGTAAACAAAAAATTACTTGTGTTTTGTTATGTAAGAGGCAATTTCTGCTGGTGTATGTTATGCATTATTAGTAACCAATAAAGTTTCAGTTTTCCAGTCATTTTGTGATAAATGTTGCTAATAAATCTCAATTAAGACACATTTTTAATGAAAGTCTCCATAATTAAGGAAGAAAATGTTTTGTTGGAATACTTTAGTTTTAAAAATGACTTTAAAATTTAAAATCAAATAACATGGTTTAAAATGGTTAAGAGGACATTAGCTATATTTAAAGGAAATCAATGAAAGTGACCATTAGACAAATTAAAGTACCTTTTATGATGCAGGATTATAAACACCAATGTATTATACAATTAAGAATAGTTGATTCTGTGTTACAAATACATTACATCACTTACTTTAAAGTTACATGGGAACAAGTTTTAGAAACAGTTTAGTTTCGGTTACATGCCCCAAGTAAATGATGTAAATGTTTACACTACTGACTCAACTATTCTTAAATGCTGCTCTCCCTTTTCTGATTTGAAAAAGAAAGCAAGCATCCATTCCTTAAATCTCTAATTTTTTTCAGGGTGGTTTGGCATTCGCAAGGATTTCTGTCATTTCCTATTAAGCCTTTGTCCCTTTCTTCAAGAATATGCCAATATTGCATACAGTCTTCAAAATGATGATGCAGCTCGGCGAGCACAAGCTGCACAGGAGGGTGCAGGGGATGCACCATCTGCAGTGGATATGAAACCTGAGAAAAGGTTCAAAAAGACGGAGCTAATGAAACCAGTGGTCCCAGTCATTTCAATCGATATGCCTGATTGAGCAGCAGATAAAGCTTTACAGGTTTGAAGTTTTTATAGATTTTGAAAGAAGGAACCGTCAGCGTTCTTCCAGGTTTCCTGGAAATATTCAATGCAAATATTTATTTGCTGGCTCCAATTTTGTCATATAGGACAATGCAAATCCCCAGATGCAAACAACTTGAATTTTTGTCTATTTGCACAGAAGTATGTTTTTAAGCTGTGTTTTGTGTATGTTAAAAATTTTTGTGATCCTTATTTTTATCTTTGTCCTATGAAGTTTAATATCAGGATAACCTGTACCAGGTTTAGTATAAATCTGTTTTCTATTAAAACTGTATGAAGTTCCTTTTAGACTTGAAATTTAATTTCTATAAGCATTTATGTATATATTTTCTTTATGATTTTGTCATTTTTGTAATGGTTATTACAGAAGGCCTGTAATAAGTATGCAGTTTCAGTACTAATTTCATGTAATTATTTTAAACATTAACTTTTTTTTTATAGTGTATGCATGTGTATGTGTGTACTGAAAATGCATCAGTTGTATATTTTAAATTTATTAACAATTAATGTTTCAGTATTTAAGATCTAGATTTATTTTCATTATAAGATTGTGTAGAGTGCATTTGCTAAATGGTAAGTAAAACCATGAATTAACATTTTATTTCAGGTTTAACCACATTTGATTTGCAGTACCAGGTTCATATAAAGGATGCTTTGTGTGCTAAAAAGTACAAAATAAAAATAGAGCAGGCATTTGTTAACACATGAGTTTCAATTAGCTGGCTCTGCATTTCAGTGGTCAACATAGGACATAATAAAAATGGAATAGATTAAAGAAGGCTGTGATGTAGTCATTAGATTTGTTCACGATGCAGCTAAAGTATATATTGAAATAAGATTATTTTCAGCATTACCTTAATTTATATAAATGTGTATGTGTACATATTAATAAATTGTGCTTCTCTTTTAATGTTTCCAATATATTAGCCATTGGGGCCTTCAGTCATATCTTTTCTACTGAATGTAGTTTATAACAGGCATAAAGAAAACATTCAAAATAGTAATGGGATTAAATATAGAAAAGATTGAAATATCTGCTACTTGCTCGTAAAGGGGCCAAAAATGTTAAACTACTTAAAAATGAAGTTAAGTTAAAATTATTCATCTTGTGTTATAGTGTATGTACAATGAAATGTTTTCCTCTTTATTTTAAAGTATGCACATCATTTTTGGAACTTCCAGGAGCATCAATTATAAGGTGTATCAGTTTTAAGTAAGATTTATTTAAAGAGTATAAATAAGCTACTGGAAGTAGTGTTTCAGAATTATATATACATTTTTGGACATAGGCATTAGTAACCATGCCTTTCCCTTGTTATCAATAACACTGCCATCTTTTTGGTAAACAGGAAACAAGTGGCTCTAGGGAAAATGGTCCTGCACATTAATATTGGTTTGCAATACATTTAAGTACTTACAGCATTCTCTTTGTGCATTCTCTAGTTTTATAACAACTTTAATTGATCAGAATGATAGTCATGGAGTCAAATGTTCTTTATTTTTAAGGAAACTATATTGGAACATTTGCAAGCACTTAAAACTTTTTCCCGAGCTATGAACAATTTGTGAATTCTCAGGTTCCTGTCTCTGCATGTGAACATCAAGAATTTTTATCATCTAGTATGATCAGATCACCCATTATATGTTTATATGACACCTCGTATGACCATACATTCTAACACATGCCAGCTTATTCTTATATTTTGTTGAATAGCACTACTTCTATCATGCATGCAGCACCATTAAGCACAAACATGCTTCTCTTCCTGAAATCTTAACCCAATCTAACAAATAATGACTCCAAATAATAATTAAGATTCAATGCTTAGAGGTGCATTCCTGGCACCACAAAAAATCAAACAAAATGCTCATCACTAGGGCTCGGAAGTTGAAGTCCTATAAATTGTCTAAAAAAGACCTAAAGTATCCTCATAAAGGACTAATAAGTGGATAAAAAAAACATAAAAATGAGATGCAAATTTAATTAATATTTTTAATAATTTTATTTTAATGCACATTTAAATAATGAATATAATGCTGACATTATGCATCAACTATTGTTAAAAGGGAATGTGTGTTATATATGGACTCTTGAGTTTTTTTTTTTTATTTATGGATGCTATTTAACTACTATGGTCCTCAGCATCCCATTCTTTATTGGGCATGAAAGACCAGCAAGTTTGCTCAGAGGCCTCTTTATCTGGCTTGAGGTTTCTTTTATGTGCCATAAATCTATGACACAGGACCGCTGGCTTTACTTCCCTTCCCGAAGGAAGCCATGCTAAGGATTTTTACACCCCCCTCCCCCCCAAAAAAAATTCATCGCCCTCTGCCGGGTTTGAATTTGCAACCTCGGAAACTAGAGGCTAGCATGGTACCTCTAGGCCACAGAGGACAGCATATGGACTATGATATACATTAATACATACATATTGGAGTGAGAGATTGATGCACTATTTATCATATAACATCCAAATGTTATTCTTTAAAATGGAGTTAAATATTTTTGCTTATAGAATTCTGGTGGTATGAAACATACAGTTGAAAAACTGTATGAATAAAATGCTTCTGGATAAGTCATTGTCTGTTAGAATTTAGAAAGAGCAACAAAATGTAGTTGAAAGAAGGTGAAGTTGAAAAAAAAGGGATGGAAAGCTGTTAAGACCTGAAAAAAGACTAAACACGACCAATAGTCTAACAAAAAGTCAAAAAGGGACAAATAAAACCTAACATTTTATGGCCTAAAATGCTAAAATGAACATATTTTATGTTGGGGTTTTTTCTTCGGATACTTGAAAAGAAAAGGATTCTCCTTCAACTTCTGAGGCTTGCTCATCACCTAGACCCCTAAATCACCAGCTTAGCAATGTTCCATTTGGTCATCCCTACCCTTTCATGTGTTTACTTCAGGATTGTTCTTATCTGAGATAGAGAATAAGTGAAATCATATATCACTTTGTCCCTTCATTTTAATCTGCATACTTAATGTCAATTTGCACTTTACTAGCTGCCAAGTTGTTCTGCAGGTTGGTACATGGAGTGAGTGTATGACAGAAGGCCTAAGTTGGCATAGTCATCTTCTACTACCATATGAGTGAAAGTAATTTGTTGATAGATTGCCTCAGTTATGTAACCGCCTTCTTGCACTGTCTACTTAAGTAACTTGCTCATATGAGGCTCATCCAGGAAGTAATAAGTGTTTGACTTTAATGACTTAAAAAAGAAATTAAAAGAAACACATCACAAAATTGAAGCTTACTTTATTTCTCCACATAATCACCTCCATGGTGATTGTTTCATAGTATGACTTTGTTCTTTTCTTATTGCCCTATTCAACCATTTATATGCGTGTTTATTGGTAATTCTGTATTTGTTATGCTTTGTCCAAGAGGCAGCCTTTAAATAAAGGAAGCTTTAAAATAAAAATTAAGAACTGACATATCTGTCCATGAGCTTTAGAATTCATTGTTGTGATTGGCTACTGCCTCTCCATTAAGCCAAGATATGCGGACAAAATTTCACCAAGTAAAGATTGAGAAATGCTCTTCAAATCATCTGTGATGAGTGAAGTCGTCTAGGTCGAGCTTTTGTTAATGCACATCTGTACGTCCATTGTTGAACATTTCACACCACTTTCTCACATTACTGTATCACTATATACTTCCTTTAGTTGACAGTACATTTCTGCAGGTTTCAACTTCCGAACATTCAAAAATCAAATATCACCTCTTACCTCATAGTTAGCAGGACTTTGTATCAAACATTTCATTTTAAACAATCATAGAATGCACAATAACATGTTTTGACTGGTATTCACACAACACTAAGAAAAGATGTTGAGAGGAAAACATTCAACCATGGATAGAGGCCTGATAGTGGTCTGCACAGTGGGAATGCACCAATGGTTGTTACTTCTTGGATCACCCTCGTAGATGGCCTTGGTTGTAGAGTTGAATTACTGTAACATTTGCTTTATTTCTCTTTAGATTTATTTTTACGTGGAACTTTGAGCAACAGCATTATCTAATCCATATTCAATTGGGAGATATGATATATACTGTGTATAAACATAAAATTATGAACTTAATTAGTTCCTAAAATAAGAACTAAATATTTCCTGGCATTGTAATTACTCTTAGATTTTCTCAGGTTCCCAGCCATGTGATTGTTTAGCAAACTTTGATGTTTCAGGAATGTACATTGTCTTGACAATGAGATGATGCATACTCTTGAAACATGGAAGTCATTTTTATGAAACAATCAATTGGTTGGAAGACCGAGACAATTTAAAATGTAATTAATTTCTTAAATGCATTAACAACAAATATAGACAGAAAAAAAAACAGTTTAGGAATATCACTTAAATCCAGCACAACAAAGTTAATCTGAAAAACAAAATACTGTTATTGCAAATACAATGCATCAGTGTCTTAAAAGTGATGTGAAACTTTGGAGATAAAATTAATTAAATTGAGTTTTATTTATAAACTGTCTTTAACTGCTGTGGTCCTTAGTGTCCCATTCTATATTGGGCATAAAAGACCGGTAATTTTGTTCAGAGACCTCTTTAACAGGCTTGAGGTTCTTTTACATGCCATAAATCTATGATACAGTACCACTGGCTTTACTTCCCTTCCAAAGGAAGCCATGCTAAGGATGTTTACACCTCAATAAATCCATCAATCCATTGCCCTCCGCCAGGTTTGAACCCATAACCTTGGGAACTAGAGGCTAGCATGATAACCACTACACCACAGAGAACGGCAACTTTAGAGATGCCCAAATGCACTGATGTTTGCTTAAAATAGCAACTATTCAAATAAAACACACGAGAAAGATCTAAAATTGGATTAATTACAAAAGATGCAATATGAAGTATTAGCATTGTATCTGCAAGGTGGCTCTCATAAATTCTGGTCTCTCTGACAAATCATGGTGAAGGCCCCATCAATCATATCACAATTTGTACAATAATGGAAATGATTTATGAAGGCTGATGTCCTGCAGAGTAAGTAATGTCCACAAAGATCTTCCGGCCAATAGATATGATTATGCTGCTGGGCTCTTTTGATACATTTACAAAAAGAAGTTGCCCAAGATGTCATTTTTCAACTTATAATAATCAGCATCAGAATAAGATGACTGCAATGGTCCCTTTAATGGGAGTTGAATAAGCAGTAATTATTTAATAGCTATGAAGGGAGCCCAGGAACTAATAATCATTTGATTTTAATACATTCAGAAAAAATATGTATTAAAAAAAAAGAAAAAAAAACATATCACATACAAAATATAAGCTTACTTTATTTCTCCACACAATCACCTCGTTATTTAAGCATTTGTCATATCTTGTCCACAACCTTTAGAATTTCTGTGTTGTAATCAACTGCAGCAGTCATTACATCAAGGTTTTTGGACACTTTCACCAACCAAAGAAAGAAATGTTTGGGAAGGAAATCTGTAACCCATCTAGGGTTACACGTCTGTCTCTTGCATGATTTTGTTGTTCGTGTGATGAATGATGGACATCTGAGTCAAGTTTCATCATACACATTTGTGCATCCATTGTTGAACATTTCACACCACTTCCTGACATTTCTTTCGTTCTTTGCTGTATCACTATACAGTTCCTTTAATTGACGTTAAATTTCTGCAGGTTTCAACTTCCAAACATTCAAAAAATCCAATACATTTCGCCTTACAGTCGGTGGGACTTTGTATCGTACAATTCATTTTGAACAATCACAGAATGCACAATAACCATTTATTTCAACTGAAACTTGCACAACACGGAGAAAGGTAGTTGAGGTAACTATTTGACTTTGGATAGGAGCCTGACAGGGATCTACACAGCAGTAATACTGAAAACGGTTGTGACTTTCTGGATTATCCTTGTGTTTAGATATAACTCATATGTATAGTTTTAAATAGTGTCTATTTGTGTGCATCCATTGGCCCTCCTAAATGAAAACCTTCTAGTGAACATCAGTACTCTAGAATATCATAAAATGACATATAGTGAAGTGACATTTCCACCATTCTGCAATTTTAATGTTTAAACAATTATGAATCCTCAACACATGTTTCCTCAATCCCTTATGATCAATTCTGTGCCTCTGCTTTAACCATTAAAAACAGTCATAAATTTTTATGAATCTGCAGATGCTTTTATATTAGAAGCTGTAGTGAACAGCAGCTAATTGTTCAACAGGAAAGAGGTTTAACACTGTCAAAATGTTCATTGTGAACATAAGGACTTGGCTGCAATGATCCTGAAAGCCATACACATGAGAGCAGTCTGAAAAATCCTTGATCTGATAGTGAAGCAGAAAGTTCTTAACTCAAGCTCTGTTTTAATTAACAGCATCATCTGTTTAGGGTCAATACATTTATTTCAGCAGTGCTGAGCACTATTACACCATCTCTGAAGTGCTTTGTTTAAGGTCTGTAAAATATCCCCTAAAGCAGCAATGTCAGGGTGAGTATACTTTCGTGACATTTAAGGAATGAGGATGAAACACAGACAAAAACACAAATAGTGTGTAAGCTTAGGGACAAAGTGATTTACAAACTCCAAGTAGAATGTGAAGTGAAGCACATTATTATATAGGTTCCCTCTGTCAGTTTTTAAACATAATCAGCAACAATAATTGATATACTGGTGATATGTTAAATGAATAATGAAATGGGTATCAGAAATGCATATAATTCTGAGTGGTCCAGTGATCCTTAGAATTGTATACTGTAATTATGGGAGGGGGAAGCTTCACTTTCACCATGTGAACCAATCATAGAGTAATATAAAGGAAGAAAAACACACCTATTAAATAAATAAAAAGCACTTAGTGATTAATATTATGCAATAAAATCTTAACGTTTCATATACGATTTAAATGCACATAAATAATTATAGCTTGTGGTAACAAATTGTATTTTTCTGCTAACTTGAATATATTTGAGGAAGCTTTAACAGCAGAAGCAATTTTAACAGTAATCTTGGGTAGTGGTTGTTAATAATAGATTTAGAAATGAAGGGAACTATGGTTAATACAGAATAATCAACCATATTTACTTGTTTAAATTAAAAAGAAATTATACTTTTAGAACTATTGCATGGATATTCTTGTTTAACAGCAATAAATATTAGGATACACAGCTGTTTAAAAAAGTCTAATAAAATAAAAAATTAAAGACACTGCTTCAGTCAGTAAGCTTTGTGCACAAGGATAAAGGTGGTTTTAAGTGAATGTACAGTAATTTTCACAATGTCATGTTGATATTTTTAGCTTATATTATTTTTGCTTTGGAATGCCTCAACATTGGATTTATTGGAAGTTCTCCTTTCCTTATACATGGTGGATGTTTCATCCAGTTTGCACTATTCTGTCTTTAACATCACCAAATCTCTCATCTGTCTCTTTTCTTTTGGTAAAGTGGTTGGCTTCAGCTGAAGACTAAAGTATGTGTTAGTGCCAGTAGACTTTCTTGCCTTCTCTAGAGGTGCAATGAGTGCGTTTACTCCAGCAGTGCTCCATTATCCTGTCTGTGAAGTTTATTTTTTGGGGGTTTCTTTAAAATAATCCTCTGTATCTATAGGTAACCTCTTGATTTTATGAAAAATTCTGGTGCACAAGGAAGTATTTGAATTCTGGAAGCAGATGAAGTCAGAAGAAACCAGATATGAGGAGTAGAATGAATGTTCCAACAGTTTGTGCTTCTGATCTCATACCTTCTAATCAAAGAACATTGTTGTGATCAGGTAATTATTTTTCTTCTGCAAATCAGATTTTTGTTACAAATCTTTTCACATAGTTTGTTTAAAAAAAAATAGAGACGTTACTCTTCCGTCTGCTGTATTGAATCTAGACCCACCACACCAACTGATTGTCTAATCTTCAAAGCAAAGTGGCAGCATCGTATCTCTTTATTACACAAAACAGCTTAATATGCACAGTACAATGGAGAATGTTGTGTATATGGCACGCTGTTTATTACAATATTTGTTTTTGAACATTGTATTTGACTGATGTGAAATCGCATTATAATGTGATAATATGATAGGTAAAAACAAAGTTTAAAAATTAAATTCTGATGTATTTTGTTAAAAAAATGTTTCATCCACAGTTATATATGATGCACAGAATCATTTAAATTGTCATTAAAATGCTACATATACTATTGCGGTATTCTCCTATAAATATATCTTTTTATCTTGTTACCAAATATGGTACAAACCTTTTAGATATGCAGTTTACATAAAATTTAGCCAATATGTTTCTTTGAAATGCCTATGCCCATAACTTCATGTAGGTCAATTGCCAATTATCTAGTAACATATGTATTTGTTTGGTGAATTCTTGTTTCATCTTTTGGGCATCCTTCATAGCTTAGTGTGTCCACATTTTAACCATTGAAAATGGAAAGAATTTCCCATAAAATTATGCAAATCTATTATCAGTTTCTTTTGCCATTAAATCAGTTTTTAGAAAATGCTTAATCTCTGCATGGTATTTAGATTTTATCCATTATACAGGATTGTTAATACAACTACGGAGTAGCAGCCGTCGAAATAGCTGGCAGAGCATAGTAAGTTACGTGAGAAAGGGACACCAAATTGTTGGGCATAAAGTGTTTACTGAACACATTATTGAAATAATTAATTAATAATAATAATGGAACATGTGTTATAAGTGGTGTCGAAAATGTTAGCAGCAATACATCGATGGCATCTGCGTAAATTCCTGTTCATTTCCATTAGCTTCTAAGGTGTAATGGCAGAAATTTGTAATGCAATATTTGCTTTTAGATTCTCAATTGTATGGGGGTTATTCTGATACACCTTGATGTTTAAGTTTCTCCATAAATAAAAATCACAAGTCATCAAACTTTTGAAAGCACTATTGACAATGTAAGATATTAAAAGAGACATTTTACAGCCTTTCTTCTAACAACTGACAGACATTGAAAGTCAGCAGTTATCCTTTCAGCAGGACTCGGCTACTGCACACACCATTTATGAAACACTTGGATTTGTGTGCGGAGATTCTTGAGGACAGAATTATCAGTAGTGGGTTGTAACGAACCCTTAGCCCTGACTGATGTCTTGTAATTTTTATTTAGGTAAAATTTAAAGAACAAGATCTATCAGAATAACTCTGTGCAATTGAGGATGTAGAAGCAAATATCACAACAAACTGCTGCAATTATGCCTCAGGAGCTAATCAAAGTGAACAGGAACTTCATGTGCAGATGTCATCGATGTATTGCTGATGAAGGCCAACATTTTCAATATCGCTTATAACACAGGTTAGCATTCCATCATCATGATTACTGTTGTTGTTTTCAATATTGTGTTCAGTAACGATTTTACACCTAACGATTCAATGTCTTTTTTGCATAATTGACCCTGACTCCAGCTGGCCTTTAGTTATATTAACAACCCTGTATGAAATATTTACAATATGGAACATCTGCAAAGATGTATTGGTAAATACTTAAAACAATATTTAAATAACTATTCTTTCATGCTGGCCACTTCCAGGCTAAGGTTGGAAAGTTGATTCAGCATTTATGTTCCAAATGAAGGCTTAAGACGGAACTACCAAATAATAAAGACATCTTACCAGTTGCATGATTATGTATGGTCAAGGCAATGAACTTTTCAGACTGTGATCATATTGAAAAATGTAAGTTTAAAAATAACAGGGGACATAATAGAAACAACTTCAACCCTGTCATTCAGCCAGGTCAAAGTTGGTATCAATTGCTTTTACATAGCTCATAGCTAAATACTAGATGCCTTAACATGAGTGAATTTAATGCATCTGTTGTAAGCATTGCCAATATTCCCCTAGTATAAGTGGTAATTAATATAATAGATTATACACAATAATTAAATCACTCATTATAGGAAAAAGGGCGATAAGTTATAAAGTAAAAGTTTAAGGGGACTAGTATGTGAATGGATGGATGCTCATACTTTAAATTACCATTTTCAGTAATTTAATTAAGATTAATGAATGCTTGTTGTCATGGTAATTATTTTGATACCTTCAGTCTCAAAATAATTATCTAGTGACAAGAAGCATGAGTTTGAAAGCTCAAATCACATAAGAAAAATTTTAAGCGAGAAGGAGATTTGTTAAGATAATTCCAATTTGAGACCTTTTTTAATGACTCAAGTGATTACAATGTGAGAATGATGCTACTTTTTTTTGTACTTTTAGCAATCAAAGAAGTGGCTTACCTGTTGCATTTTGCATTATGCGACATTATATCTTGTACCATTTCTTTTATATTTTGAATTTGCAGATTACCAAATATTGCCATTTTTACAGTTTGTACCAATTGCCAATGGTGAACGGGAAAATGCATGAGAATAAGTTTCCTAGATCCCTATTTGATTCCAAGCAGAGATTATAGGAATAAAAAAAGTGAGGAGAAAAAACTCTTTAGTCATTAATTTTTCAGCACTATGCTTTAAAACTATTGATTAAGTTCTATTCTGAATGGTGAATAAGGAATGAGACCATACATTGGCCGAAAGGTGCATGCATGTAATTATCATAACAGACTACTTTAAAGATTGCGTTTATAACAAATAGAAAAAGCATTAATGTTCCTAAAACAATTTAGGTTTGAATTACTTGTACTAAAACTGAAAAAAATGAGCCAAGCAGTGTTTTATATATAAAGGATTCATGGCCAATCTGAGAAAATCTTTTTGACCAATGATTGTTAATCATGATTTAAAATGTTCCTAAAAGATGCATAATAATGCTGTATAAATATCATCAAATTTAGATTGCAACTTCTTTTATACCACCAGTTAAAGTAAGGATAAACCATGTTCAATATTTCCATAGATCCCTGTACTAGTCCTCTTAAGAAAACGTGATGCACATTGTAGAATGTTAATTATTGGTAATTTGTTCTAAAGTTAAGAAGCTCTTTTTCATCTTTCCTTTCTATTTTTTCTTGTTAATTTTGATTGTGTACAAGTAGTTCTGGTTCCTTTAATAATTTAATGTTTAATACATTTAAGTTTGCTCTTAAAAATTCTTAATAGCAATCTATTTGATAAACATGGTTGCATGATTGTAAAGTTATGAGTTATGTTCCTGTACTCATTCATTTGTTTTTAATAAATAGAAGTTTTTCCTTAAAACCTTCAACTGCAGCAGTTTACACAAATTTAGGTAGCCTTGTAAACTGCAGGTCAATAAAGCTAAATTAAAGCCCTTAAATAGTTGCTGAAGTGATAAAACATCATTACTCAGGTAATGTCTGTATTGCTAATAAAAATAGCAAACTGAAAACAAAACGTACATATAACTTTCCGCAACATGCTTGCTTAGGTGGCGCTTAGAAATATATATGTGACAAAGTGTAAAAACGATAGGAAATCTGTTGATAAAGCTTAAAATAAGCCTAAGCAACTAGTTTATATAATTCATGTTCTCATAGATGTTATAAAATTTAACATAATGGACATTACTTCCTTGTTAACAATACTTTTGGAAGCAATGCCAGTGTTAATAGCAGATAAGAACAGTGTGAAATAAAAACAATAGACAGTAAATTTGTTAAAGGTCTACTTTATGCTTATAGATTATTTGTCTGAAGCAATAGCTGATTCAAAAGAATGCAAATGCCAAGTTTAGTATATAATTTATTAACATTTCTCAGTTATGGAACAAGATACATTTTCTGTCTCTTCCAAGAAGGTATTTATGTATTGTACCAATGATACTTTCCTTCATCTTTGTTTTGAAACAATATGGATTTTTGTTCATTTGAGCCAGTAGCTAATTATAAGGAAACAAAAATACATTATGGTGCTTAATAAATTGTTGGCTAAATGTGCATTAGCATATAGAAGCAGTTTAAGGTCAGTTAACCAGAAACTGAAATATTTCCTAGGATAGCTACTATAGCTGCTCAGTTATCTCTTATGATATGTGTGGCATTCAATCACCAAATTTAGCTGTAGAGTTATTGTTATCATGGTAATGTTTCAAAATTTTAACTCAGTGTTTTATGTTAATTATTATTTTATACAGCGCTTACTTTTTGTTTTGTTTTAATTCTTTCTATTATTAATTGCATCTTGTATGGAAAAACAATTTATGGTGATGGATCCTTCATTTGAGGGGGGAAGCCAATTATATTAGTTACGGTTTATTTAGAGCAAATGTTCAAGGTCATTTCAGCATCTGATCAAGTTTTTACTTTCTCTACTACATATAGTAAGTAGGGGAAGTATTGCATTCCACCAAAAAATTCGATGCTGAGATTTCACTGGAAATATATGTTTTGAGACCCCCTGAATCCAAAAAAAGCATTTTTGGAAACATGTCCATGTATGTGTCTGTGAACAGCATAACTCAGAAACGAACAGTCGGATAAAGGTTCAGTATCTTCCAGAGATGCGACACAAAGGTTTTCAAGAAAATCCCCCCACCCTAGATTACCCTTTACATTGAACATTTTTCAAAAATTTTAATTTTCTCAAAAATGGCTTTAACGATTTTGATTAAAATATCATATATTTAAGATACTTTTATGACAAATAAAATGTATATCTTGAGTTTTCTGGAAATGTCTCCAAAAGTATTCTTCATTGTGAATGACTTTTGCATAACTGGTAAACCTTAAGAGATAGACAAAATTTTACTACACAAAAAATGTAGATTGCATGAAAATACACAATTTATGTCATATACATTTTTTTTGTTGAGTGAACCATATTTTTGAGATATTGCTTGTTATTCCCTTAAATTTTCCAATACTTATACCTTTTCTCAAATGGGAATTCGTTATTAATTTCTTTTTTTTTTGTCCTGGTTATGCAAAGAGAATGGAATACTCCACATAGCAACCAGCTCTTAAAATATTTGACTATCGCTTAAAGCCTACCAATTCCCCTTGTATCTACAAGAAAATTAGCAATAAGATTAACATCTCGATTAACATGAAGCATATGGAGTATAAGCGTTTGTAAAAGTAGTTTGTACAAGAGTGGAGAAAGTCATGTGAGTGTAATACATCAGATTTTTTAAATGTGAAACCCAATTCTTTTTAACATTTTTTGTTTTATGCATAAAAGCAAACAAGTTTCATGTGAAGCATTTTTCTTATTAAACCAACCATTATTTTATAAAATATTTAGGAAGTTTGAAAAGAAATATGCCGGTATTTAAACTGTGTTTGTGTTTTATTAAATTAAAACAAATAGAATCTAAGTTTGTGTTTCAAAGTATTAATGTTAATAATCTTTTCAACACCCTATACGTCTTTGTACATGCTACCAAATTATGGCTCACATCTGTGATTTAATAAGTAGTGTGAATGTCGGGTAATCTGGAGAGTCTTACTTCAAATCTTGGGTGAATTGCCTGGATGTGGGTTTTCTCGAGGGTATTACTCGTATCAAGTCGCAAGGAGTATACTTTTATTACTATGCTAACCACTCAGTTCTATTGCATATTACTGTTGATCCATTTAAAGTTTGATTAGACAGTATTTCACCATTTTTAATCTACTTTCTTTGGTCAAATCCACTTGACTTGAACTTCTCTCATTGTAATTTAAAAATTATATTTGTATAATTTTGCAACAAGTGTCAAGAAAAGATACACAGCACCAGTCTCCTTTTTATAGAACTGCACAAATGCAACTGTCTACACATTGCTTTTGCTGCAGCATCAAGAAAACATTTAATTATTGCTAGAGATGCCATTGATTGTGGATTAAAACGTCTTTACAGACACACTCTGGTTAACTGACTTACACTACATTGTTATTGAATTTAATTTGGCTTGATGAAAGCAGTTAAAGCACTTGCTCACTTTTTTAGAAATATTATTCCAGCATATTGAAATGAATTGCAGAATTGTTAAATTTAGCCAGTGAACCCAGGAAATGGCATTAATTGCTGTAGAATTAAAAATGGATTTAATGCATTCAATAGTTCCTTTTTAGGAAAAAATTCTTTGTAAATTTAATGAGAATAAGTTTATATAATATAGTACTATTCTGCACTTTGCTATATCATGTGGAATGTAAAAAGAGTATGTATGACAGCAAATGCAGTATAGACAAACAAATTGGTTTTCATTAAAATAACTAGCTTATCTCTTTGAATATTTACCAGCCATACCTTATGCTGCCTCTCAAATGGAGACAGAGACTGTTCATTGGTGGTTGTGTGTACAATGCAGGTCTGGAGTAATCTACTGCTTGGAGTTGCACGTGTCTGAACACACCTGCTTCATAAGGCACTATCAGGAGGTTCTTAACCGTGGCTCAGAGAAGTCTTTTGAACATTGAGAACCTGCGTAATTCATTGATTGAATTTCTTGTAATTTAATGCATTGCTTAATTGTCAGTATAAGCTGCAAAATTGGACTTAATTGGCACTAAAGTATTGGACCATACCTCTTACTCATAGGAAAGAATAACAGAGATTTTTGTTTGCTTATCCCTGCATAAAAGAAGTCCTCTGGGTTATGTAACTTACAGGCTCTGAGAATTAGGGTGCTCCATTCCTTATGCTTCACAAAAGATGCCAGATTGATGTCACCCATTGGCTCCCAAAAGTTTAGTAAAGGACAAATAACATGGCCAGAACTTACTTAGAAGCATACATTGGTTGTTTTCACATAGACCAAAATGCTTAGTTGTACTGCTCATGGAACATTCCATATGAAATCAAATGGCAAAAACCTTGCATCTTTTTTCAATTGTAATTTTACTTATTAGACCTCCACTAGGACAGTGGCACTATGGAAGGTGTAAAGAGTATATTACTATATGGCAAAAGCAGCAATGTTATTTAAGTCGCTCCCAACTTACTGATACAGAAATATAAACTTACACTAAGCTGAACTTCAAGGTCAGTATGCTGATTGCTTTGTCATAGGACAGTTGTGATAAAAACGTTACAAAGCACAGATATTTTAATTGAAAATTACTCTGTTAATTAAAATATAAAATACAATTGTATCCTTTTACTGAGAGTAACGCAGAATAAAATGTCAAATTGTAAGCATCTCCCTTGGGTTACTTTCATGCTTCTTCCTGTAGAATAATGAATCTGCAAGGGTGTAATCAGTACTGAGTACTGAGGACTGCATATTAAGCATTCTCATGTTTATCTTACACATAGCAACTCTGGCCACGTGTTTGCTACCACCTCCCATGCATAAAAATTACTCCTTTATTTTAAAAAATTTCAAATCCAATACTGCTACAATAAAATATATGTTTGATTGTAAGTACATAAATTATGAAACCTTATTCTATTATGATCATAGGCTTTCATGGCCAGTGTTATTGGTAAAATATGACATCTTTTCCGTGCTTGTAAGTTGTGATCGAACAGTCAATAACTTTATTGTTTGACCACAGCCTACAACTCTGGAAAAGGTGTGATATCTTATTCTATTATTTTTTAAAGTCCATGTTAAGATGAAAAAGTAGAAATGGCTTCACTTAAACAAGAATAAAAAAAAAACACGTTTTTGCATAAGTATGAAATTAAAGTTTAAGGAATTGAAGCTCAATTTGAATAATTTGGTTAAAAGGTTTCAGAGTTATAACAACTTTGAGGTTGGAAGTTTTAAGAAGATACAATAAATTTGTACACTTTTAATTACAAAACTGTGATGTTCCAAATTTAAGACTTTGACTAAAACAATGTGTCTGGTCCAAATACAGAAAGTTTCATTCATTTAAAAAATGCAAGATCGATTTTGCCTCTATTTTGGACGATTTGAGAATGAATTGCCCATATACATATTGCCAGTACTTTTACAATTTGCATATGTTGTAGGCTTTTACTGAAATCTGTTGTTTTGCAAGAATTACAGGCAGATCATGAAAAGCTGGCATATGCTGTAAGTTCATTCATACCTCTGACAGCACCTCTAAAAGCTGCAAATAGTGAAAGGTTAAGTTAGAGTTGTGCTAACATGAAGGAACATAAATGAGTATGACTTACACACTTTTTCAGCATATGCCGGCTTTTCAGGATCTGTCTAGGATCTTTGTGAAATTACGGGTTTCAGCTAAAGCCTGCAACACATTGTGTATATTGCTCAGTTATGAAATAATCCTTGTGATATTGTCAGTTCTGATTTGCTTGGTATATTTCCTTGTTTAGATAAAATCAGAGATTCAAGTCCTCAATATAAATTTCAGGAGAAATTTCTTTTGCAGCATAGTTCTGGAATAAATGTATCTTTGGTTTTGTACATATTTTATAAGATACTTTTATATTAATATTTTAGAAATATGAAACTGTCCTTTTAAGGCAATAATTTAAAAATAATTTGATCCTTAAGTGTTAGATCTTACTTGAGAACTATGTAAGATCCCATGTAAATAACAGGCTGTTAATAAATCACATCAAACTAGGCTAATGGTACAGTTGCATATAAAATGGATATATCAGATTCAGTATCATAGTTTAACAGTGTGTAATAATCCATTTAGCTTAATATTTTTTAAATTAAGTTGACAAGTTATTTAACATTGGTGGTTGGGTAGCATTTATATTACTTTCATAGGAGGATTTAAATGCTTACTGGGAAGATGCATGCCATTTTGATTGCCTCATTTTATTTTAAACTATAAAATCAAATATATGCTTTGGAAGCCTTTTAGATGCACCTAGCAACAGTGTCCATAGTCTTGGTTGATGCTGTTTATTAACATCCTGTATAATGCCTAAGTATTAATCAAGGCATTAAGATAGATTTAGTTTTCTCTGGTATATTAGAGTTGTAAAAAGGAGAAAAACAACACCTTTGAGAAAACACTCAGGTGATACACTAATTTTTTATCATACATTTCATATTATGGCTGTTATTGACATTATAAATCATCTTGTGCTATTTTGAAAACAATTCAGCCACTTAAACCAGAAAATGTCATTTGTAACAGCATGTTACATAAGTTGTTGCGCAAAAAGTTTCATTGTGGTATATTTCAGTGCACAGTAAATTTTGGAACAATAATATTGAATGAAATATATAAATTAATGGATATGCTGCAGGACAACACCATTTTTAAGCTTTTATTTTATATTTTATTTTTACAATTTATGAATATTTGTGAAGAAATTACTAGCACAAAGCACTTAAATTCATTGAAATAAATAGTGCAAGTGTAAACTACAAGTGCTTCGTAAATTGTGCTTTTGTTTTTATAGGATATACCTGGTTAAAAGAATTTAACACTCCATTTCTGCAAGAACATTGATAGAACAATCAAAAGCAATACTAAAATATGAGGTAAAAATTGTACAAAACAATTCCATCTTTAAAGTAGCATCACCAGTTCATGTGGTGGCATTCAGTCCTGTGGTGTTTATGTTTGAATTTGCGCTGAAAAGAATGTATTCACATATTCACCCCAACATAGAAACCACATGAGTTTCATCTTCAGTCTAAATCAAAGAGTTAAAAACTTACATTACACCAGCCTTGATAATATCAAGTGTAGTTCTCAATTAAACATTGGAACCTTCAAGCCTACAAGCCCAAAAAGCATAAATTCTAAAGATTATATAAATTATATAAAATAAGTGCTAAATAATTAAAGCATTCTTCCAAAACAATGATTAATATGGCATTTAATGTAATGTCAATAAAATGAAAGTGTAAAGTTCTTTGGTATTCCTCTTACCCCTTAGATAAGAACATGTTATCCACAATTGTAGTGAAGGGGGTATTATATTCTTGCCAACCAAGCTGTAGAGCAGTTCAAATCCTGGTTGGGTCAGGATGTCTAGCTGATGTTTTATTTGGAGGTTTTCCACAATGAATATCAGAAAGGCTTAGAACTTGAGATCCTAAGAGTTCATTAATTATCCAATATAAACCTAGCTGGTCAGCCTTTTCATTGCTGTATGCTTTGGGCAATTCAGGTAACTGCATGATGCTGACTCAACCAAGTGGTTTTGCAGTTTGAGCTTATGTGCTTGTTTTTTATCTCCTTTACATTTAGTGATTACCTCTGTTGAATATGACTATGAATGCAGGATGGGCTAACGGGTTGCACTGTGGAACTCAAAATTAAAGGAAATAGGAAGTATCCATATGAACTGCATAAATCAAGGCATGTTGCATAAATAAAACCCAAAATCATATCCGTATCCCAAATAAAAGCAGAAAAATGGTCTCCACGAGGAAAGTACTACTAAGTGAAAAGGACCTTCAAGGCATTCAAATACAGCCCAATAATGCCATAGGTGTGGTGGTTTATGCTTCAATTCTAAATCACAGCTTTTGCTGATAATTGCAGTCTGTGATACAGATGGTTTTTTGTTGCTTGAGGAGGAGTTGCAATCTGTTTTGGAATTTTTATTACCATCTTCACCTGAGGTTACTGAAGCCTCCAAATGCCTCCCTGAGTTACAGTGTTCCTTTGTTGCACCCGATGCTGCCTTCTGGTGTTAAATACACAAAATTAAGGTCATCCTTCAGAAGTATTTCAAAATTGAATGAAATTACTTTGTTCTGAGTGACATATATCTTCCTCCAAGCATCAAGTTCTAATAATGTTTATACATGTTTAATCGGTATAGTCCACTGTCCAGTTATAAGGATGCTGCCATATTCCAAATGCTTGAAGCATCCTGTTGTTCTTGCATGTTATCTGATATTTAACCTGTCTCTTGCCATGAAGGCATGGTCAGCAGTAGCTGATAAGTTTGGCTGGATGTGTTTGTATTCACCTAGCTGTTTTTTTATAAAAATTTTCAATCATGCCAATATATACTCTCCCATACCACATGATATTTGGTAGACTCCTGTAGTGAACGCGTTTCTTCAATCTTTGACCAAAAGTCTTTAATAATATCTAGGTCTGCTTTAATTCTATTTTAATGTCTTTCTGTTTTAGTAACCATATTAAGTGTACTGTAACATCTGCATATGATAGTATATCGTGTGCACGCGTACTTGTGTTTTTTCTTTACTTTAAAAAGTTATTCCAGGTCAATATTGCTAAGGATATTTTAAGTTTTCATGAGTGACATATTTGCATATGATGTAAATAAAGCAAGTATCCTGTTTCAAAACTGCCCAGTATGAAATCTTATTTTGTTTCACTCATGGACTAGTGCAGAATTTTGTGTTTTGTACTAAACTGAAATTATTAATGTAAAATTCTTATTTTTTCAAATTTTTTTTCCAAGGAACTTACAAAGTTTTGCATAGTATGTAACTAGAACTCTCAAATCATTTGTTAAAATATTTTTAATTGAATAACAATGACAGCAGAACTGTCTCTTGTTATGGCTGTAAGTAATACCATTTTTGTTTGTTTATTTATTTATTTAACACCCGTTCTTATTATGTATGGCACCACAATCAATGGGCATTGATGACACATGAAAGAACATTTGGGAACAAAACATACTGACTGAGGAAAACCTGGAAAAAACTCAGTGAGGGAGAATGGTCCTCAGGATTTGAACCATAGATGAACCCATTCATGCATCCATGCCATAACAACCTCAGTCGCCCATGTCAGTCAGTTCTAGTTTTGGTTAGCATGGCAGTATCCAAGCTGTATGTACTTATAGCACGGCCAGTATAAACACATTACATAGTATGCAGTGTAAATTTCCATTTCGACTGACAATAAAGAGAGTGCATTAAGTATTCTCCAGCAACCAATATCTTGCATCAGCAGATACTGCATACTTTCCTCCTCCCTCTAAGGTTATCGTTCCCTCTGCCACTTTTCCTTGATTTAATTGCTTGCACGTGCGAGAGGCCAAGCTATAATATGTAACTTATATCACCTTTCACTGTTACCGACTATAAAGCATTGTACCACATGTAGCTACCTTGTATTTTAAACTTGGATCTTGTTACTTTGATCTTTTTCATCCAGAATTAAAAATTCATAATGTTTAAATCAAGCTCTAAGAGTTCATGGATAGCATAGATCTGTTGTCTTTACATCCAGTATATGAATGCTGTTTTGTTATTGTGCAAAATAAGGCCAAAATTAAACCCATTTTTATGTAAAAATGTAAGATAGTAAAATAGGATCTCCATGTATAGTATGATGTACTACGAATATTTTTGTCTCTTCTTTTTTGAGCAGGATGTTGATTAAATGTTTTGTTCAAATATTGACAAGTGTACATAGGCTTTCTATTATCACTGTGCCCAAAGCATCAGAATGTTTGTGTTGAACCAGAACATCAAAACAGAAATTGTCACTTGGTTTCTTTTTCCTTGGTGAACTTAATCCTGTAATGGATTATGTTAAGAAAGTCTAAGAAGAGTTTTTCTTTACCATGAAACCAGATTACAAATGCAATGTATCAAAACAATCATTTTCTTTTGAGCTGCTTATGTAGAAATTTGTAATTCCAGGACTCATTGTCAGAATTATATTGTGCAAAGTCTTATGTTAATGCAAGTATCCAATCTTTCATTATATCAGAATTTGCTTTTTCCCTTTACCAACTTCCTCATCTCCTAGAACTCACAAGCTCAAAACATAACTGAAATGTAACAGAAGAATTTTAGATATTTTTCAGAATTATAGGCAGAGATGCTCCCATAAAGTATTTTTTGCATAATTGCAACTTTTTGTGCATACCTCTATCCTTAGTTTCCTCCCATTTTATCCTTAATAATAGATTGGTATAATTAGCTTAACTTTTTTCATCATTTGCCATGTTGATAATGAATGTAAAACAGGCCTATATCAATGATTATTTTACTACATAAAAAGCAAGAATTATTTCACTAGCTGCAAACACCTACTTGCTTGTTTAGCCTTTTCAATTAAATTCTTTTGTATCCTTAGTAAAGAAACACCAATTAAAATGTATTAAGCCCATTGCTTATTTTTGCAATATAATTTGTAGGTATTAATCTTAGAGTACAGTTATTTATATACCAAAAGATTTATTATTATTTCTGAAGAATTTCCGTGCACTCATTATCAATGGTTTTTTAATCTAAATTCGAGAGCCCTGATATTTGAAGGTTTCTCTCAAACACATGCAAAGCTAAAATTTGTCTAGAAGTGTTTATGCTCTGAACAGGAAATCACTGCTGGAAAAACAGTAAAGTACCTATTATTTTGCAAAAATAGTGAGTGAGTGGAAAGCTTAAGGTTACTGCACATACAAAGCATATGTTACTACTATTCATGAAATTTACTTTTTTTTTTTTTTTTTTTTTTTTTCAAAAAGGTTCAGTCAAATTTTTTAATCATTATGTAAAGTTGAATGTTGTTTCACATGTCAACATTTTAGTAGTACCTACACAGTTGTTATACTTTTTTGTAAATTAAAATTATTGAAACCGAGTGTGGAAACCAAATTATTACTGCTTATTAAGCATTTTACATAGCAGAAGGTATAGTTGCTGGTACAGTTAATTGAATTGGTTAAGCTTTTGTAGTACTTGTGAATGAAGTGAGTATTTAAAATATGTTTAATTGAAGCCCACCTAATTATGTAAATATAAATATACACTATAGTAGTAACTAGTGATGTCGTATATATATTAGACATTAAGTTTGTTGTTATGTATCCTATATTTATTGTTTTTGATGAGGTTGAAATTAGTTTGTAGGTACAGTATGAATGTATGACAATGTATGGGTAGTAGCCATTTATTATATAAAAAAAAGATCTTTATTTTTTACTTAAAATGTAAAATTGATCATGAATTGAATTAAAATATTTTTATTTTTTTAACAGTAAATATATTTATTTTGCAATGTCTTTGTCCATTTAAAATTCCCTATCTACCCTGAAGACATGAGAAGCTAATTTACAAAATATTGGAAATTTAGAAATGAAATTTTTAGAAGAGAATCTAAAAACTAATATTAAATAAAGGTTATACTCGTTTATAATCTAATTATGGGGTTGGGTTAAGGAATCCGATTGTAGACAGATAGGACGAAAAACCTCACATATTTATTAACAAGAATTTGATTTTTATTTCTTTTTTTATATTTACTACAATCTAACAAAATTATCTTTAACACATCTGAAGAGTGCAATAATTTAATGCTGACAATGAGATCTTGACAACTTAGCATTGTTTAACTAGTTAGCTGTTTCTGTCTACATATAAAAAGAAGTATATCTTAGAAGAAACATTTAGCACGCATCACCATTATTATTATTATTATTATTATTATTATTATTATATTATTATAATAATTATTATTATTATTATTATTATTATTATTATTATTATTATTAAAGTCAGCTTAGTACCTGTTTTAAGCTGGAACTTATCACAATTGGAATCAAGTTTAATGTTGGACTTTGTAACAGTCAGAATTTTTTATCTTGATTTATTTTCAACACAAACCAGTATTGCAAGCTTAATAACATCATTAAGCTTCTCTTGTCTGTACAAGTAAACTGTTACCACCAGTTCTCATGTTTGTAGCTTAGTAGCCTAAAGCATGAAACATCACTGGTCAGTATTTTAAATATTAAAAGTAGGCTAAGTTCAAGTCCTCCCTGTGGTTGAAGGAATTTTGTGGCAAAAGACAAGGCCCCGATTGGAGTGTTGATGGAATTTGATAGTACCGTAGAATACCTGTTTTGCATTGCATCTATGCATTAAAACGCATCACAATTGTTCTCTATCTTGTTTAAGCCATGCTCACATAATTGAAGATGTTTAAACTAAAATTAGTCTCCAGCAGATTTATAATTCAATGTCTGTTGGGATATAAGTTAATATAATCGCAAATGGGCTTCATGCATTTTTAAAAGTAGCTTGGCATATCAAGGCTTTTGTAAGAATACACAGTGGGGCCCGAATGCTTCGTATTAAGCGTAGTTAGGTCCGAATGTCTCGTCGGAAGCGTAGGGATGCGCGTTCGGGTCCGAAATCTTCGTTGGAACCGTGATGAAGCACAGTGGGACCCGAATGCTTCCTCGGAAATGTAAGGATGCGCAGTGGGAGCCGAATGCTTAGTAGAAACCGTAAGGATGTGCATTGGGGCCCGAATGCCTCTTCGGACGATCAATCGGGCCCGGAATCTTCGTTGGAGCCGCAGTGATGCGCAGTGGGGTCTGAATATCTCGTCGGAAACGTAAGGATGTGCAGTCAGTCCCGAATGCTTAGTAGAAAACGCAAGAATGTGCAGTGGGGCCAAATGCTTAGTAGGAACCGCAAGGATGTGCAGTCAGTCCCGAATGCGTAGTAGGAACCGCAAGGATGTACAGTCAGTCCCGAATGCGTAGTAGGAACCGCAAGGATGTGCAGTCAGTCCCGAATGCGTAGTAGGAACCGCAAGGATGTGCAGTCAGTCCCGAATGCTTAGTAGGAACCGCAAGGATGTGCAGTCAGTCCCGAATGCTTAGTAGGAACCGCAAGGATGTACAGTCAGTCCCGAATGCTTAGTAGGAACCGCAAGGATGTGCAGTCAGTCCCGAATGCGTAGTAGGAACCGCAAGGATGTGCAGTCAGTCCCGAATGCGTAGTAGGAACCGCAAGGATGTGCAGTTAGGCCCGAATGTTTTGTAGGAACCGCAAGAATGTGCAGTCAGGCCCGAATGCTTAGTAGGAACCTAAACCATATGCAGTGTGGCCCGAATACTTACTAGGAACTGCAAGAATGTGTGGGGCCCGAATGCTTTGTAGGAACCGCAAGAATATGCAGTCAGTCCCGAATGCTTAGTAGGAACCTACAGAATATGCAGTGGGGCTCGAATGCTTACTAGGAACCGCAAGAATGTGTGGGGCCCGAATGTTTAGTAGGAACAACAAGAATGTGCAACCAGGCCCGAATGCTTAGTAGGAACAACAAGAATGTGTGGGGCTCGAATGCTTACTAGGAACCGCAAGAATGTGTGGGGCCCGAATGTTTAGTAGGAACCGCAAGAATGTGCAACCAGGCCCGAATGCTTAGTAGGAACAACAAGAATGTGTGGGGCTCGAATGCTTACTAGGAACCGCAAGAATGTGTGGGGCCCGAATGTTTAGTAGGAACCGCAAGAATGTGCAACCAGGCCCGAATGCTTAGTAGGAACAACAAGAATGTGCAGTGGGACCTAAATGTTTGGTAGGAACCGCAAGAATATGCACTAGGCCGGAATGCTTAGTAGGAACAGCAAGAATGTCTAGTGGACCCCGATGCTTAGTAGAAACCGCAAGAATGTACAGCCAGGCCCGAATGCTTAGTAGGGGCAGCAAGGATGTGTAGTGGGCCGAATGCTTAGTAGGAACTGCAAGAATGTGCAGCCAGGCCCGAATGCTTAGTCGGAATGGCAACAACGTGCGGTCAGGCCCAATTGCTTATTAGAAACCGCAAGATTGTGCGGTCAGGCCCGAATGCTTAGTAGAAAACGGCAAGAATGTACAGCCAGGCCCGAATGCTTAGTAGGGGCAGCAAGGATGTGTAGTGGGCCGAATGCTTAGTAGGAACTGCAAGAATGTGCAGCCAGGCCCGAATGCTTAGTCGGAATGGCAAGAACGTGCGGTCAGGCCCAATTGCTTATTAGAAACCGCAAGATTGTGCGGTCAGGCCCGAATGCTTAGTAGAAACGGCAAGAATGTGCAGCCAGGCCCGAATGCTTAGTCGGAACGGCAAGAACGTGCGGTCAGGCCCAATTGCTTATTAGGAACCGCAAGATTGTGCGGTCAGGCCCGAATGCTTAGGAACCACAAGAATGTGCAGTCGGGCCGAATGCTTAGTAGAAACGGCAAGAATGTGTGGTGGGGTCCGAGGACTCGTCAGAAGCGCAATGATGCGCAGTAGGGCCCGAAATCTTCATTAGAAGCATAATGATGTACAGTGGAATCTCAATGCTTCATAGGAATGCCAGTAGGACCCGAATGCTTCGTCGGGCCCGAAATCTTCGCGGGAACCGACAGAATTGCAGTGTTTCCCGTGCTGGTACATGTGAGGAAGTCCTAATTAGGAAAAACCACGGAGGATATAAGGAAGACGATACAACAAATCTACTTTCTGACATATTTACAACTTAGAATCAGTCTTGAAGTTTCTTCCCTTGTACTGCAAAGCCTTAAAGCCAGTTTATTCTTGTTCCGATCTTCAGTACACGTTCACACACGCACCTAAGAATAAAATGTCAAGGACAGGTATGAGGTAGTTACCGGAGAGGACAACTCGCCACTACGACCAACTAATTCTATGGTAGCTACACCCCCCGGGTGGCAGGTATGAAGTGAAAGAGCCGCAGGCAGACGGGATTACAGAATCGCACGAAAGCCCTTATCGTTTCCATCCGCACTTGGCCTGTAGAACGCGGCGAATCGTCCCTTTCAGGCAGGCCAACATGCTGTGTCGGCGAGGAGAAATCTTTCCAAAGCGCAAGCGACCATCCGCTCTGCCTACCATCAGATGAACTACGGAACCCGGAGACACTGCCTAAAAGATGAAAGGAGAAATCGTGGTAGAATATAGCACCCCAGCATTCGCGTAGGCGACCAGAGGAAAACCCCATGATCAGAGTGGGCGGCCACCGGGAATCGAACCCGGTACCTCCCGAATGCGGGCCACAGACGTTCCCGCCTGATCCATCCTGCTCGGTAAAGATAGGTTTACTCAGCGTAAATGTAACCCTTGCAGTGCAATTAAAATTCACAATTTATCATACTTTGAACTTCACCTTCACCTTTCAAATCAAATACCACAAGTAAGATGACCCCGATAGGTATATGCAAAAATATTAAACATGCATTAAGGGCGTTAAAATATTGACAACGATTTCGCCTCTGCTTTTACACAATAACTATGATTTGGTATAGAATGAGGTGAACACAAAATAATGAAACAATAGGATAAAGAGAAGCGCTAAATCATTACATTATGCAATTATACGGCTACATATAAATTTGGCTCGCAGCTTGCTTTAGTACGCGTTATAGTTAAGAGACACGGGACAAAGTTATATCGCGTCAGTTACTGCAGGTTCTTTGATACACATTATTCAAAATGCTCCAGACAGATGACCTTATTTGCGTAGTCGCCTTCCTGTGTAATCCAGTTTGCTGCCATTGATGTATTGGAAAGTTGGTCTTTGTGATCGCAGGATTGCTGTTCTGTGGCGCACACAAGTGGTGTGATGCCAAATAGATGGCCTTATTTGCGTAGTCGCCTTCCTGCATCATCTGCTTGGATCACTTTCTGATAAATGGCTTTAATTGAATAGTCACCTTTCATTACCATATTTCGTTTACTCTGTTGGTGAAACGGCACGGAATATCCAATCTGGTATTTATCTGGAGTGTGAGGGAAACTATGAAAAAAATGTGTTATATTCACACAACTTTCTTTACCAATTCTTCAACAAACTGTTCTTACATAAGCTTATTTTATCTACTTCATGCAGTCGAGAAAAACATTTGCAGAAATGGTTTTACTGCATATTTCCTTGTAGGTAGAAGATGAATAAGGGAATACAGTAGGCTTAAGCGATAGTCAAATCTTTTAAGAACGCGTCGCTACATGATCGCTTTAGAATTCTACGCTCTTTGTATGACCACGAGAAAAAAAACGAACAGCGATTTTGCAGTTAAAAAATATAAAGCATTTGACAATTTAAACCAATCATTCACTCAAAAATGGTGAATGCTACAACATTTTTTTATTTCGCATAAATTTTGGGATTTAACGAGATCTAAATTGTTTATGTACGTGTTTTTTTATATCTCCTACGGTTTGTAAGTTACAAAAAATCATTCAGAATGGAGAGGACTTCACAAGCTATTCCCAGAAAAGTCAAAATATACATTTAATTTATCATGAAAATATCTAAACATATGGTATTTTAATTAAAACTGTTAGAAACATCTTTAACAAAATAAAAAAATTAAGCAAATTTTTTCCATGTAAATGGTGGTTTGTTTTGGGGTATTTTCTTGAAAATTTTCATGTCGCATTCTTGGAAGGCGATGAACTTAAATACCCAGATTGGTATTTCGTTCCTGAGTTATGATGTTCACGTCAGATACACACACAATCATCTTTTTCTAAAAATGCTCCTTTTAGGCCCACTGAACCCAAATAAAGCATTAAATTATCAACACTCAAATGTGAGCCAAAGACGCTCATTGCTTACATACTCAAGGGTTCCTTTAAAAGGAGTTATCTTATCACAGTTCTAACCTTGTTCGTAAGTCACAAAAACGTTTAGCTGTCTTTCGTGGCATGTTATATCACAACATTGCTTCAACCGCCGTATTACTCAGGAGAGCTTTGCGTGCGCTAAAAAAGTTTCTGAAGATTATGTGTGTCAGCATGAAAAGCTTACAGGTAAACAAGTTATTTTGTTACACATTATTTCCAAGTACTGGTTACCAAACTGTAAAGTTACGGTAAATAAAACTTGGTACTCCAGCAAGCATTTTCAGACTGCGTCTTCCATAAAATACACTAGCAAAACTTTGTCGGAATATTTCAGGTTGCAACAGGATTATATTAACTATAGAGAGAGTAAAATTGTTTTTACAGGGTAATTTCGGAAAGCACTGAACCGATTTTCAAATTGAAAAGCTCTGTTCTTTCTGGCGGACATAGGCTGTAAGATAGCTTCTAATTTCAATGCTTAAACTGTTAAAATGGATTTACAGAGGTTGGAAACTAGATGGCGTCATAAAAAATTGCCAAGGTGAATGTCGGACAGTCAGCTAGTATTTTTATGTAAAGTGAGAAAATTCTCTCCAGCGTAACATAAAAAACTCCCCAACCCATATGTATAATTAAAATTTAAATAATTGTTTTTCTCTATGGATAGACGCTGTGTCATTTCCAAAATATTTAAATTGGTAGCTTGGGGGTACACCATCTTCATATTTACCAGTTTTGCCTATCTTTCGTCGATCATTAATGTCACGAGTTTATACACTATGTAAAAACTGAGAAATCCTTATATAATTAAATAACTCGGAACCAACAAGAAGGTACAAAGATTTAAAATTTTATTTAATGTGATTTATCTAATATTAGTCGAACATTCCGATAATACCTTCACCGCTTAAAGATACTTATAGAGTGTACAGTACAGCATGTAACGAAAATAGTGGGCCAAACATCAGGTATGGGTTCCTCTTGTGTAGGGAAGAAAAAAAAATCTGATGTGTTACATTCATATGTCTTTCTCTACTATTTATAGCTTATTAGTGGGTATACAAATTATTCTTACGAAACCTTGTTTTCTATCTGCTTCATTTTAATCCAAATAAACCTTTCCAGAAATACACTATGTGATCAAAAGTACCCGGACACCCCCCACAAACATATGTTTTTCAACTTAGGTGCATTGTGCTGTCACCTACTGCCTGGTACTCATTATCCGCGACCTCAGTAGCATTTAGACATCGTGAAACAGCAGGATGGGACGCTCCGTGGAACTCACGAACTTCGAACGTGGCCAGGTGATTGGATGTCACTTGTGTCAGAAGTCTATACGCGAGATTTCCACACTCCTAAACATCCCTAGGTCCACTGTTTCGGATATGATAGCGAAGTGGAAACGTGAAGGGACATGTACACCGCCGACATTTGAAGAGGGTCGTAAAGAGTAATAGGCAGACATCTTTCCAGACCATCACACAGGAATTCCAAACTGCATCGGAATCCACTCCAAGTACTATGACAGGCGTGAGGTGAGAAACCTTGGATTCCATGGTCGAGCGGCTGCTCATAAGCCACACATCACGCAGGAAAATGCCAAACGACGCCTTGCTTGGTGTAAGGAGCGTCAACATTATACGATTGAACAGTGGCAAAACGTTGTGTGAAGTGACGATTCACGGAACACAATGTGGCGATCCGATGGCAGGGTGTGGGTATGGCGAATGCCCGGTGAATGTCATCTGCCAGCGTGTGTAGTGCCAACAGTGAAATTCGGAGCTAGTGGTGTTATGGTGTGGTCGTGTTTTTCCTGGAGGGGGCTTGCATCCCTTGTTGTTTTGCGTGGCACGATCACAGCGCAGACCTACATTGACATTTTAAGCACCTTCTTGCTTCCCATTGTTGAAGAGCAATTCGGGGATGGCGATTGCATCTTTCAACACGATCGAGCACCTGTTCATACTGCACAGGCTGTGGCGCAGTGGTTACACGACGATAACATCCCTGCAATGGACTGGCCTGGACAGACTCCTAACTTGAATCCTATAGATCACCTTTGGGATGTTTTGGAACGCTGACTTCGTGCCAGGTCTCACCGACCTACATCGATACCTCTCTTCAGTTCCGCACTTCGTGAAGAATGGGCTACCATTCCCCAAGAAACCTTCCAGCACCTGATTGAAAGTTTTCCTGCGAGAGTGAACGCTGTCATCAAGGCTAAGGGTGAGTCAACACCATATTGACTTCCAACATTAGCGATGGAGGGCGCCACGAACTTGTACGTCATTTTCAGCCAGGAGTCCGGATACTTTTGATCACGTAGTGTAGCTACGTTACACATTTCGTTAGAGATACAAAGGGAACAGCGATAGTCAAATGTTTAAGAACTGGTCGCTATACGCTGGCCTTAAAATTCATACTCTTTCCATGACATCGCAAGAAACAACTTAATGTTCATATAATTTTAAAAAGAATGATCAAGTATTGAACAATTCGAACGATTAATGGATATCTCGGAAATGGCTGATGCCACAAAATAGTTACTTCAAAATGCAGTTTAAAGAGATGTACATGTTTTTTATGTAGTACGTTCGGTCTTTCGCTTAACGTTTGCCAGTTATACAAGTTTATACTAAATTTCTCCAGAATAAAGAGGACTTCGTAGCTATTCCAAGAAAATTTAAGATATACATTTTATTTGTCATGTAAATATCTTTGATATATGATATTTTAATCAAATTCGTTAGAACCATGTTTAGAAAATAAAATATTTCGAAAAATCTTCCATGTAAAGGGTAGTTTGGGGTGGGGAATTTTATTGAAAATCTTCGAGTCGCATCTTTAGAAGATACTGAACTTAAATACCAAGCTTGGTATTTATCTGACTTTTCGTTTTTTTTATTTATGCTATTAACAGACACACACCAAACAGGACCTTTTTTCTAAAAATGCTTTTTTGGTTAAGGGGTCTCAAAACATGTATTTCCATTGAAATCAAGTATCGAATTTTGGGGTGGAATATAATACTTCCTCTACTTACTAATACGTAGTAGAGAAAGTAAAGCCGCTTATATGGAAAGGCCGCAATGTAGAGGTTACAAGGAAGATCATTGTGTACTACAGAACTTAGGTATCAGTTGGTTAAAGCTTCAATCTGTGTACATTTATTTACAGTAAGCTTTCGAAATGACCACTTCTTGTCTGAAGACAGGCCACAGTTCGTCGCCATACTGACATCCGGACAAGCTCCCAAATTCCTGCCGTAGCATGTATTGTTCGACAGTGTTGCTCACTTCACAGATGGAGAGTTTTCATATCGTTCACAGGAGTCGAATACACAAGTGTCTTCAAGTGCTCCCACAAGTAGAAGTCCAGTAAGTTGAGATCTGGCGAGTGTGGTAGTCAAGCAATTTGTCCCTCTCGCCCTATCCATCAGCCATGGAATGTTGCATTAAGATGTCTACGTTCATCCATGTAATGTGGAGGAGTACCATCGTGTGTTAAGTACATTGACGAACAGCAAGGGGTACATCTGCCATCAACACAGGCAATGCGGCGCATAAGAATCGTCTGTGGATCGTTCTTGTGAATCTGTATGGAAGTACGTAGGGTCCCATCAAACAGTCACCAATCATACCACACCAGATGTTTACGCCAAATCACTGTTGGCGAGGACGTTGAACCGTTGCGCAGGAATTTTCATCAGCCATCACGTGCTGATTGTGAAAATGCTGAATTCCATCTCTGGTGAACCGTGCCTCATCCGTGTGGATTAATAGGACACTGCTATTGGAACCACTGACGGAACAGATTTGATTTGATTTTTAAGGGAGCTGTCGAAGACTTTTTTTTTTGCGTTCCCTATTGCCTTCAGAGGTATAAGTAGGGTATATAGGAGAGAGCTGGCGCAGTTTTTTGCGTTTATATGGGAAAGGATAGGGAAAACGAGGCTAGATGCGACGGTTCAAGGAGGAAAATGCGTTTATATGGGGGAGATAGGGAATACGAGGACTGACGCTAGGCTAGACAGTGGTAGGAGGGGGAGTGCGCTTTATATGAGAGAGGTAGAGGAATATGAGGAGAAGTGCTAGGCTAGACAGAGGCTGAGTAATGTATGGTTTATATGAGTGGTATAGGAAAACGCGGAGATGTGTTAGGCTAGACAGGGCTTGAAACGTAGTGCATGGTTTATATGAGAGATATAGGAAAACGAGGAAAGGTGTTAGGCTAGACAGAAGTCGAGGAGTAGAGCATGGTTTATATCAGAAGTATAGGAAAACGAGGAGAGGTATTAGGTTAGGAGAATTGAGTTTGTGTTTATAAGGAGAGACGAGAAAACGGAGAGAGATCCTATGCTAGGATAGACAGGTGTTAAAGTTAGGTTAGATAGGAAACCAAGGAGTGATACTCAGCTGGAGGGGGGCAGGAGGGAATGAGCTTTTGAGAGGTAGGGGATACGGAGAGTGGTGTTAGACTAGACAGAGGTTTAGAGTATGCGTTTATATGTATGAGAAGTATAGGAACAGGAAGAGGCGTGCTAGGCTAGACAGAGGTTGAGGAGTAGAGTATAGTTTATGTGAGAGGTATAGGAAAACGAGGAGAAGAGTTAGACTAGATAGAGGTCGAGGAGCAGAGTATGGTTTATGTGAGAGTCATAGGTAAACGAGAGAGGCGTTAGGCTAGACAGAGCTAGAGGAGTAGAGTATGGTTTATATGAGAGGTATAGGAACAGGAGGAGAGGTGTTAGGCTAGACAGGTAGTGTAGCAGTAGGAATATGGTCTTATATACAGGAGAGATAGGGAATATGAGGTGCTAGACTTGAAAGCGACTTTAGACGTGAACTTAGTGGAAAACTGTTTCATGTCAATGTTCTAGACATACCCATCACGTAACCTATTCAGGGAAAAGGTGACTCGCTCAGGGGAAAAAGGTGACTGCTCAGGGAAAAAGGAGGTCCACAAAGGGAAAAAGTTGACTAGCAAAGGGAAAAACGTGACCAGCAAAGGGAAAAAGGCGACCAGCAAAGGGAAAAATGTGACCAGCAAAGGGAAAAAGGTGAGCCATAAAGGTAAAAAGGTGACCTGCAACGGGAAAAGCTAACCCACTAACACTAACAGGTAAGTAATTCAGTTAGTATTGCAAGAGGTTGACTGCATCATAGCAATGTATGATTTCACATGTAATTCAGCTAGTATCGTATGTATTTAGGCTAATTCATCTAGTAACACAGAATAGATTCCAGAGGCTAACTGCATCATGGCTCTGCATAATTTCACAGATAATTCAGCTAGTATCGTAGGTATTTAGACTAATTCAGCTAGTATCACAAGAGGATAGATTCTAGGGTTGGGTATAGCTTAGTGTCGTATTTCGCAGGTAATTCAGCTAGTATCGTAGGTATTTAGGCTAATTCAGCTAGTATCACAGGAGGCTAGATTCCAGGGTTGGGTATAGCATAGTTTCATATTTCACAGGTAATTCAGAGGGTATCGTAGGTATTTAGGTTAATTCAAGTAACATAGGTGTTTAGAGTAATTAAGCAAGTATCACAGGAGGCTAGATTCCAGGGTTGGGTATAGCATAGTTTCGTATTTCAGAGGGTATCGTAGGTATTTAGGATAATTCAAGTAACATAGGTGTTTAGAGTAATTAAGCAAGCATTACAGGAGGGTAGGTTCCAGGGGTTGGTTATAACCTAGCTTCGTATTTCACAGATAGTTCAGGTAATATCGTAAGTATTTGAGGTAATCAGCATAGTTTCACAGATGCTCGTGATAATTTCGATCAGAGATTTGTATCACAGCTATTTAAGGTAAATGCAGGTGATTCAGGTTGTATCAATGGTATTTGTGTCATTTTAACAGGTAATTCAGATAGTATCACAGGTGCTCGTACTAATTTAGAGCAGGAATTCGTATCTGAGCTATTTAATGTAATTTCACACGATTCGGGTAGTATCACAGGTATTTAAGTCATTTTAACAGGCAATTCAACTAGTATCACAGGTACTCATGGTAATATAGAGAGTAATTCGATTATAAAACTTTTCTCATCCAGCGTTACAACAATTTATATACTTTTTTCTAAATCTTACAAATTTTTATATGTTAAACAGTTATTGTACGATGCAGAGAGGGATAAACTGTATATGGTTTACAAACTGAAAAGCTTTGCGTCAACATACCTTTATTTTAGTTCGTTATAGATGTCTCTCCCCTTTTATCTAGGCTTGAGACTAGCACTAGGATTGCTCCTAATGGCAGGGTTACCACCTTCCCTTCCATCTTCTTCTTTCTTCATCAGGCGTCAGCTATCTGCATATACAGCACACAGATAACCTTCTTTTTTAAGATTGTAGACTCACGAGAAAATCTTTATCTTTAACTTACATTCTTTTAAGCACTGTTTGTAATGGCGTAATGTCCATACGCATATGTCGTTATCCCATCCTCAGCAATAATTCTTTTATCATCAAACGGAGTCAATGCAATTTTATTCACTTGCACTGTAGCAAGAGCGTGCTTTCGTGATAGGATCAGATTCATAGGTGTTCTGATGATTTCACAGGTTTTAAGACAGTCTGTATAGCTGTCAAACGAAATGTACTGCTTAATAGCGCTACGTTTTATACCTTTAATCTTTTTTATCATTGACCCTTGAATATCTAAGGCATACATCTTAGGACGTAGTCCAACAAAGCGTAGGATGATTTTGCTATTAGCCTCATCTTTAAATTTTCCCAATACCTTCTTGTTCTGAGTAGAGTAACATATATGGTTGACAGGGTAATCAGCTGTATCGAGATGCTCAAGAAAACGTAGCTTATCCTGGTACACATCTTCAGTTGTTACACGATGAATGAACGAATCAGTGTCCATATACATAAGCTTCAGGTTTTCAGCTCCATAATAAGGCAACAAAACGTCGTAATGATAGTTATACATTAATGTCTTGGAGATGTCCAACACACTCATTCCAATGTATATAGGCTTGTTGAATACAATCTGACGAGAGGCCATATGTACAGCAGCTAGATTATCAGCATATATCGTCCTGTCGATAAACGTAGGCTTGGCGATCAGCTTCTCTAGAGTTTTTTCATTGGTCACCAGTCGTATATCCATACGGTTACGCAGGTTCTCCATAGTTTTTCCAAACATAGCGTTGTTAAAGAGCTTGTAGAGATCCTTCTCGAAATCATTTGCAGCTTGTTGTCGTAACCTGTTGTTAAATTCCACATAAGGTTTCAACCACTGAGACTGTCGGAATTGTAGCACACGATGGATTTTTGTTAGTCGTAGTCCATGACTAAGAGCTTGCTTCAAAGCCATGTAATGCACTACATACTTCTTTCGAGGTCCAAGATGAGGTATCAGTTTCTTTGTAGATGATTCCAATGGTTTCATACACTCTGGCAGGAAAGGTAGATCGTTGTGTAGATCGTGAAGTTCAGCAGGATACTCGATGTCGACTTCTAATATGTAGCCGTAAGGATCATCTTCTTGTAGTCTTTCTAAGTCAATTTTTTCAGGCGATACCCACTCAAATCCACCATAAGGGAGAGCGTGACACATTTCCCACCCATATTGGTTATTAGCGTCGTCATATGTGATAAATTGGGTTGGTCTCGACGGATCAAACTTCTCCATATATGTGTTATTAGCCTCTGCATAGCGGTGGGAAACTTGACATAAACCTCCTCTTATACCAGATTCCACCATGAGTAATTGATCATAATCCTGTAACAGTTCCAGCTTAATTCCAGTGTACAGTAACATGGCGTCCCATGTAAGACCTGGAGAGGTAAAATAATGTGCAGGATCAACTTTGTGTGTTTTGAGGGTTTGCTCTCTGAACGTCTCAAAGACATCAGCTAGGAGAAGTACATCCGAAGTTAAGTAGAGATCGCTGTACTCTCCCAGGTTTCTCACATTAAACACCTCCCATACATTTTTAGCATGATCGTAGTCAGCATCACTAATTTCTTCTTCATTTAATCTATTGTAGAAGGAGTCCTTAGGAGGTAAGCAGGTTTCGTTCAGGGCATCCCATGATGTAACAAAATCATATGGAAATACACCCTTACGGGTCATCAACTTCAATTTGTCTTCTCCAAAGTACTTTAGCGTTTCAGGATACGAGGTTAGATTTTTTACCAACTTATCCAAGCTTGTACTGAGGAATCGGAAGCTATCCACAAATCGAAGCTTTATATCTCCTACATACTTGGTGAATGAGATATAGCTTTCTTCAGAGTTAGGAATTACCTCCACACGTTCACTTGTGCAACCCAGCTCCTTAACAATGAAATGAGAGTCATATCCGCTAAGGTTATGCATGAAGACTGGTATATATTTAGGTGTTTTACAGGCTAAATTACATTCATTATGAAGACTTCCACGATATTCACCGCTGATGTGATCATGGTCGCGTACTTTATAGTTCTCTTCTGTAAAGGGTTTTCCACACAAGTAGCATGTCGTAGAAGACTCAAAATCCTTTTGCTCTTGATCCGTAAGTTTCAGAGGCTTAGCAGATTTGTATATGCCATCAATCATTTTTGCAAGAGATGTCAGGTACACCATAAACTTCTGAGCAGCATCAGCACCACGATACACATAGGGTTGCTTAGGAAGACCAGTTTCGAGATATTCAACACCAGATGTAGGCTTCACGTAAACACAGAAGCTCATTGGTGTGTGCTCTTGATAAGGGGTTGTATAGGAAGTTTCAGGATTGGGTATACACGTATGGCATGGAGTGAGAATACTCTCAAAATCTGCATAGATGACATAAGGTACTTTCAGCATCCTCTCAACATTTTTAAACTGAACAATTGATTTCTCCTTGGTAGGCATAACTATCCTCGCAACACCATGTTGAATACAGACGGCCACATGTTCTTGCAGTTTTTCCTGTCCACTTAGTCCATATCGATCATCAAAATGTGTAAAGCAGCGCTTACAAGTATAAACCCGTCCATTATGGCTAGTTTTCTGGCATCGAACGAGTTTCTCAAAATTCTTTATATATACGTAGTGATGTTTTCCACTACTGTCATTCAATAGTAGCAGGTTGCGATGTTCAGGTAGTTCAATATCAACAACCTTTATCGGGTACACTTCATGCTTCTCATCCAACCCGAAAACGTTAATAGACATCTTGTTAAGCTTCTCAAATTTAGGTATTTGAGAAAGTGGAGTAGGGTAAGAAACACAGCCGAAGTCGTACTTATCTTGAAGTTTCTTATATTTGCTCACCCGTTGTGCATCCTTCTCAACGAATTTTGCCAATACAGAGTACATGAAACATAGCTCATCAGTTAAATTCTGGATGTTAATGCAGGCTTTTCTTGCTTCAACAGAGGGAGGTAGGGGTATGTAGCTACTTCCTCGCAACGGGTTGTACTTGTTAATACGAAGGCGTACCCCTTCCACAGTAAGCAAGGCCCAGCTGCTACCCTTAAGCTGAGACTCATCCATTTCAGTAACCAATTTCTTGAATTTCACTTCCAGCATAGAGTCCAGATCAGTTTCTAGGAAAACAGCTTGATTTCTGGTTTTAAATGTCTTGTCACAGGTTTCTCCGATACTGTTAACAAATCTACACTCAGCTAACAGATTAATTTTCAAACTCTTGTGAATACCAAGCTCTTTATGCACAGCCTGGATTATCCGCTGTTTTGCTTCATGCAGGTATATATTCAGATCCTTAGTCGATTCACATCGTATAAAATACGATTTCAAACGTCCATGGAATGAAGTTTCATATTCTTTCATGTCACAGTCCTCCATTGTTGACAGCAACTGATGTTTAGTTGGCTCCAATCTTCTTTTCTTCTGAGGGCTGCTTATTTCACATATATCTTCGTGTCGCTGTCCCTTATAACAATCTTTGAAGGTTACATTACAATGTTTACATTTGAAGAGCTTCTTGCAGCTCATCTCGTGTCTTCTCTTGTCATAACCTCGGAGGAACTTCTTACAGCATTTACCACAAGAATATCCTGAGACACTAGGAATGATATCCTTATACGAGGACTTATTCATTTTTCTTCTTGATATAATAAGGTATTTACCTTTCTTCAAGGAAATGTACGCCTTGATATCACTTAGAAAGCTGATTATTTTCTGAGAGAACAGCGATGTTAACACCTCAGAGATGATCAACATAATGAATTTCAATACTCAAGTTCGCTCTATTTATAGAGAAAGCACGAACCTTTTTTAATCAATTATATCCTGATTATTAATACTAAAAACGGTGATGAAGCGTGTAAGCTCTTATATATTTCAATTCGTGTTACACTGATGTTCGAGCGTCTCCGTATAGCTTCGTATGTTTAGAGAGAAAGTGTAAAGTATTGTGAAGATGTTATGTATTGTTCGGCTATAATCGTACAGATTCGGAGAGCTTGACTGGTGAAGGTGATGAACGATCCGTCAACCGAGCAGGAGGCAAGCAGTCCCTTCGCGCAACGAAACCTAGATGCAAAAGAAAGAAAATCGTGTTAGATGAGAAACCACTCCAGCATTCGCCTGCAGACCAGGGAAAACCTAAAAAATATGATGTCAGAGTGATCGACCAACAGGGAAATCAAACAACAGACCTTAGAAACATATAGGTTAAGATGTAAATCAAATAAAAATGCAATAAAATCGTGATAGATGAGAACCCACTCAGACATTCGCCTACAGACCATGGAAAACCATGAAAAAATATGTCAGAGTGATCGACCAACAGGGAAATCAAACAAAAGACCTTAGAAACATATAGGTTAAGATGTAAATCAAATAAAAATGCAATAAAATCGTGCTAGATGAGAAACCACCCAGACATTCGCCTACAGACTAGGCAAAGCCATGAAAAAAATCAAAGGACTGAGCGACTGACGGATAGAGTATGCAACCGACAGAGAAATCAAGCAAAAGGTTTCTAGAGACAAAAAAAGATGCAATTGAAATGGAATCATGATAGCAAATGCCACTACAGCATTAGGCGGCAGACCGGCGAAAATCATGAGAAACGTAAGGTCAGAGTAAACAATCGATTGAAATCTAACCCCTGAACCCTAGAAATTCACGACAACTGAAAACGAAACCCAGATGTAAAGGAAATTTTGTACACCCTTGACGAAAAAACCCCGTCCGCTGAGGAAGTAACCTTTAAGTATACAATTGACGTCTGTCATACCGATAAGGGACGGTTTGAAAGGCTTCCTAATTGCTCTACGCAAGTCACCCGAGCAAACACAGGAAATTCCTAAACCAGACAATTACAAGCCTGCTAAAACATTTTTTCCTACAATAAGTAATTTAATTTCTACATGAAGATTATTCCAGAAGTTTCATCTCTCTTATTTCTTTCAATAAAATATCGAATATGTCTCTAGCGCCAGGAGAAAAAATTAAACGGAGGGAAGCGATATTTTCTTTTTACGCTGAAATTATAATTAAACGCATAGCGTTCTTGCAGGAAAACACTGCCCATATAGATTATAGTAATGCACTCTGTTTAAAAACATGTATTTTTCACGCGTGGTGTATAGATTGTCTCAGTAAGCATTCGTGACTATTACAATTATTTCCAAGTATTATTTTAAAAAAGGTTGTCTTATTCTCTTAGTAAACATAGGTCGAGAACGTTTTTTTACTTGGTATTTAGGGACGTTCTTGCAGGAAAACACTGCCCATATAGATTATAGGAATGGACTCTGTTTAAAACATGTATTTTTCACGCGTGGTGTATAGATTGTCTCAGTAAGCATTCGTGACTATTACAATTATCGCCAAGTATTATTTTACAAAAAGATTGGCTTATTCTCTTAGTAAACATAGGATGAAATCGTTTTTAAACAACTCTCCATTCGAGAGATATTTTTTGATTATTCCAGCAGAGAGAGAGAGAGAGAGAGAGAGGGAGAGAGAGAGGGAGAGAGAGAGATCGAGCCATATTTGTTTAAAAAAGCTTTTTTTTTCATTCACAGGAAATCTTCGAGAAAATTCGAGGAATTATTCAGTTGTACACCCTTGCTAAAATAGTTTGTATACCCTTTGAAGAATGTTTACCTGGCTAGCGGAGTCTTGGAAATACCTCTGTCGACAGGCTGTCGCCTGCACATCTTGGACATTTATACATTAGGGGGCTATTGTGCTTTAAAATGGGATAGCTATGTTTTAAGCTTTCCACAACAAATTTTTTCCCGATAATTAATATAATTCTACATGAAGAATATTAATGATTAAGTTTTCAATTAAACGTATACTGTATAGATTCTGTACTTAAACATTCGGCTGTATCTTTGTCATTATTTAAATACTCACATACAAGAATTGCAAACATGATATCAAAAAATTAAATTGATTTTTTTCGGAATGTTAAACAAAGAAATATGATTTAGCGATTTTTTCAATAATTTCGCCCTCATGTACATCATTCGTCAAAAAATCAGTGTACAATACGCATTTTTATACGTTTTAATGTTCGTTTATTTTTAAAACCGCTGCATTTGCCTCTAATTACGAGCAATAATTTTTTTCAGATTTACTCAGATGTGTAGCTTGTAGAATCGAATTAGAAAATGTTTTAATAAATGTATTGTATTTTTTAGGTTAAAGCATCTACATTTTGAAAGTTAGCATGCCCGTTATTTGTATTTAGCGTAAAGATATTCATATATCATTTTTAAATCCCTCTTCTTAAATATAATGTATCGCAATCCATTTTTAAAATCAAATCATAAATGCGTTTAATGCATATAATGGATGTCTTCATATACCCAATATGGCTGCCTTCACGTGTCGGGAAGCTAACATGGCGGCAGTCATCTTTTAGAAGCGTAACTTTCATGTCGGCATCAGCCTGGAGCGAGCGGCTGGCGGGGAGGAGAAGGGTTGCGAAAGGCGGCTGAGGGATGGCAGCTGGAGGGAGTAAGGTAGGATGAAAGGCCGGCTTCATAAGACGTTGAGAGCTAGCCAAGCCTCCAGTACGACCTAGCGCGTCGTAAGGTTCGGACCTATACGTAGTAGCATGCATACCAACGCAGCTCGCGCCAGCGTCTTACGTAATTTAGTTTTTACGCTCACTATACCATTTAAATATACATTCATCTAAGAGATATAATATTCGTCAGGATGTCAGATGTCCAAATATACATAACAAAGAAATTAGTTACTGATATAAATGTAATATCGTACGTTCACCATTTTATTTTTAATTACTTTTTTTATTTTATTCGAGGATGAATTTGTATTCATGTCACGGGATTCAATCCTAGTCCTCCAGCCCGACTTGGAACAACAATCAATAACGAGCTACAATCCAAGGATATAATCGGTAATAATACAAATATTTTGATAAAGACCATCAAATTAAAAAGGCCTGTAAACGTATGTATTTCCCCTCACTTCCCCTCTTCCCCCACCACACAGTAGAAATATAATAGCGAATCCAGCTTCAAAGCCGATGCAACCACTGATAAGTTCCTTTCTTCTATGCCGCCGACTCCCACCCCCGCTTTTTGCTATTCCGACACCGCCATTTACGATGAGAACAATAATGTATAGTCCTGTATCTCTGATTTGCGGTGAAAGAATAGCACACGTGAAAACACTTAACCTTTGTGGTTTCACCCTTAAAAGCTACTGGAGCATGATACCCCCTCCTCTCTGCTCTACTCCAATACCGAGGCCAGTGTGGGAGTAGAGCACAAAGAGAGGGCGTGCCCAGTGTACGGGATAGGATTAGAAAGGATGGGGTAGGGGGATCGGGTGTCCAGTAGCTTTTAAGGGTGAGGTCACAAGGGAAGGGGGCGGGGCTAGCGCCACGCGACCGGGCAGCAAATAGTAGCGCACAAAGGGAGGGGGCGGGGCTAGCGGCATAGATCAAAGAACCTTATCAGATGGCGGCAAATCCTTTGCGCCAGAACCGCCCTTATATTTCTACTGTGTGGTGGGGGAAGAGGGGAAGTGAGGGGAAATACATACGTTACAGGCCTTTTTAATTTGATGGTCTTTATCAAAATATTTGTATTATTACCGATTATATCCTTGGATTGTAGCTCGTTATTGATTGTTGTTCCAAGTCGGGCTGGAGGACTAGGATTGAATCCCGTGACATGAATACAAATTCATCCTCGAATAAAATAAAAAAAGTAATTAAAAATAAAATGGTGAACGTACGATATTACATTTATATCAGTAACTAATTTCTTTGTTATGTATATTTGGACATCTGACATCCTGACGAATATTATATCTCTTAGATGAATGTATATTTAAATGGTATAGTGAGCGTAAAAACTAAATTACGTAAGACGCTGGCGCGAGCTGCGTTGGTATGCATGCTACTACGTATAGGTCCGAACCTTACGACGCGCTAGGTCGTACTGGAGGCTTGGCTAGCTCTCAACGTCTTATGAAGCCGGCCTTTCATCCTACCTTACTCCCTCCAGCTGCCATCCCTCAGCCGCCTTTCGCAACCCTTCTCCTCCCCGCCAGCCGCTCGCTCCAGGCTGATGCCGACATGAAAGTTACGCTTCTAAAAGATGACTGCCGCCATGTTAGCTTCCCGACACGTGAAGGCAGCCATATTGGGTATATGAAGACATCCATTATATGCATTAAACGCATTTATGATTTGATTTTAAAAATGGATTGCGATACATTATATTTAAGAAGAGGGATTTAAAAATGATATATGAATATCTTTACGCTAAATACAAATAACGGGCATGCTAACTTTCAAAATGTAGATGCTTTAACCTAAAAAATACAATACATTTATTAAAACATTTTCTAATTCGATTCTACAAGCTACACATCTGAGTAAATCTGAAAAAAATTATTGCTCGTAATTAGAGGCAAATGCAGCGGTTTTAAAAATAAACGAACATTAAAACGTATAAAAATGCGTATTGTACACTGATTTTTTGACGAATGATGTACATGAGGGCGAAATTATTGAAAAAATCGCTAAATCATATTTCTTTGTTTAACATTCCGAAAAAAATCAATTTAATTTTTTGATATCATGTTTGCAATTCTTGTATGTGAGTATTTAAATAATGACAAAGATACAGCCGAATGTTTAAGTACAGAATCTATACAGTATACGTTTAATTGAAAACTTAATCATTAATATTCTTCATGTAGAATTATATTAATTATCGGGAAAAAATTTGTTGTGGAAAGCTTAAAACATAGCTATCCCATTTTAAAGCACAATAGCCCCCTAATGTATAAATGTCCAAGATGTGCAGGCGACAGCCTGTCGACAGAGGTATTTCCAAGACTCCGCTAGCCAGGTAAACATTCTTCAAAGGGTATACAAACTATTTTAGCAAGGGTGTACAACTGAATAATTCCTCGAATTTTCTCGAAGATTTCCTGTGAATGAAAAAAAAAGCTTTTTTAAACAAATATGGCTCGATCTCTCTCTCTCCCTCTCTCTCTCTCTCTCTCTCTGCTGGAATAATCAAAAAATATCTCTCGAATGGAGAGTTGTTTAAAAACGATTTCATCCTATGTTTACTAAGAGAATAAGCCAATCTTTTTGTAAAATAATACTTGGCGATAATTGTAATAGTCACGAATGCTTACTGAGACAATCTATACACCACGCGTGAAAAATACATGTTTTAAACAGAGTCCATTCCTATAATCTATATGGGCAGTGTTTTCCTGCAAGAACGTCCCTAAATACCAAGTAAAAAAACGTTCTCGACCTATGTTTACTAAGAGAATAAGACAACCTTTTTTAAAATAATACTTGGAAATAATTGTAATAGTCACGAATGCTTACTGAGACAATCTATACACCACGCGTGAAAAATACATGTTTTTAAACAGAGTGCATTACTATAATCTATATGGGCAGTGTTTTCCTGCAAGAACGCTATGCGTTTAATTATAATTTCAGCGTAAAAAGAAAATATCGCTTCCCTCCGTTTAATTTTTTCTCCTGGCGCTAGAGACATATTCGATATTTTATTGAAAGAAATAAGAGAGATGAAACTTCTGGAATAATCTTCATGTAGAAATTAAATTACTTATTGTAGGAAAAAATGTTTTAGCAGGCTTGTAATTGTCTGGTTTAGGAATTTCCTGTGTTTGCTCGGGTGACTTGCGTAGAGCAATTAGGAAGCCTTTCAAACCGTCCCTTATCGGTATGACAGACGTCAATTGTATACTTAAAGGTTACTTCCTCAGCGGACGGGGTTTTTTCGTCAAGGGTGTACAAAATTTCCTTTACATCTGGGTTTCGTTTTCAGTTGTCGTGAATTTCTAGGGTTCAGGGGTTAGATTTCAATCGATTGTTTACTCTGACCTTACGTTTCTCATGATTTTCGCCGGTCTGCCGCCTAATGCTGTAGTGGCATTTGCTATCATGATTCCATTTCAATTGCATCTTTTTTTGTCTCTAGAAACCTTTTGCTTGATTTCTCTGTCGGTTGCATACTCTATCCGTCAGTCGCTCAGTCCTTTGATTTTTTTCATGGCTTTGCCTGGTCTGTAGGCGAATGTCTGGGTGGTTTCTCATCTAGCACGATTTTATTGCATTTTTATTTGATTTACATCTTAACCTATATGTTTCTAAGGTCTTTTGTTTGATTTCCCTGTTGGTCGATCACTCTGACATATTTTTTCATGGTTTTCCATGGTCTGTAGGCGAATGTCTGAGTGGGTTCTCATCTATCACGATTTTATTGCATTTTTATTTGATTTACATCTTAACCTATATGTTTCTAAGGTCTGTTGTTTGATTTCCCTGTTGGTCGATCACTCTGACATCATATTTTTTAGGTTTTCCCTGGTCTGCAGGCGAATGCTGGAGTGGTTTCTCATCTAACACGATTTTCTTTCTTTTGCATCTAGGTTTCGTTGCGCGAAGGGACTGCTTGCCTCCTGCTCGGTTGACGGATCGTTCATCACCTTCACCAGTCAAGCTCTCCGAATCTGTACGATTATAGCCGAACAATACATAACATCTTCACAATACTTTACACTTTCTCTCTAAACATACGAAGCTATACGGAGACGCTCGAACATCAGTGTAACACGAATTGAAATATATAAGAGCTTACACGCTTCATCACCGTTTTTAGTATTAATAATCAGGATATAATTGATTAAAAAAGGTTCGTGCTTTCTCTATAAATAGAGCGAACTTGAGTATTGAAATTCATTATGTTGATCATCTCTGAGGTGTTAACATCGCTGTTCTCTCAGAAAATAATCAGCTTTCTAAGTGATATCAAGGCGTACATTTCCTTGAAGAAAGGTAAATACCTTATTATATCAAGAAGAAAAATGAATAAGTCCTCGTATAAGGATATCATTCCTAGTGTCTCAGGATATTCTTGTGGTAAATGCTGTAAGAAGTTCCTCCGAGGTTATGACAAGAGAAGACACGAGATGAGCTGCAAGAAGCTCTTCAAATGTAAACATTGTAATGTAACCTTCAAAGATTGTTATAAGGGACAGCGACACGAAGATATATGTGAAATAAGCAGCCCTCAGAAGAAAAGAAGATTGGAGCCAACTAAACATCAGTTGCTGTCAACAATGGAGGACTGTGACATGAAAGAATATGAAACTTCATTCCATGGACGTTTGAAATCGTATTTTATATGATGTGAATCGACTAAGGATCTGAATATATACCTGCATGAAGCAAAACAGCGGATAATCCAGGCTGTGCATAAAGAGCTTGGTATTCACAAGAGTTTGAAAATTAATCTGTTAGCTGAGTGTAGATTTGTTAACAGTATCGGAGAAACCTGTGACAAGACATTTAAAACCAGAAATCAAGCTGTTTTCCTAGAAACTGATCTGGACTCTATGCTGGAAGTGAAATTCAAGAAATTGGTTACTGAAATGGATGAGTCTCAGCTTAAGGGTAGCAGCTGGGCCTTGCTTACTGTTGAAGGGGTACGCCTTCGTATTAACAAGTACAACCCGTTGCGAGGAAGTAGCTACATACCCCTACCTCCCTCTGTTGAAGCAAGAAAAGCCTGCATTAACATCCAGAATTTAACTGATGAGCTATGTTTCATGTACTCTGTATTGGCAAAATTCGTTGAGAAGGATGCACAACGGGTGAGCAAATATAAGAAACTTCAAGATAAGTACGACTTCGGCTGTGTTTCTTACCCTACTCCACTTTCTCAAATACCTAAATTTGAGAAGCTTAACAAGATGTCTATTAACGTTTTCGGGTTGGATGAGAAGCATGAAGTGTACCCGATAAAGGTTGTTGATATTGAACTACCTGAACATCGCAACCTGCTACTATTGAATGACAGTAGTGGAAAACATCACTACGTATATATAAAGAATTTTGAGAAACTCGTTCGATGCCAGAAAACTAGCCATAATGGACGGGTTTATACTTGTAAGCGCTGCTTTACACATTTTGATGATCGATATGGACTAAGTGGACAGGAAAAACTGCAAGAACATGTGGCCGTCTGTATTCAACATGGTGTTGCGAGGATAGTTATGCCTACCAAGGAGAAATCAATTGTTCAGTTTAAAAATGTTGAGAGGATGCTGAAAGTACCTTATGTCATCTATGCAGATTTTGAGAGTATTCTCACTCCATGCCATACGTGTATACCCAATCCTGAAACTTCCTATACAACCCCTTATCAAGAGCACACACCAATGAGCTTCTGTGTTTACGTGAAGCCTACATCTGGTGTTGAATATCTCGAAACTGGTCTTCCTAAGCAACCCTATGTGTATCGTGGTGCTGATGCTGCTCAGAAGTTTATGGTGTACCTGACATCTCTTGCAAAAATGATTGATGGCATATACAAATCTGCTAAGCCTCTGAAACTTACGGATCAAGAGCAAAAGGATTTTGAGTCTTCTACGACATGCTACTTGTGTGGAAAACCCTTTACAGAAGAGAACTATAAAGTACGCGACCATGATCACATCAGCGGTGAATATCGTGGAAGTCTTCATAATGAATGTAATTTAGCCTGTAAAACACCTAAATATATACCAGTCTTCATGCATAACCTTAGCGGATATGACTCTCATTTCATTGTTAAGGAGCTGGGTTGCACAAGTGAACGTGTGGAGGTAATTCCTAACTCTGAAGAAAGCTATATCTCATTCACCAAGTATGTAGGAGATATAAAGCTTCGATTTGTGGATAGCTTCCGATTCCTCAGTACAAGCTTGGATAAGTTGGTAAAAAATCTAACCTCGTATCCTGAAACGCTAAAGTACTTTGGAGAAGACAAATTGAAGTTGATGACCCGTAAGGGTGTATTTCCATATGATTTTGTTACATCATGGGATGCCCTGAACGAAACCTGCTTACCTCCTAAGGACTCCTTCTACAATAGATTAAATGAAGAAGAAATTAGTGATGCTGACTACGATCATGCTAAAAATGTATGGGAGGTGTTTAATGTGAGAAACCTGGGAGAGTACAGCGATCTCTACTTAACTTCGGATGTACTTCTCCTAGCTGATGTCTTTGAGACGTTCAGAGAGCAAACCCTCAAAACACACAAAGTTGATCCTGCACATTATTTTACCTCTCCAGGTCTTACATGGGACGCCATGTTACTGTACACTGGAATTAAGCTGGAACTGTTACAGGATTATGATCAATTACTCATGGTGGAATCTGGTATAAGAGGAGGTTTATGTCAAGTTTCCCACCGCTATGCAGAGGCTAATAACACATATATGGAGAAGTTTGATCCGTCGAGACCAACCCAATTTATCACATATGACGACGCTAATAACCAATATGGGTGGGAAATGTGTCACGCTCTCCCTTATGGTGGATTTGAGTGGGTATCGCCTGAAAAAATTGACTTAGAAAGACTACAAGAAGATGATCCTTACGGCTACATATTAGAAGTCGACATCGAGTATCCTGCTGAACTTCACGATCTACACAACGATCTACCTTTCCTGCCAGAGTGTATGAAACCATTGGAATCATCTACAAAGAAACTGATACCTCATCTTGGACCTCGAAAGAAGTATGTAGTGCATTACATGGCTTTGAAGCAAGCTCTTAGTCATGGACTACGACTAACAAAAATCCATCGTGTGCTACAATTCCGACAGTCTCAGTGGTTGAAACCTTATGTGGAATTTAACAACAGGTTACGACAACAAGCTGCAAATGATTTCGAGAAGGATCTCTACAAGCTCTTTAACAACGCTATGTTTGGAAAAACTATGGAGAACCTGCGTAACCGTATGGATATACGACTGGTGACCAATGAAAAAACTCTAGAGAAGCTGATCGCCAAGCCTACGTTTATCGACAGGACGATATATGCTGATAATCTAGCTGCTGTACATATGGCCTCTCGTCAGATTGTATTCAACAAGCCTATATACATTGGAATGAGTGTGTTGGACATCTCCAAGACATTAATGTATAACTATCATTACGACGTTTTGTTGCCTTATTATGGAGCTGAAAACCTGAAGCTTATGTATATGGACACTGATTCGTTCATTCATCGTGTAACAACTGAAGATGTGTACCAGGATAAGCTACGTTTTCTTGAGCATCTCGATACAGCTGATTACCCTGTCAACCATATATGTTACTCTACTCAGAACAAGAAGGTATTGGGAAAATTTAAAGATGAGGCTAATAGCAAAATCATCCTACGCTTTGTTGGACTACGTCCTAAGATGTATGCCTTAGATATTCAAGGGTCAATGATAAAAAAGATTAAAGGTATAAAACGTAGCGCTATTAAGCAGTACATTTCGTTTGACAGCTATACAGACTGTCTTAAAACCTGTGAAATCATCAGAACACCTATGAATCTGATCCTATCACGAAAGCACGCTCTTGCTACAGTGCAAGTGAATAAAATTGCATTGACTCCGTTTGATGATAAAAGAATTATTGCTGAGGATGGGATAACGACATATGCGTATGGACATTACGCCATTACAAACAGTGCTTAAAAGAATGTAAGTTAAAGATAAAGATTTTCTCGTGAGTCTACAATCTTAAAAAAGAAGGTTATCTGTGTGCTGTATATGCAGATAGCTGACGCCTGATGAAGAAAGAAGAAGATGGAAGGGAAGGTGGTAACCCTGCCATTAGGAGCAATCCTAGTGCTAGTCTCAAGCCTAGATAAAAGGGGAGAGACATCTATAACGAACTAAAATAAAGGTATGTTGACGCAAAGCTTTTCAGTTTGTAAACCATATACAGTTTATCCCTCTCTGCATCGTACAATAACTGTTTAACATATAAAAATTTGTAAGATTTAGAAAAAAGTATATAAATTGTTGTAACGCTGGATGAGAAAAGTTTTATAATCGAATTACTCTCTATATTACCATGAGTACCTGTGATACTAGTTGAATTGCCTGTTAAAATGACTTAAATACCTGTGATACTACCCGAATCGTGTGAAATTACATTAAATAGCTCAGATACGAATTCCTGCTCTAAATTAGTACGAGCACCTGTGATACTATCTGAATTACCTGTTAAAATGACACAAATACCATTGATACAACCTGAATCACCTGCATTTACCTTAAATAGCTGTGATACAAATCTCTGATCGAAATTATCACGAGCATCTGTGAAACTATGCTGATTACCTCAAATACTTACGATATTACCTGAACTATCTGTGAAATACGAAGCTAGGTTATAACCAACCCCTGGAACCTACCCTCCTGTAATGCTTGCTTAATTACTCTAAACACCTATGTTACTTGAATTATCCTAAATACCTACGATACCCTCTGAAATACGAAACTATGCTATACCCAACCCTGGAATCTAGCCTCCTGTGATACTTGCTTAATTACTCTAAACACCTATGTTACTTGAATTAACCTAAATACCTACGATACCCTCTGAATTACCTGTGAAATATGAAACTATGCTATACCCAACCCTGGAATCTAGCCTCCTGTGATACTAGCTGAATTAGCCTAAATACCTACGATACTAGCTGAATTACCTGCGAAATACGACACTAAGCTATACCCAACCCTAGAATCTATCCTCTTGTGATACTAGCTGAATTAGTCTAAATACCTACGATACTAGCTGAATTATCTGTGAAATTATGCAGAGCCATGATGCAGTTAGCCTCTGGAATCTATTCTGTGTTACTAGATGAATTAGCCTAAATACATACGATACTAGCTGAATTACATGTGAAATCATACATTGCTATGATGCAGTCAACCTCTTGCAATACTAACTGAATTACTTACCTGTTAGTGTTAGTGGGTTAGCTTTTCCCGTTGCAGGTCACCTTTTTACCTTTATGGCTCACCTTTTTCCCTTTGCTGGTCACATTTTTCCCTTTGCTGGTCGCCTTTTTCCCTTTGCTGGTCACGTTTTTCCCTTTGCTAGTCAACTTTTTCCCTTTGTGGACCTCCTTTTTCCCTGAGCAGTCACCTTTTTCCCCTGAGCGAGTCACCTTTTCCCTGAATAGGTTACGTGATGGGTATGTCTAGAACATTGACATGAAACAGTTTTCCACTAAGTTCACGTCTAAAGTCGCTTTCAAGTCTAGCACCTCATATTCCCTATCTCTCCTGTATATAAGACCATATTCCTACTGCTACACTACCTGTCTAGCCTAACACCTCTCCTCCTGTTCCTATACCTCTCATATAAACCATACTCTACTCCTCTAGCTCTGTCTAGCCTAACGCCTCTCTCGTTTACCTATGACTCTCACATAAACCATACTCTGCTCCTCGACCTCTATCTAGTCTAACTCTTCTCCTCGTTTTCCTATACCTCTCACATAAACTATACTCTACTCCTCAACCTCTGTCTAGCCTAGCACCCCTCTTCCTGTTCCTATACTTCTCATACATATAAACGCATACTCTAAACCTCTGTCTAGTCTAACACCACTCTCCGTATCCCCTACCTCTCAAAAGCTCATTCCCTCCTGCCCCCCTCCAGCTGAGTATCACTCCTTGGTTTCCTATCTAACCTAACTTTAACACCTGTCTATCCTAGCATAGGATCTCTCTCCGTTTTCTCGTCTCTCCTTATAAACACAAACTCAATTCTCCTAACCTAATACCTCTCCTCGTTTTCCTATACTTCTGATATAAACCATGCTCTACTCCTCGACTTCTGTCTAGCCTAACACCTTTCCTCGTTTTCCTATATCTCTCATATAAACCATGCACTACGTTTCAAGCCCTGTCTAGCCTAACACATCTCCGCGTTTTCCTATACCACTCATATAAACCATACATTACTCAGCCTCTGTCTAGCCTAGCACTTCTCCTCATATTCCTCTACCTCTCTCATATAAAGCGCACTCCCCCTCCTACCACTGTCTAGCCTAGCGTCAGTCCTCGTATTCCCTATCTCCCCCATATAAACGCATTTTCCTCCTTGAACCGTCGCATCTAGCCTCGTTTTCCCTATCCTTTCCCATATAAACGCAAAAAATTGCGCCAGCTCTCTCCTATATACCCTACTGGTATACATCTATCTTTTCAAAAATATTTAAGATCTTTTCTATTACGTTTTTATTATCTTCTTCTCCTGAGGATCGAGCTCCTCCAAAGATTGTAAATCTGCGTCTTTCTAGTAAATGTATTCTAGAAGGAAGTGCTCAGTTTCTGCTGATTGCTTACAGTGGCGGCAAAGGCTTCATAGCCTGGAGATGTTTCCTGAAGAGTCTATGTCCAGTAATTATATTAAGTACTTTCACAAGTTATGGCGGTCCCTTAAAATTAGGGCTTTGGTCAGGTATGTATGTAATGATTTGACTGGATTTACCCAAATTTTGGCCAGGTAAGTTCCGCTATGGTTGTGACTGTTTCTTGTTAATCATTGGTGTAATGCAATCCTAACAATAGTTTTACTTACTGGTAAGATTGGTTTTAGTCCAATGAAAGGTGTCTTGGCCCCTCTTTTGTCAAGTATATCTACTTCTTAATTGTTCATAATGCCACAATGACCAATTCGATGACCAATAAGAGTTCAACCTAATTTCGGGCGGGAAGGGTCATTAGAAGTCGTAAAAATTCTCCTACATTGACTTGGTGGGATTTGCCAGAGCAGTAGTCGTGTCGGAAAATCAAGATGTGATAAGGCTTGTACACCTTGTAGGTGATATGGATACAACTGCTGTTATTTCGGAAGTCCCCAGATAATCATGTGAGAAAAGTCCGTCTCCAGTGCTGTCTGGTGCTGAGCTGAAGGTTCTGATCCGCAACATCGAGGATAGCTGCTTCCTCGTCAGGCAGCTGCAGGCGCGAAGTTCTCGTGCTCACACAGGCGACGTTCAAACGTTTTCTGGTCCCGACATCTGCGGCCGTGGAACTGTTCTTCATAAAGTCGACAATATGCTTGACTATCATTTTCATTTCCGTAACATTTCAAAATGAAGTTTTAAGAAAAATAGTTAATGCACCATGGTACATGTGCAATTACCACATATATAGGATTTCATATACAGTAGTGCCAAGGCATCAAATATAAAAATACTGAACTCAATACAGACTTCAGCTATTCGGATTGCAATAGGCGCTTATCGCACTAGTCCTGTAGATAGCATATTAATAGAAGCCAATGAAACGCCATTACAATACCGTATAAAACAATTAAGCGTCACCTGCGCAGCAACACCGAAATCTAGAATGTACCCACTGATTTTCTCAAATCTACTTTGTGATGCTTTCCCCACACAATCACATTCATTGCCATTACAAATTAGAATAAACAGATATCTCAAAGAAATGAACACCACAATTCCTAATATCTCCTCAAGGCAACAACAGTCGGATCATCCACCCTGGAAGAATAAAATACCTCCCATTGATATAGATTTAAGCAAGTATAATAAGTTAAATGCCAATCAGCTAATCTACCAATAGCTATTTAAAGAAAAACAAGAAAAATACACAACCAATCTCAGCATCTATACGAATGGTTCTAAAACTGAAAAAAGGCAATGGATGTGCTGTGGTATTGGAGATATCATCCTTCAATACAAGTTACCATCCTTGTTCTCTGCATTTAGTTCTGAATTATAGCTATTAAAAAGACACTAGAATACGCTCTGGACACTGCACATAGCAACTATCAGCGACTCTCCGTCAGCTTTAAACGCAATACAAGACACGTTCTCTACCAGTAGTATTGTAAAAGAAATACATAATCTTGTTACCATCCTTAATAACTTAAAAAAGACACTAAATTTCATGTAGATACCATCTTATAAAAACATACCCACAATGAAAGAGGCGATACTGCAGCAAAACAAGCTACAAAACTACCAACACAAAATACTGATTTCAAAATACCTCTCCAAGATGCAGTCACACACTTTAAAAAGAAAATACACAAAGAATGGCTGACCAACTGGATGGACAACTCTACAAGTAAATCTCATAATGTACGTGGAACTTCAACTCAAGAATGTCCAATAAGACAGCTGTAACGGCAAAACCGAATTGTAATATCCCGACTGCTGGTTGGGCATAGCAAACAGACACGCTCTTATTTGTTAAATAGAAGCTCTCCACCAGTATGTGGAACATGTAAAACAACATTAACAGTGGTACACATTATACTAACATGTCCAAAATTTGATAATCAACGAAGTCAGGTTGGTATGCTCAGAAATATTTCTGTAGCACTCAATGATGCAGCTTTCATCCAGGAAATAATTAGTTTTCTTAAAAGGAATTTATATACATCAATATATTTAACCAAACTGTATCCTGTATATGTATACATAATGTATAAGTATTATAATTATTGTAATCGAATATTGTAAGCAACTGTATATAGAAGGCCATGATAAGATCTAGAAAGGTTAAAACGACCCTAAATAATAATAATAATAATAATAATAATAATAATAATAATAATAATAATAATAATAATAATAATAATAGATTGGCGTAGTCGGAAAGGAAATAAAAATACCTCAAAGAAACATAGGCAGAGTCCTACGTCATAAAAACATAGAAATGTCGGAAGTGTTCAATAAGTGTGAAGTCCGACGATTGAAAAGAACTAAACCATTAGACTTGAGTTAATGTGTGACCACTGGAATTATTCTGTAAAGATTTGGGGATCTTCATTAGAAGTTATTTATTTAACTTATTAAAACTAGTGTGCAGAACGTTATAGATTAATTTATACATGGGTATAACTGCTATACAAGTTGAAAATGTAAGTATAAGAATAATTAGATAATTTAGAAAATTAATTAAAAAGCATTTCTTCCAAGTTCTCGTTTGAAGAATCTAAAAAGAAAATTAAGAAAATTGTTTTGATGCAGTACTTACGAAACGGTAGTATTAACTCTTCTGAATTCTCAGATTACACAAAATTGGCAAAAGTAGCCATAGTTGTGTCATTTTCTTGTGGGATATCCGTAGTGAATAAAAGGTACAAAATTGGACCTAGTACACTTCCTTAAGGCACTTCAGCAGCTATATTCTTTAGGCCAGAGTATTCGTTTCCGTGTTTAACCTGACCTATCTCCCTTCTATGTAGAATTTCAATATTTGATAAGTGTCTAGGTAGACCACGTTGGAGTTAAATATTAATAATTTGTGCCAGACTTTGTCAAACGCTTTAGCCATATGTATGAATACGCCAGAACATATTTTCTTTTCCTCTAACGTTCTCTCTATGACATCAACAATACGATATACCTGATTTATTGAGGAACGTTTATTTCTATAACCAAATTGTGTTCTCGTATTCGTTTACTTTCATCTACCACAAGTTTTAACTGCTTTAACAATAATTTTTTAAATAGCTTGAGAGTTGTGGTAAAAGTGAAATCGGTGTATGCGATTTCTTTTCAATAGGATTTTTGCCAGGCTTGAGGATTATTATCACTTGTAAAAATGAAATTGAGTTTTATTTATGGACGCTCCTTAACTGCCGTGGTCCTTAAGTGTCCCATTCTATATTGGGCGTGAAAGACCGGCAATTTTGCTCAGAGGCCTCTTTGTCAGGCTTAAGGTTCTTTTATGTGCCGTAAATCTACGACACGGGATCACTGGCTTTATTTCCCTTCTGAAGGAAGCCATGCTAATGATTTTTACGGCCGAAAAAAATCCATCGTCCTCCGCCGGGTTTTGAATCACCTCTGCTAGCTTCCACTGACTTGGAACATGCTAGGGGTTTTTTCCCCCTTGCATTTACATTCTACATCATTTCATATTTTAGTTCTTTGAGCGTTACACGCTTAGTTCTTTTGCTTTCCGTCATTTACCGTGATTTGTGTCTTTATCTGCTGTTTGTTTGGGTAATGGTTGAAAGATCTCTTCTAGCTAACTGGCAAAAAACTCTGCTTTCTCCTTATCAGTTCTAGCCCACACTCCATCATCTTTTCTTATGGATGGTATTTGGTTTATAGGTCTTTTAATAGTCCTTGTTGCCTTCCATAAAGAATAACAACATCTTCATCTACTGTTAATCCTTTCATGTAGATAGTGAACGACTCATTTTCATAGTACTGATCAAGTTTCTTAATTTATTTCTAAGTTAATTTAGTCACGCTTTATCTTCTAGTGCCCGTATTTTCTGTAATTTTTGCGGAATTTTCTTTTTTCACTAATTAACTCCCTTACTTCCATGGGATAGGATATGCCATTCTCACACTCCTGCGTTCCAAGGTATGATTCCAGGCTGCTTATTGAATATTAGTGACAAAGGAACTTACTTTTCTTCCAGCTGCCGCGTGTTTTAAGGGGAACATTTACTTCAATAACACTCTCTAATTAATTTTTAAACTCTTCCCAGTTATGTTATTGTTGGTTAGAATTCATGGTTTGTCCTTGTTTATTAAATTTTCACTAACTGTTAATATAATAGGAGAATTCTGAAAAAGTATGATAATACTCGTTTACATACACATACATCAGTTACTGGATATACCCTTTTGTATGAAAAAAATTAAATTAGACTTGAGTGAATATGGCTATTTTCAAGCTTGCCATTAATATAAAGCTCTTTCTACACTCAATTTAAATCCAAGAAAATGGCTAAATAAGGAAGCAAAGAGCAAGAAAAGGACAACAAATAATTACAGAAATTTGAACAAATGCCCTAAAATAGAAAATAGCACAAAAGTCCTAATAAACATTTATTTTCATAATCTGGGACCCATGATAAGCATTTATGTACACATTAGCAATCACTATTATGCAACAATTAAAAGATGATGTGTAATCAGATTCCGGGCCTTAGTTATAAGGATGAATGTTTAAAGAGGAGGATTCCCCCATAAATATCTTCTAGATAATTGTACCGCAGTAAATAAGGAGAAGATAAATTAAATTGATTAAATAGTTATTAAATAGTTTAAAAAGCCACCCATGCAAAGTCGGTAAGCCAGCTGGTACTCCGTAATAGTGTAAACATACAAATTACAAAATAATATTTAGTAGTACATCGCATTTGAGTATTTTAAGTTTTCAAAAACATTACGCGGAAAAAATATTCGTTTAGTATAACCTAATTCTTGACTACCTCTGTGGTCTGATGGTTAGCATGCTAGCCTCCAAATACAGAGGTCCCAGTTCGATTCCCGGTTGGAGGATAGGAATTTTTCTTTAGCCATATTTCCTAGAGTTTGGTGGAATGAAAGAGAGAGCAAATGTTTGCATGTGTATGTGTGAATTTACTATAAATATGAGGTAGTAATAGCTAATTGGATCCTTGATGACCAAAGCCCCCCACCCCAAAATCACCCTAATTCTTAAAGCCTCCAAAAACGAAATAGCTCAGCATTCAGTTATTTATATTATCACGTTATGCATGGAATCTCTATATGTATGCTCAACATAATATAATAATTTCTGCATAATATGGAACAAAATTACACTACTGAGAAAATACATTTCCATTAGGAATAAATAAAACAATTTTACTTTCTTTATCACATACATATGATGGCAGAGGAAGTATTGTATTCTACCCAGAAATGACATACCTAAATTTCACCGGAATTAACATTTTGAGGCGCTCTTAACCTTTCAATATTGTTATAAAAAGATCCGTGTGTTATGTAAGTAACTAAAAACTAAAAGTTGGATAAATATAAGCTCAGCATTTTCCAAAGATGGGACATGAATATTTTCAAGAAAATCGACCCACCGTTACCCTTTAATTGGAAAATGTTTCTTATATTTTAGTTACTCAAAAATGATTCTAAGGATTTTGATTAAAATACCACATGTTTAAGATATTTGCAAAACTAATAAAACGTATACACTGAATTGGAAAGATAGAGTCCGACGACTCAAAAATTCAATGCCATAGCCGGGATTTAAACCACGAATCTACCGGTTTCCGTCCGGTTGTTCTAACCACTAGTTGCAATGGTTAGAGTTATGGCATTGAGTTTTTCAGTCGTCTGATTCTACCTTTCCAACTTTGTCCTACACTTACGGCTAGTGCGGAAAACAATTAATTCGTATACACTGAATGTTCAGCAAATGGCCTGTAAAGTCCTCTTCATACAGAATGAATTTTGTATAATTCTGTATAACTTTGTAAAAGAGATAGACAAACGTTTACCAGACGAAAAATGTTGATCTCGTTTAAACATACAATTATATCAAATACTTTTGTGGATTTGCAGTTTCCGAGATATAGGTACGTAGCTATATTGAACGGACATTTTCTTTTAATCTGCCACAGCCTTAACGTGCTTTGTTGTTCTAATCTAAAGCATCGCAGCATAATGAGTGATGAAGTTCTGATCCAAACTAATTTTTATAGCTCAGAGAAAGAAGTTTGATGCGATACATTTACACGACTTTCTCCACCTCTATCGTTTATTAGTGCATGTACAAACTATTCTTACTAAAGCTTATTTTTCTACCTCCCTACTTCATTTTTATCCAAATAAACCTTTGCAAAAATAGCTACATTACACATTTCGTTATATATAAAGGGATCGGCGACAGTCAGTTGTTCAAGAACTGGGCGCTATACGCTGGTCTTAAAATTCCATACTATTTCCATGCAATCTCGAGAAACAATTGAATGTTGACAAGACTTTAAGCGAATGGCTAAGTAATGAACATTATTTGAACCGTTAGTAACGAATATCACATAATGGCTGACGCCACTAAAATAAAGTTATTTAAAATACATTCTTGTTTCAAAAAGATCTACAGTTTTTTCTGCGCAGAGCATTTTCGTCCATCACTTAACGTTTACCAGTTATTCAATATATATAAAATCCCTTCTGAATGAAGTGGACTTCGCGAGTTATTTCCAGAAAATTCAAGGTATTCATTCTATTTGTAATGCAAATATCTTTAATATGTGATATTTTAATCAAAATCGTTAGAGCTATTTTTAGAAAATAAAGAATTTCGAAAAATGTTCCATATAAAGGGTAGTTTGGGGTGGGGAATTTTCTTGAAAATCTTCGTGTCACTCTTTGGAAGATATTGAACTGAAATACCAAGTTTGGCGACTTCTCGTTTTTGAGTTATGCTTTTCACAGACACACATACACATACACGGACCTTATTCTAAAAACTTTTTGGGTTCAGGGGGCGTCAAAACATATATTTGTAGTGAAATCTCGGCATCAAATTTTTGGGTGGAATGCACTACTTTTTCTTGTTAACTATACGCAGCAGAGAAAGTATTAATGTTACTAAAATATTTAATTTAGTATACCATGTACCCTTACGCTATAGATGTACATCCATAGCTTCCATCCTGTACACATATCCGTAAGGACATTGAAATGTTTCCTAGATGTTTCCCATTAAATCTAGATGAATAACTTGTGACATCCTAATTGAACACCTTTTTTTTTTTCAGATATTCTTCACTCTGATAGTTGTAGCATTAGCCGGCATTGAAAAATGCCAGGAGCATTTTTCCCGACAAAATGTGAGTATGTTCGAATCTGCCCTTAGAATTCAAGATTACGCTCGTATGTACATAGTTTATTTTGAATGACGCGACTGGTGGCCGGGTCTGGGTTGAACGACTTCACTTGCGGTAGCCTAACTCACACATCATTTGCAGTTCAGCATAACGTTCAGCATAATATACGTATAGTGGACATTACGTTATGTGAATCTGCTGATTATGTTAACTGTGTATATTTATCATACTACAGAACAGCGTCTGTTTATCGTGTTAAATTTTGCTCTAACATGTGAACTGTCAGCTTGAACTTATAGAGAACTTTCCTGCTGTCAACGATCCTAAAAAATCCATAATTGCGGTTGTTAAAAAATATAAACAGACTAGGTACATGTTCGACATAAATAAATATAAATTGCCAACAGTTATAATCGAGAAAGAAATTACACGGCGTAAGGGCTGACATGGAAAGTAGTCCAAGAAAAATCATACCTTGAATTTCGCCGTATTTGATAATACAATAATTGACTCGCCTGCTCTCTCTCCAGAACTAAACCATGTGATGATTATCCAACGATAAGGCTTAAAGGTAAAGTTTATGTAACACATACCCATACGCTCGGCGAATTAGAAAACAGTATGTGACGTACATTTTCCAATATTTCGGCTGCAGAAATTCGTCGAGTATTCAGTAATGCTTCAACAGTTACCAGGCTTGTATAGATGAAGAGGGAATAATTTCGAACACCTTTTATAACGCAAGGCCAGTGTGACGTATTCACATTGTTTCGCATTGTTAGTATTATCTAGGGGAAAAACGGCGAGCCGGTACGCGGCTACTAGAGGAACGGATTCGTATAGCAAAGCTGTAGGAGCTGCGGGCTGCCAGTCGCGCCATTCAAGAGAAAACCGGCGTTTACTCGGCTATCCACAGGTTCTGAAATTAGTTACTTTAAAATCAGAGTTAACTGTCTTTTCGATTACGGTTTAATTTATTTTACACCAATGCTTTTGCTTCATTAGTAGCTGCAGTTAAATGTGAACCACTTTACGTTTAATTTGTATTGATGTACATACAAATCTTCAAGGAGGAATACTTTAAAACGAACTTCTTGCTTAAATATTATATATGTATTTATTCAAAGGTAAGAGGAATAGCCTGCCACCTGAGATTTTCAACTGCTGATTGCGGAATTCACTGCAGCCAATGTTGCAACTCAAATGAGACATTTATGCCTCCAAGACTCTGGGTGTTTTGTGGGCGTGCCAACGTCTGTAATTCTTGTGTTACCTGTGTCGGTAAGTACGCCTTTTCATTGTGTAAACAATGAAGAGGAATTTCGAAATATGCTTATTTATTTTATTACAATATTTATTGCACAAATGATACCGAAATGGAAAAGCTTTTAAATGTATTGCTTGGCACTCTGATAGCTTTAAATACAGATAGCACTTTTAAAGTTTAATTTTGTTAATTGAAAAAAAAAACACTTCAGTATACAAACATGAAAACTCCTTCGTTATAACAGATTTTTTTTACATATTCTGCAGACAAAGGGCAGCCGTGCACTTTGCACTTTCATGGCAAAGACGGACACTACAAGATCTGCCCAAATGGAAGTTCCTGTGTCGACGGCATCTGCAAATAGCCATTGGAATCATGTTTATTGTTAATATTCAGTGTAGCTATTTGTGAATCAGAAGTCGAGTTTAGTAGTAACTAGCAGCCATTTGTTTCATAGTTTATGAATACAACAGTATGTGAAAGAGGGGAAAAATTTAAATATTCTGAGTTTGCCAGATGACGATTGATGCATAGTATAGTCTATACAAACTATTTATATTCCCTTCATTAATATTATGGATTTTATTTTTCACACATCGAAGTCAGTAATACCCATTTAGCTAAGTTTACTATAAGCAGCACCTTTGAAATGTTAAGTGACACTCTTTATTTGCTAAGTAAAAAGTAAGTATGCATTTGGGCTGCTTCGCAAGTGGTAAGAATCGTAAAACATGTTACTGAGAACATCTACGTGTTTCTGAAAGCGTGTTTATTCTAGTCTAATTGTTATACACAAAAGTTTGAACCAAATTTGTCCACATATTTCAAATTGAATTTTAGTGCAAATTAAGGGTAGTTAAGAGAGAGAGAGATAGAGGTTACAGCTGAGTATTCCCAAACCGAGGCTAAAGGCTTTGAAACTTTGCTAGGTAAAAGAAATACTACAATGAAATACCTAAGTAGCTGACTCAAACTGCTGGAAAGAAATAAATACGCTGTTTTTATTACTTTATCTACTACATACTTACAGTATAAAGCATGGACAAACAAAGGGGACCCCGCAACAGGGGCAAAGCACCACAAGTCGGCCCTAACCCCTTTTTGTTTCTGCCGTGACCCCTGGGAGGGAGGGATTAGGGGATAGAGCCGTAGGGCGACCAGACGGGACGACGGATGACCACGGGAGCAAGCATGAACGGGGTCCCTAATATTTCCAGTTTGAATGCATCCCACGCTGCCCGGTTTCCTACAAGCCTTCTAACCCCTGGCGGTCCCGCTGGCGGAGCCCACTCGGAGGCGGGTCCTAACCGAGCAGTCCCGCAACGACGCCAGGGAGAAAACCTCTACAGAGCGTACATCCACCGCCCAGCCGCAACCCGCCGAACACTGTCGCTTGGTCCTACAACTCTGAAGCTAATGACAATGAAGGAGATGATGGGTACAGGAAATGAGAAGCAGTAAATTCGTTGTAGAAGAGGAATGACTCCTGCCGACCCGAGGAAACTACGAAAAATCAATGGATCAGAGTGAGCGGTCGCCGGAGATCGAACCTGGGACCTCCGGATGCCAGTCGCACACGTTACCGTGGCGCATCCTCGCTCGGCCGCACTTACAGTTATTAGAGGAGGTATTGCATTCCACCCGGAAGTTCGATGTGGAGGTTTGACCGGAAATGCAAATCGTTTTGAGCCCCCTGAACCCAAAAAGAGCATTTTTAGAAAAAGGTCAGCGCCCGTACCTGTAAACAGCACAATATAAAACGAAAAGTCGTTTAAATACTAAACTTGGTATTTAAGTTCAGCATCTTTCAAGGGTGTGACACGATGTTCGCGAAAATTCCTCCCCCACAAGCTACCCTTTGCATGGAAAATGTTTCCTTCTTTTTGATTTTCTCAAATATGGATCTATCAATTTTGATTACAATGCCATATATTTAAGATATATGCAAGATAAACAAAGACATACTGCCTGTTTTAGACAATGGGATGGGGTGGCTTATCTCCCAGGTAAAGCTTTAGCTGGTGGGCGGGGTACACAGTATGCTGAATTCGTGGCGCGTACAGTAGAAAACAGCCAAGTCTTTAACTATCCCGCGTCTTTACCCCTCACTTGCTACAAATCAAGTAAACACTTACTCTTTCCACTAGCTACCTGCCTGGAAGGGCTCCCTCAACATTATAAAACATCGCTGAACAAACCGTTTTGATTTGAATTTTCTGGGAATAGCCGGTGATGTGCTGTTTATTCTGAATCACGTTTGTATAGTTGGTAAACCGTAAGAGATATATACAATTTTTACTTGACAAAAAATACAAAAATTTATAAAATGGTTTGTGGCATAAACCATTTCCAAGATATTCTTTGTTATTGGTTTGAATTTTCAAATACTTGTGAAAAGTGGCAATTTTTATACTTTTCTCAAGTGATAAGTGACAATTGGTCATTCAAATAGCATGGCATTTCAAAGTCGTCACATAGTGACACTTCTTCTTCTTCTTCTTTATCTGTTGAACCTCCTCTTATGTAGGGCTTACACCGGAGCAGACACTAATGGATCAGACAGAATATTCAGGATGGGTGATCAGCCCGATGTCTGGTATGGGAGGAAGGAAGAAGATGAAACGAAATGTTGGTGAAATGGATGAAAGGAAAGGAGCAATTGGTGGAATGAATGGCGGGGGAAACCGGAGAACCCGGAGAAAACCCGCCCAGAAGCCGCTTTATCCACCACAAATCCCACATGTGGGTCCCTGGGATTGAACCCGGGCCGCCTCGGTGAGAGGCGAGTGGTCTAACCACGGCGCCGCCCACATAGTGACACACTTTTTAAAAATCTGACTACCGATTTACCTACTATGCGAGGTACCTTCTACTCGTATTATCCTTATAACTAATGTGCAATGAAAGTTTATCTTGGTTAACAAGCAATACATGACTGCTTTTGTGGTCCGGTGGTTAGAATGCTAGCTTCTAAATACAGAAGTTCCTACATTCCCGGATGTAGGATGGGAATTTTTGTTTAGTCAGGATTATTCCCCATCCTTCCTAGAGTTTGGAAGTATGAATGAGGTGTAAATGTGTGTATGAATTTAAGGTTTATAAAAAAAGAAATACGATATAACTTATGGAGAAGATTAAGATATAAAAATAAAATACCAAAGTTTCAGTCAGTATGTGGAACCATCAAAAGAACCCTAGGCCCGAAAAACCAGGAAAGACAGAAAGCTCAAATTATATAAAATAATGGCCGTCCCCTCATTATATGGAAGCGAAAACTGGATAATTAAATCGAAAGAAGAAAATAAAATACAAGCAGCTGAGATGCAATTTTTACGTAATGTTAAAGGATGTACAAGAGCGGATAAAATAAACCGGTGTTTTAAAGAGATCTACATTTCTTGTGTAGAACGTTTTCGTCTATCGCTTAACGTTTACCAGTTATACAAGGCTATACAAAATTCCTTCCGAATAAGAGGACTTCAAATGATTTCCAGAAAATTCAAGATATACGTTTTATTTTTTGATATAAATATTTTTAATACGTGGTATTTTAATCAAAATCTCAAGAGTCATTTTTTACAAAATAAAAAATTTCGAAAAATGTTCCATGTAAAGGCTACAGTTTGGGGTAAGCGGATTTGCTTGAAAATCTTCGTGTTGCATCTTTGGAAGGTGCTGAACTGAAATACCAAGATTGACGTTGATTCAACTTTACGTTTTTGAATTATGCTGTTCACAGACACACATGGGCGCGCGCGGACTTTTTTTTTTTCCAAAAAAGCTTTTTTTTTTGTATTCAAGGGCCTCTAAACATGTATTTTCGTTGAGATCTCGGTATCGAATTTTTGGGTGGCGTGCAATATGTTCCTTTGTCGTCGCCCGTGGTGTAGTGGTTACCATGTTAGCCTGTAGTTCCCCGAGGTCGCGTGTTCGAGCGTAAAAATCCTTAGCATGGTTTCCTTTGGAAGGGAAGTAAAGCCGGTGGTGCCATTTCGTAAATTTACGGCACGTAAAAGAACCTCAAGCCTGATAAAGTGGCCTCTGAGCAAAATTTCCGGTCTTTCACACCCAATATAGAACGGAACGCTAAAAACCACAACAGTTAAGGCTGGTTCACAACAACGAAAACGGTAACCAGAACGAGAAAGTTGAAATACATGTATTCAGATGGGAGCGTTCACAATCGACGGGATGACTTCTCGGTTCCCGGGAATGGGAAAGAAGAGTTGCCCAACTTTTAACTTTCTGGTTCTTGTTCCCGGGCACGGCATATTAGATCCAAATTGTGCATACGAGACTGTTCACTCTCACTTTATTCTCAGCGGCCGTGATATGAAACAGCCGCTAACGCTCTCTATAGTCGCAAGCTGGAAACATGAAACTGGAAAAAATTAGTAGCAAATATGCTTCCTAACCTCATCCCGACACCCACAATTAGCGTTGGTTCCTCTGGTGAAAGGATCATTTGTAGTTTGTTTATATGCAACTCAAAACTGGATATCACCTCGAAAACAATGGCAAAAGCTACAAAGAAAAGCAAAAACCGTTGGAAATTAAAAAGGAACAATAAACAACTTTAATGTGTGACATTAAATAAAGGAATGAAAGCTTGAGAGAGGGATCGGAAATATGATGGATATGCATTTAGATAATGTTTACTCTATCAAATTTTGACGTTGGCTAACCCGCATTATGTTGACTAAATTAGAAGTAGATGAAAAAATATCATTGGTCATTTAAAAGCAAATGAAACCCCAATGCGCAAATCGACTTTCACTTTGTGATCGATATGATCGTCGATATGCATTCCCGTTCTCGTTACCGGGCTGTTGTGAACTAACATCTTGCAGGTGTATTGCTTTCCGTTCTCGTTTCCGTTCTGGTTACCGTTCTCGGCCGGTTGTGAACCAGCAGCTTTAAGAACGTCCGTAAATAAAACTCAATTTGTGCATTACCTTCTCTACCTACTAGTACGTTGTAGAGAAGGTAAAATGAAGTAGGAGAAGAATCTAGTAGTTGTTGGTTTCTTTTTTAGCACCACACTTTAAAACTATCGATTAAGTTAGATTCTGATTGTGAATAAGGCATCAATGAGAACGCAAATTGACGCTTGCGTGTAATTATCATTATAATCCGTGCATGAGTAGGTCCTGCCATCTCACGTTAAGAAATCACAAAATTAGGTACCTAAACGGTGAAGGCGATGTTTAATATCCCTAGGTTGAATAGCCGAGCTGCAAGAACTCTGGACCAGTTAAAGAAATGAGCCAGATAACATAATGGGCCATGTCTGACAATGAAGAGAGCGCACGGCAAGGATAATGTCACACACACCACCGTCGTCATCAAAGGGTTGTGCGGCATCCTGCTCACCGGCTCGGAAAATTACATCTCGCCAACCAATCGGGAATCCCTTCCTCCCAACTTGGATTACTCATTGTCTTCTTCCCCGGGAGTTTTCATTTATATTCCCGCGCTCACAGTTTAACGTTGCGAAACAAGAGGTCATGACTTTTCCAGGGGCAGTGCAGCGTTGACAATAGAGGGCGGGAGAATATTGTCTGCTGCTTCCCTCAGCTTTTTTTTTTCTTCTTTTTTTTTGTAGTACACCAGTTTCGCAAATGTGCCAAAGGAGATTCTCTGGAGCGCCAGTGTAGTAGGGGAAGAGATGGAAATGTGCTCTTGTTGGTTCAAAGGCAGTTCAGACAGCATTTCCAATTGTTAAAGCTACCGTCATTTCGATCCAGCGTAACATGGAGGATAATTCCACGCGATGGGGCATATTCGAAATTCCCATTTTATAGACGGAAATGTACGGATTTTTATTTCCGGCTTTCCAAGAAACTTTAGTCACGAAAACGATTCCAATCATATTTTCCTAGTTATGGTTCCAAGATGCATCTCAATAATTACTTATTCCTCAACTTCGTTCCAATACACTCAATATTGTGTATCATGCATCTCTCTCCAGCTAAACGGGACCACACCTCCTAAAATCAATTCTTAAACCTTTTCTTTCTCCCAAACAGCTATTTTTATGCATGCAGTATAATATGTAATACCTAACAGATTATTTACACTGAATTAAATGTGTAAAGCCCTAAAATCCGAGGCTTTAATGAGGAGGTTCAGGAAAAATGTTTCCTGGCCTTTGACAATTTCTTCCTCGGCCAGGTCAAACCCATTTTTACAGCAATCTGGTGTATTAAGTTGAACACTTTACTCCACTAAATGCATATTAAACAAACATGAACAATAACATTGAAAAACTGGTGACATTTTCAAAACACTATAAAACTAATAACATAAAAATCTGGAGAAACGTCAGAACACAGAAAGTGTTACATTGTTTGTTCTCTCCACTTATTAAAAATAAGAACTTTTCCTCTGTTGGTTTGCCTGCTAGATTGTTTTGGTTTTAATTGGAGGCGAATACTTTCTGGAAACACTACAAGAAAGCTAATCTTGCTTTTTTGCTAGCTCAATGTATATTTCCCTCTCCAAATTTTGTTTCGGTAATATACAAAAAATAAACGAAACCTTTAGTATACACTACTGAGTACAAACAATTTTTGAAAATTACTTATTTAATAGCAGAAGTTTTGTTTGTTTATTACATTGAATTGTACACTTTTATCACATATTTAGGCATGCCTGCGTTGTTGCTTTAGTTGTGGATATCTTGCCGCTGCTTTTCTGTGTTAAACATATATAATATTCATGTATTGCTTTCAAAACCGGTAATAACATTGCTTTTGTGTTGATAAAATAAACGTAATATTGTGCATATGTAACAGGTTTAATAGTTAAAAAATCTGATGTGGTACATTCACGATTTTTTCTACCCTCTATAGTTTATTAGTGGGTTTAAGAATTATTGTTACACGGGCTTATTTTTCTATCTACCATCATTTTATTCATTCATTATCTGTTTACCCTCCTCTTATGTAGGACTTACAGCCCCCAGGACTTACAAGCGGGTGCCTGGGGTCAGAGGCCCGTCGTGGAGCAGACACTCATGGATCAGACAGAGCACCCAGGATGGGTGATCAGCCCGATGCCTGGTATGGGATAAAGGAAGTAGATGAAATGAAACGAAATGGTGGTGAAATGGATGAAGGGAAAGGTGATGATGGAGCAGTTGGTGGATTGAATGGCGGGGGAAACCCGCCCAGACGCCGCTTCGTCCACCACAAATCCCACATGCAAGTCCCTGGGATTGAACCCGGGCCACCTCGGTGGGAGGCGAGCGGTCTAACCACTTGGCCACGGCGCCGCCTACTATCATTTTAGTCAAAATAAACTTGGCAGAAATAGCCACTTTACACAGTTTTATAGATGCTAACAGAACGGCGATAGTCAAATGTTTAAGAACTCGCTATATCTATGCTGGCCATAAAATTCCACACTGTTTCCACGCATTCGCGAGAAACAACTGAATGTCGATGAGACTAAAAGAATGACAAGTATTGAACAATTCGAACCTTTAATAACGGATATCCCAGAAACGGCTTATGCCTCAGTAAAGCTTATTTCAAGTAAATTGTGTGTGTTTTTTAAGGGTTCTACATTTTTTGTGTTGTACGTTTTCGTCTGTCGCTTAACGTTTACCAGTTATACAAGATAATGCAAAGTTTCTTCCAAATGAAGTGGACTTCACAGGATATTCCCAGAAAATTCAAGATATACATTTTATTTGTCATGTAAATATCTTTAATATATGGTATTTTGTATTTTAATCGAAAGCGTTAGAGCCATTTTTTAGAAAATCAAAATTTTCGAAAAATATTCCATGTAAAGCGTCTGGGATGGGGGAATTTTCTTAAAAGTCTTTGTATCGCATCTTTGGAAGGTACTGAACTTAAATACTAAGTTTGGTGTTGATCCGACTCTTGTTTTTGAGTTATACTGTTCATAGACACACACACACTCACACACACATACAGAGACCTTTTTCTAAAAATGCTTTTTTGGATTCACGGTGCCTCAAAACATGTATTTTCAGAGAAATCTCGATATAGAATTTTTGGTTGGAATACAATACTTCCCCTACTTACTATACGTAGTAGAGAAAGTAAAAACTTGTGCCTGTCCTTTGTTGCCCGTTCGAACTATAATGCTGTTTCCTATGGTAACCACAAACGACAGTAAAAGACTAATTATAATACATTAAACATTAACTACTTATGTATGTAAATAATATTAACGGAAACATTAAATCTTATAATTTCTTTAATTTTCCTGGTTTAGAAGCTTTCTAAATAAAGAAATGTGCCAGTAAATTGTGCTTGCAAATACTGTTATGCAACGTTTTCATCACGTTGGTTAAAACGCTGTATTTTCCATTTTTTCCTCTCGTATTAGTTATACCTCCACCTTCTGTGCGAAGCATGAACGCACCGAAGCGCCAACAACGATTTATTTACTGGAAATCAGAAACGATTGTCATCAGAATCGCCCGTTTGGTATCCATAATACAAGCTCTAGATTTCCAGATAAATGCACATATTTTGTTATTAAATTAAGCATATATTTGATTTTATCCGCTTCCTCATCATGCTCTCTTGAAGACTTGCAGAAATGGGAGGATGGAGTATTTAAATTTACCGCCACTCTCAACTTTGGAAAGCTCTGCAGGGAACATTATTTTAAAGGTCTTCGCTGTTTAATTTTATGTATAATAATTGAAGGAGCAGGAGCGCACTTACGAAACAGAAAAGAATTTTCCGTTATCTTTTGCAATGCAAAATATCGACGAATGCCTTCATTCGCATTGTACCAACTGTTATGTATACCGTAATATTGGCACCTCTACTTACACGTGTTGCTACATGTAAAGACGTCAGACACTATTTGGCACGGATATATGCTATCCTCTTACCTCTCACACCCGCCAAGGTCCACAAATGGAAGTCCTGATTTCTTTTGTGCATGTCCCGCTACCAAGGCACGATACATGGTTCATAGTTGTATCGCAAGTTCTTCGTTATCTCCTCTGAGTAGTTAATGTGATGCGGGTCGTTGCTTTCCTCATTGACTAACAGGTTGTATTTTTGTTGTACTACACGACGTATATGAAATAAGTCCTTATCTTTATTTTCAAATATTCTATTTTGTTTTATTTCAATCGTGCTATGGCACGAGGGTGCTACCCTTACAACCGTCCCTATCCCTTTTAAGGAAAGTAAATAAGATACCATACAAACTCTCCAATTGGAACCTATGTATAGGGTAGTTAAATTATATTCGAACCCACTCGCGGCCTCTCTCTACTGCGCGAGACAGCTGGCAGTCGCCGGGGAAATTACGCCGGCAGAGGCGGACTAAAATCCTTACCTTATAATAGCTGCTGGAAATGTTGACCTTCTGCTCTCAAATAGGCAGCATATCTCGTGTAAATATTCTCGCTCACTTTCCGAAGCTCAGTAGCAGGAATTCTTGTGATACTTTGCACAATGTTTTCTCTAAGTTCCTGTAGTGTGCAAGGATTGTAACAATACTTTGTCTTTTAGAGAACAACTCGTTAGGTCAGGAGAACGAGGGGGCCACAAATCAACACTAATTATTCTGTCATCAAACAGCTCTCTTATTGCATGCAACGATTCGGCAGCCGTATGTGCTGTTGCAGAATCTTGTGGAATCAACCATTCGATTTCTCTTCTTCTATCAAGCGATTGCAAAATGGCCCCAGAATTAACCTGTCATATCGCTCTGCATTTATTGTTTCATCAAAGAATATGGGCCCTCTTATTCTTCTAGCACTTATCGTACACCACACTCCAATTTTCTGATCATAATGGGGCGTTTCATCACAAAATTCCTGCTGCTAAGCTTCGGAGAGTGAGAGAGAATATTTACGCGAGATATGCTGCCTGTTTGAGAGCAGAAGGTAAACATTTCCAGCATCTATTATAAGGAAAGTATTTTAGTCCGCCTCTGCCAGCGTAATTTCCCCAGCAACTGCCGGTTGTCTCGCGCAGTAGAAAAAGGCCGCGAGTGGGTTCGAATATAATTTAACTACCCTATATATGGTACATCAAGGTTCATAGTAATTGCTTCAGCCAGTGAAAAGGCACCAGGAACAAAAAAAACCATTTTTTGGCTTATGAATAGCTCATATAAACGCTCATATTGACTGTTTATCCTTCTTCTTCTTTAGCGGATTAACCTCCTCTTTGTAGGACTTACCCCTCAAGGACTTACAAACCAATGCCTGAACCAGTAGCCTGTCGAGAAGCAAGCAAATTCTGGATCATAATATATCCAGGATGGATGAACAGTTCAAAGCCGGAGTGGTAGTGTAGAAGAAGGAAATGAAATGTAGTGATGAAAGGGATGATAGGAAAATTCAGGAATCAAATTATCCATTTAACTGTTCTTGTCTATAAATATAATGTTAACTTTATAACGGTAGGGAGGAATTCGATTTTGTACAAAATTACACCTGATTTGTTTCATTTTGTATATAATGTCTTTATTTTATTTTAAAGGTTCTGTATTCTATGTAATATTTATGTATATATGTAACTATATTGTACATTTCCTTGACACGCATATAGTATGTCTCTATTTTATTTCAAAGGTTCTTTATTCTGTGTAATATTTATGTTTATATGCAATTTTTGTAAATTTTCTTGACATGTTCTATGTTCACAAGCCTTTATGGCTGCTAGTGAACTCACAGAATGCAATCCAATCTAATCTAACCCAGCATTCGCCTAGCGACCGAGAAAACCCTGAAAAAACCTTCAGTCAGACTGGTCGGCCTCGGAGGGACAATTTATCCAAAATAGAAAACTACCAGGAAATGGCTGACTACATTTGTATCAAGTTTACAGACTTTCCATTGTTGATTTATATTGACTTTGTTAAAAAACTTTCTCCATATATAAAAAAGCTACATGGGTCTGTAAATTCTCTCTTATTTGTATCTATATAGGTTTACCCCTTTAAAAAGCTGTATTTTTTAATAAAAATGTTTTCAATATTCTTTCCAGAAGAACATTTAAGAGATACTACCTAGTAATACTATACAAAGGATAATTTTGAAAACCACGCAAATGATTTTAATAATTACTTCAAGATTTAAAAGCCTTGTTTTTCTCAGAGGAAATAGCCTATAAAACATTGCCAAACATTTTAAAGGGTTAAGGTGTTTTCATATTCATGTCAGCTCATTTCAATTATGTTTTGTTGAACATTAATGTCCGAGGATATTTTTTCGCCCTTTATTGCGAACATGGCAGATTTTTAATACTTTCAGTCTAACGGGGTAAAATGTGAGGCTTAAATTCTTCAAAATTGGGTTATTTAAGTTGAACATAATGTTCATATCGCCAACTTTCCCTCTCATTTCGTTGAAAATTGATACCAAGGGGTATAATTGGTCTGATTTTTACAACACTTCTTACACTTAGGTTTTTGATCCTTGCAAAAATGACACTACCCTGCAACTTTCAAAAACTTCCACAACCTTTGATTTCAAATCCTTACATGCTCCTTAATCTGTCTAGGCAAAGCTTTGTACATTTATACCAAAAGACCCAATGGAAATTACAAGCCGCCTTAAAACGATAAAAAACTACCCCTGCTGTATTATAAATCCTTTTACACATGTTCAATATTGTACAACTATACTTCAGAAACCGGGATAAATCATAGGTGTCCTACATCAGTCCTTATTTTTAATTACATAGTACCTACCCTTAACTTTATTTTCAATCCCTCATATATAAGCTTATGGACAGATGATCGCCCACCTGTGCCGTGCGTAACTGGGCGTGAGACCGGCAGTCGGATTGGTAGACGCAGGTCCTTCGCGGCTATAGCGCCACAGGATACTTTTTGCTTGAAGTTTAACTTCCTTTAACGTGATAGGTCATATCGGACAATGAATGAATGAATGAAATAGGTGAAATTATGCTCAAATGAGCCCGAGGTCCATAGGGCTTAAAGTTACCAGACATTCGTCTTCTCAGGATAAGGGAAAGCTCCGAAAAGGCCTTATCCGGGTAACTCACCCAAACCAAGATTCGAACCCGGGATCTCTTGAATGCGAGGCAGACATATTACCCCTATATCACAGGGGCGGGCTGCCATAGGATTTATTTTTGTTTAGGTACAAATTTGCACTGCTCGGCCAACCAGAACACAGATTTTTGCACTTCAGCTATAGGATTCAATGAAAAAATATAGCCTACCTAGTTCTAAAAACTAGCCCATCTCATATTTTCACCCCTTACGTACAAACCTGCACCATTAAACGAACACACAAAGCTTTGGATACACTTAGTCCCCACGACTTTGAAAAAAACTACTCCATATCCTTGTTTTGAAGTCCTTTGCGGTATGTATCCGTCCAGCGCGGGGTAGAACAACTAGTATTTTTATAATTTATAAGCAACGTTTGGAAGATTTATTTATGGTAAAACATTATTTTGCAAGCGCTGCACGAAGCTGATAAATAACATTTCTCTACCTCTAAAAGCATTAACAACAGTTTTATTTCAACCTCGAATATTGTGTTAGCTGTTCGTGCCCTTTCGATTGTTTGTGCCCTCTACTACATCCATGGATTAATTCTCACCTGCATTGCCCTGCAAAACTATCCCATGAGACCGTAAAACAATCTAATGCTGGAAATATGACGTCTACATGTGCAATATCCGGCAAACAAAGCCGCCGTGACAATTCCCAGGAAGATAGGCCTATGTAATACGGATCGATGGTGTGTTTGCAGAGGCTGTGAGAGGCCGATAAACAGTGTGATGTAGTGCTACAAGGGGAGGGGGAGGGGTTACTGTATATAGCCTGTCGCGAGTTTTCACCTGAACATGGTCTACAACCGTGGTATGCACAGATAATAACGTAACACCGCCGTGCAAATACTACCGGGTTCCAACGTGCTTCAAGAAGCTGTAACAGGAAAATCTGTCGTCATATTCTATGGAGCTTAACTCTCAAATTGTTTTAAGATTTTCATTATTGTTTCATAAGCCCATAAATAATAACTTTTTCCAACATTTCTGATCGGTCTCTTTTAGCCTGAGCATGCGCATTAAAGGAATTCGACTAGCAATGCATTCCAACAAACTCTGACCGTGTTTATTGGTTACAGTCAGGTGTTGCAGTCCAACAAACTCCTGCTCCGATCAGAAACCATCCAAAATAATAATAATAATAATAATAATAATAATAATAATAATAATAATAATAATAATAATGATAATAATGATAATAATAATAATAATAATAATAATAATAGCAGTATTTAACGCTCGTTTGTACTACATACGGAACCACAGGAGGCGGTGGACACCGGTGATACATGAAATAAAATAATTGGGAAAGGAAATTTGGGAAGGGAATGCTCCACGCCTAAGTTTAGAGCACCTCCATGGCATTTTCCAGCTATGAGGACTGAGAAAAACCTGGAGAAAACCTCAGTCAAGAGAGACGGTCCTGGACGGATTTCATCCGTGGAACTCCCGTTCACGAATCCATGTCTCAATGATCTCGACCACCTGTGTCCGTAAAATAGTATTTAGAAGTGGCACTATCATTTCTGACCGTCGACAACTGATGTCAAATCAACGCATGCTCATTTGGCGTCACATATATCATACATAAACAAACTGTGTTGGAAGAAACATTTGAAACATGTACTATGGGGCAATGAGTAAAATGAGTATATAGTGTATGTTTCACTTTTTCCAATAAATATTCTGTTTGGCAAGACTAAACCCTTTCGAGTATCTATATACTCAAGTAATGGAAGTAGAATAGAACACACCCAGGCGTCCATCTTACAAAGAGTATGTACTCATATTTGGCATAAATAAAATCCAGTATATTCTCAATTTTACAAGTTCATTCTCTTCCGTTGTTGAGTAGTACAGATGCATACTTACTTCTGAGTATATATTGATCTCTTATCACTTGATAAATCTGAAGATAACGGAAAAAGTTATAAGCTAATACAAATATTGACACGAGCATTCAAGGAGTTTCAATATCTTCCATTCCTTCAGAAAGTCGATTGTTTTATTTAAGCTTAATATGAAAAATATTAACTTATTATATTATAAGAAAACTGTTTTATAGTAAAACTTGTGTAAACATCTAGAAAAAGTCGGGTTTGAATTTCTATCCAGCACCTCATGAATTTCCAATCTAATCTAATCTATGAATATTGCTTGCTTTTTGTCTGGTTAATTGATATATTTTTACCTATTACCATTGTTTTATTTAATGTTTCGCTAATTTAATTTACAGCTTTGCTTTTGCGCATTTTGCTTCAATTAATTACCCATTTCTTATAGAGAAACATTTGTCATTCATTGCTACTGAGACTTGTTACGCAATCCTCTTCCTGAGCAGTTTTGTAAAGGTTATTTATTGATGGTACAGAACCAAATGAAACAAAACAGCTTGAAAAATCGACCCATCTAACACAATAACAACAGTCGAGCAGCGCGATACGATATGATCAGCAAAGTCACATGTCAGAGGATCAAAATAGCATGAGTATTCATTCGCATTTAAGAGATCAAGATGGCTGAGGAGTTAGCCACCTACTTGCTTGAGTACTTTTTTGTTACACAAAGAAAATGTTATAAAATAAATGAGCTGTGTATATAATTACAGACGGCGTTCATAATGAGTATGCGAATTCGGGAGGTCCCGGGTTCAAATCCTGTGGCCCAACCAATCTGACCAATCTGTGTTTTTTGCGTGGTTTCCCTCAGCCGCCAAGGTAAATGCCAGATTGGATATTTAATACCACCACCCAAAGTTCCACCTTAAGACTAAAACAATAGTAAAAATGAAAGTAGATGATAATAGCGAATGCTGTGCCATCTATCAACAGCTAATGAAAGCAGGTAGACTGGACGGCACCCTAATGCCATCTGCCCGTCACGTATAGAATCAGAGCTGCAGTTGCCTAGTACTAAGGTATCTGTGGACCCGTGACGAAGCAAGATGGTACGCTACAGGGATGAGACCTAGAAGGCTTAACTGTCTCCACACGTAAAATAAATAAAGAGAAAAAAAGTAGTGAGTATAAGCTTTAGAAAGTACTTGCTTTTTATTCATATGACCAATGAATCGTGCGGTATGGGTGCCTTATTTTATAAATATGAATGCCTCTAAAGGATGACATTTATTTGCATATTGCTAGGATTATCAACATAAAAGGTAATATGCACTTGAATGTTAAACGGGGTAAGTGGGGTAGTGTCTGTCTCACGTTCAAGAGCTCACGAGTTCAAATCTTGGTTGGGGTAAGTAGTTGGATGTTTCTTTCTTTTTATTTTCCCCTGGATTTTTCCCTTATCCCGAGAAGACGGGCGTCGGGTAACTCTAAGCCCCATGGTACCGGGCTCGTTTGAGGAATATTTCATCAATTTAGTTTGTTCTCGGCGGCGCCGTGGCCGAGTGGTTAGACCGCTCGCCTCCCACCGAGGTGGCCCGGGTTCAATCCCAGGGACCTGCATGTGGGATTTGTGGTGGACGAAGCGCGTCTGGACGGGTTTTCTCCGGTTTCCCCCGCCATTCATTCCACCAACTGCTCCATCATCACCTTTCCTTTCGTCCATTTCACTAACATTTCGTTTCATCTATTTCCTTCATCCCATTCCAGGCATCGGGCTGATCACCCATCCTGGATGTTCTGTCTGATCCATGAGTGTCTGCTCCTCAACGGGTCTCTGACCCCAGGCGCCCGCTTGTAAGTCCTGGGGGCTGTAAGTCCTACATAAGAGGAGGGTATACAGATAATGAATGATGAATAGTTTGTTCTCTATTCGATGTGCCCTATTAGAGAAGATTAAACTAAAAAAAAAACAAACAAAACGTTATTGTTAGTTTCTTTTAAGCTCTATGATCATTAGCGCTCACACACGTTTAAAATACCAGCGGTAAAATAAAAATAGAATCTTAGAGACGTATACTTTAATAGTTCCCCTGAAATACTAGGATTTATAAATTGAAATAAAAAAAAAGCTTACTCCCGTGGTCTTGTTATGGTGCAGTGTTGCAGGAAATTGCTATTTACGTCGCAAATAGTGTAAATTAAGTTCGTGAACTAATGTGTATTACTAACGTATGAAAGGAAATAAAGTTTATATATAAGCTAAAGGTATTTGTACAGATTATAACACAGAAATCAATTTAGAATGCAGAAAAATTAATAATGAAAACTGACAGTACGCGATTCTATCGTTTTAAATAAGATATATCGCGCATTTAAAAGTCCTTCTCAAAGCCACTACCACACAATTGTATTCCCCCATGCGTACCCCACAAAGAGAGGAGAATCCTGCACTGACAATCATATTCAAATCCTTTAAACTCCCTACTCAAACTGTTCACTTTCGGGGTATTTTTAATGAACGTATGTGCACTACAGGATTACGAAGGCGGTGATACGATTACAAACAATACCATATTCATATATTTCCATACTTTCTTTTTTTCCACGGATCCTGAGACCGTCACAATCGCGCCAAACAATGGCAGATTTGGATACAGACTTTAAGGCTGCCAATTTCACGGCCCTGCTCGCAGGGATATTTTTGCAGGAACTTTGGACCTAAATATGGGAGTGTATATGGGAATCTTTAAAGCACTTTTACGTTGACATGAGTGAAATTTGCTTACTCGATAAACTGATCAAGCGTATCGATCAGTGTGACATTACCATGGTTGTCTCTCTCACATCGTAATACAGGGTGATTTTTGAAGAACTGACATATTTCTTTCTTTAATTATTCTGTTCGATATTTATATTGTCTATCACTAGATGCGCAGATGTTCATGTTTTATTTGTAATTGTTAGTTTTATTATCGGCAACTGTTTTTTAGATATTGTTCTAGTCAACGTGAAAATGGAGTACACATCAAATGAAAGACTCTTCCTTGTAAAGCAATACTGGATTACGAATTCAATTACAGCTACTCAAAGGGCATACCAGAGAGAATTTGGTTTTCGGAATCCTCCACAAAGAAACACAATACTGGGGCTGGTAAGCAAATTGGAAACAACTGGATCTCTGGTGAGTGAAAAGGGCAAAACTCGTTCATCTAGGCTTCCCACAGTTGTTGTTGACGTAAGAGCACGACTGGATCAGTCACCCAAAAAATCATTAAGACGTTTGTCGCAGGAGACAGGATACGCTAGTTAATGTGTCAGAGAGCTGTGAAAAGTGCAGGCTTAAAGCCGTATAGGATTACGGTTGTCCACCAGTTACAGGAACCAGATAAGGATTGACTGAATTATTGTCGTTGGTTTCAGGCGTTCATTGTGCATCACATGGTTCACAGATGAAGCATGGTTCCATTTATTCGGCTATGTGAACTCAAATAACTCACGCTATTAAATCAGTGAAAATCCACATGTTATTCATGAAGCACCTATACATCCGGTTAAAATCGGAGTTTGGTGCGCAATATCCGCACAGAGAATAGTGGGACCAATTTTTTTTAAACAATCTGAAAACAGCAGTGTACCGACGGATTTTCATGGAGTTTGCTGAGCAACTAGCCGATGTAGAGCTGAGTCAAGGATATTTTCAGCAGGTCGGCGCTACATGCCATACATCAAATGAATCCATGGCACTAATTGCAAGTTTATTCAACGACCGGATAATTTCCAAGAACCTGTGGCCACCGAGATCTCCAGATTTGTCATCGCCGGACTTCTTTCTATGGGGTTACTTAAAAGATAGGGTTAATGCACACGTTCCCAGACATTGGACGATCTGAAGCACAAAATTACACGGAGATTCAAGCTATTGACAACAGAGTCCTCCAACGAGAGGCCAATAACATGGAACGACGTGTTGAGTTGTGCCTTACGCAGCATGGAGGACATTTTCAACATTTGCTATAGCGATAAATAATCTCCCAAAATTCCTCTGCATTTCAGGTATAATAAGTTGTCGCTAGCATAACTCACTTTGAAACAATTATAGAAATAAATGTGTCAGTTCTTCATAAATCACCCTGTACTTGACAAACCATTTACTATCGGAAAGCATGCGTAACACTGTCCAAGTTTACTACTATCCACTTACCGAGCGAGATGGTTCCATGGTAACGTGTGAGGCTCGCATTTGGGAGGTCCTAGATTCGATTTCAAGCTACCATCCATTCTGCCTATGAGTTTCTCATGGTTTCCCCGGGTCGGTAGGCGAATGCTGGGGTAGTTCCTCTTCTATCACGACTTTCCTAGCCATCGTTTCCTCCATTATATGTATTTCAGGGTTGAATGGCCAGGTGACGGTGTTCGGCCTGTTGCGGCTGGGCGGTGGTGGTGCGCTTTATGAAGGTTTCTCCTTGGGTCGGTGGGACTGCTGATGGACTCGCCCTCTGTGAACGGCTTCCCTTAAGTGATCCCCGGGGACTCGGGGCTTGAGAACAGGCTTGAACGGTCGGAAGTATTCAATCCGGATTCGTGGGACCCCGTCTTTACCTTTTACCATCGCACTTCCAAAACAAGCGATAGTGAATATTGTACATAATATCCAATGTTACCTGGTTGTCGGGTAGCAGCTATTCGAATATAAGAGAGATTTCGCAGTAGCGTATTTCCTGCAGTAAAGTCTGTCACGTCACACAATAAATAAAATAACGCCTTTTACAACGATAAAGTTTTTCTTTTAATTGCAGCACTAAGGAAACAAAGGATGGACCCCACATCTGCCTATCCCGGTGGTGATCGCCCGAAATGCAGAACCGCGCAATTACATCACCTCTCTCATGCATTTAGAATCTAACGTGCAGGTAGTATTGTTAGGTGTTAACGTTAAGTTAATCGGGTCCCGCATAAGCACACCAGTTAGTTTTATAATATGGTTTGCTGGCTTACGATGCATGTGAAGATGTCAAGCGATTAGATCCCTGGCTGCAGCCCGGGAACTTGGGGATTATAGTGAAGTGTATAGGAGTTTTTGCCTCATCATTGATTAGCCATCATCAACATAATAGATAAAACCGAGGGCTCAAATCAGATAACTTATTTGAAGGCATAGAAAACTATTGTCAAAGGATATGCTTATTCATTAGATTTGTAGAAGAAGAGTATTCTGAGAACCAGACTTGGAGAATTCTAGTTTGGCTTTAAATAATTAAAGCGGCGAAAGCTATTGACTGTATCTCTGTTTCGGAAAGATGATTATACAAGTTCTGCTGATGCTTTTGGTGCTATGATCACACGAACTCCGGCTTGTACGTACTAGATTGTCATAAATTCCCTTCCATAAGCTTGTACCTTTATAAGGGTTTGCAGCAATAATCTCTCACAGCAGAATTAAGATAGTTTTGTGCAACTTACTGTGATTTACTGAGCGTTAAAACCGCGTGACCGATATTCTGCACATGCTTCATTTTACGGCAATGAAAGGACCAATGAGTAAAACGAGATTCTGGCTGATTAAGCGTGAATATTTACGGTAAATAACGTGCCGTAAAGAATCAAGAAGCATTTCAAAATAAGCAATGTTCTAATTCTGCCTCGAGAGTTATTGCCCAAATCATTACAAGTTAATGGAGATCCAAAGTCAGAGATCGTGCGACCATATTCTCAAAAGCATCAGAAATTTATACATCCATCTCTCGAAACGAAAATGCCGTTATGGACCAAGATGTTAAATGAAAAATAAATAAATTAGCGATGAGACGACACCACTATCTGTCGATACTCGATACCGATACTGATTTTTGAGCATCGATACTGGGTATTCACTTTATAAAAAACTGTAAATGCGATAGTTTGTTCACTGAATTATATTCTTATTAGTAGTTTTCTGTGTATAAACGCATTTAACCAATGCTGTGTTGTATGCTAATTCTGAAATCGTTCCTGTTTGATAGCAATCCAATTGGCAGCAATTTGTTTTATCTTGATAATGCCAGAGGTTATACAGGTTATCCCCTATTGTTGGTCAAGTATAATAATAATAATAATAATAATAATAATAATAAAAATTCTATGCTTCCCTTCTAATGATAGCTATATTTTGTACTGAAAACTTTCTTTTAAAGAATTTTCTATCCATAGGAAAACAAATACTAGCAATTCTTCTTTATTCTGATATCTTGAAAATATAAAGTAACATGTATTTTATATGAAACTCAAACAACTAAAAATAATGTGGTGTTACACCATTCTACCATTATTCACAACTACACATCACATATGTAATTTTCTCATCCGGTAATAAGAAATTAGACGTATAACACTCAGAAACACCTACCCACATATATTATAAAATACATATTTAATACAAAGGCATATCAGACACAATTAAAACTTTGAAGAAAAAATTAAGGAAGCATTATATGAAATGTAGAGATATAAAGGAAACAAAGATTTTTGTTTAAGAACACCAGCATTCTTGAGAGAACAAATATTTACATGCGCTGTATTATCTTAAGTCTGATTTGTTTCTGCTGGATTCACAGATTTTGGTCACCGGAATAGGTAACTGTAATGGCAGAGAGCGAGTCACCAAGCCAAGCTATTGCAGAAATGGGATTTAGTGCGTCAGCTAAGTCAGCTTCATTTCGCAACTCAGTTAACGCTGCATGTTACATGAATACCTACCTCTACTCCTTCCCCCGTTGTTTTGCATGTTTTTATTTTAGACTCAAGGGTCTATGGAATGTTGCTTTCATTAACCCAAAGGAAACTCATTCAAGGTCTATGAAGAACTACAGTCCAGCAACTCTTTGGGGACACGTGCGAGGCAATGACGTGAAGTCTCGACTCCTTTCTTTCCTTATCTAGCCTAAAGTTAAACGCAACAAATTTCAATAATGCAAATCTTAAAAAATTAAAAGCATCGAAGGTTTATCTCTAACTATTAGACATACTTCGATACCACAAGTTATCGAGAGTATCGAGGTATCGACGGTATCGAGGTCTCATCCCTAAAGTAAATAAATAACTAAATAAATAAGAAAATGCAGTTGGCAGCCCTGATCGCTTAAATAATTTAAATACAACCTATAATTTCTCAAGGCTGGTTTCTGAATTACTCTTCTTCTAATAATCTGATGTATAAGCATATCTTTTAACAAATCATTTTCAATGCCTTCAAATGCAGCGATTTGAAGCATGTCTTCCATTTTGTCCATTGAACTGACGATACCGTAATCAGTGACGGAGACGAAAGCTGTATTGTAATAAAAGTCTTATTATACAGAGAGAGCCAAAAAACTACGAACCGCCTCCGCTGTGGGTTTTCCTGTCCGCGTTCTCGGCACCCGTTACCGTCTGCCGCTATCATAGAATGTTGTATGGATCAAACCATACAACATTATTAAAACTACTTTTAAAGGCTTTACTTACCAATTTTATGAAAGGAGATGCTGAAACTGGCCACCGTCGAGTCAATAGTTGAAGCCTGTGCATACGTGAATACAATTTTGTCCCCTGTTTTTAGAGAATTAACAGACACGGAGCGTGATTTTGTCTTTTTTTCAACAAGACTCTGCAACAGCTCATACGGCCAATATTTCGACGAAAACAATTGAAAGTGTGTTTGAAGACAGAATTATTAGTAGAGAGTTTTGGCCCCCTCGGTCCCCCAACCTAACCCCCTGCAATTTCTATCTCTGGGGTAGCTTAAAACATAAAGTGAACAAGACAAACCCACACACCCGAAGAATTAAAACAAAATATCCGCCAGGAAATTGTCAGCATTTCTCAACGTGAACTACGGCGGGTGATGGATAGTTTCCTAAAGAGGTGCCAAAAATGTATGAACAACGACGGTGGGCAGTTTCAGCATCTCCTTTCATAAAGCTGGTAAGTAAAGCCTTTAAAAGTAGTTTTAAAAATGTTGTATGGTTTCATCCGCGCCTTTCTATGATAGCGGCAGACGGCAACGAACACCGAGGACGCGGACAGAAAAACATCGCGCAGTAGGTTCGTAGTTTTCTGGCTCTCTACTGTGTTTACAGTATTGGATAACAAAAGACTACACCGTATGAGAAAATACGTCATTGCAACCACTCCACTAACTTGTAAGCAATATCTAATCTCTGCCCCATTTATTTTTCCATATCACTTTGTCTATAACCTATTTTAACATAAAAGCACACCCAATAGGTGAACATTTCCAGGCGGAATACATTTTTTGTCCTATTTCCTCTAATAAACAGACAAGCCATGACTTTGACAGGTTAATGGCTTCTTTTCATATTTTCGTGATCATTAAAGTGAAGTACCTTGGCATAGTTAAAACTTTTAGAATTTTGGTGATCCAGAACTTAATTTCACAACTCCCTTAAACCCTATGGCGGTTCTTAAATAAAGTTATCGTCGTCCATTTTAATTTCAGCTCCAGAATAAAGAGGACGTGTTCATTACTGTGGCTGTGAAAATTTAGAGGCTATAAAAGTTACAGCTTCGAGCGTTCATTTCGTGGTTTATGTTTTAATTTCTCTAAATGTTGTTTTCTCCATCAGTGTAAAGAGTTAAGCACCTGGACTAAAAGATTATTATCAAATTTCTTTTACCTTCTGTGCATCTGCTATCCTTCTACCTGTACTATAACAACTAATTTTTTCTATGAGAGCATTTGAAATCTTCATATTACTTGGTTTTTCAACAAACCTTTATTTTTTCTATCCTATAGGCATCTAAACTGGAGGAGGTGCTACATTCCATCCAAACATCTGAATTGTGATTTCGCAGAGGTACCCTGAAACAAAAGATTATAGTGTTCAGCAAATAATCCTTGTGTATGCGCGCATGTGCACGCACGTGTGTGAACACACAACTTCTGCTGTATGCCTTTCTCTACGTACTATTGTTTATTTTTATATCTCTTTTACAAAATATTCTTACAAAAACTTAATTTTTTATCTACTTCATGTTAATCCAGATAAACCGCTGTAGAAACGTTTCATTTCACATTTCGCTCTAGGTAAAAAGAGGGGGGGGGAGGTTACAGCAGGCCGAAACAATAGTCAAATCTTTAAAAAGCGGGTTGCCATATTCCTGGCTTTTAAATTCCATGCTCTTTGTCCAGCATCGTGAGAAACCAAAGAATGGTGGTCAAGCACTTAAAATGATCAAGTATTAGAAAATTCAAATCAATAGCAACGAATACCTCGGAAATGGTTAACATCGCAACTTTTACTTTCTCTACCAAGTAATAGTAGGTAGAGAAGGTATTGCATTCCACCGAAAAATTGGAATCCCAGATTTCGCCGGAAATACATGTTTTGAAGCCCCCTGAATCCAAACAAAAGCATTTTTAAAAAAAAGGTCCGTGTGTGTGTCTGTGAACAGCATAACTCAAAAACGAAAAGTCGGATAACTATCATACTTGTTATTTAGGTTCAGTACCTCCCAAAGATGCGACACAAAGGTTCTCAAGAAAATTCCCCCACTCCAACTACCCTTTCCATGGAACATTTTTCGAAATATTTTATTTTCTAAAAATGGCTGTAACGATTTGTATTAAAATATCATGTATTAAAGATATTTAAATGAAAAATAAAATGTATATCTTGAATTTTCTGGGAATAGCCTGTGAAGTCCTCTTCATTCGGAAGGAAGTTTTATAATCTTGTATAACTGGTAAACGTTAAGCCATAGATGAAAGCCAGATCTCTTTAAAGCATACAATTTACTTAAAATACGTTTTTCTGTGGCATAAATCGTTTCTGGGATATCCGTTATTTAAGATTCCAGTTGTATGGAATTTAAGGCCGGCATACAGCATCTAGTTCTTAAACATTTGCCTATCGCTGTTCTTCTTATATCTATAACGAAATGTATAATGTAGCTATTTTTGCAAAGCTTTGTTTGGATTAAAATGTAGCAGATAGAAAAATAAGCTTTAGTAAGAATAGTTTGTATACCCGCTATAAGGGCAGAGAAAGTCATGTGAATGTATCACATCAGATTGTTTTTACATATGGTGTGTGTTTTAACGAGCTTTACATTTTTCGTGTACACAAAACTTATTCAGAATAGATTTCGCGGACTATTCGCAGAAAATTCAAGAAATACATTTTATTGTGCATGTAAAAACATGAGACATTTAATCATATTTGTTTCAGGCACTTTTTAATAAATAAAAACTAATTAAAATTTTACAGTAAAGCGTAGCTTTAGGTGGAGGTATTCTCTTGAAAATACTCATATTGCATCTTTGATACTTATCCGATATTTCGTTTTTAGTAATGCTGCTCACAGATAGAGCTTTTTCTAAAATAATGTTTTAGGGATGGGTTGGGGTCAGGCAAAATCTCTATACCTATTGTGTTTTTGGGTGAAATATAATACTTTCTCCAATAGCTACGGCATGCATTAACTGTACAGAATATCAAATACAGGCAAGAAAATTATACTAGTGTGGTTACCTTCCCATGTTGGTATTTTCGGGAACGAGAGAACAGACACTGCAGCGAAGGTATGTACTAAATACACACCAAATATGCCCGACCTCAGATTCCTTATCAAGGACCTCAGCCGGTTTAGACACATCATCCAAGTTGTTACCTTCTGTCCTATAATCCCCCACCTATGTGCAACCATTGCAATTCAACGTTCACTGTTAACCACATCATAACCAACTGCCTCCTCCATGAAAACTCCAGAATCCTATGCAATGTTCCAAACATAATCTCAGCAGCCTAGGCGAGCCTGTATTCAATAAAAATGTTCTACATTTTGTAAAATTAAGAAAATTGTATTCTTTGCTGTAAAGCTTTTGTCTCGATATCACCAAGATATCAAAGCGATACAAAATAAATCATATTTCCTCTACTTACTATAGATGAAAGGCAGAGGAAGTGCAAATGAAAATGACACGTTTCTTTAGACGACGACCTGAGAGGACCATTTCGGTAGGAAGAGAGGGTACAACTCGCACTACATGTTCGCATGGATGAATCGCCAATAATTGCAAAGCACTGTGTGCTTGTTGTATTTACTTGTTCTTATGCTAATGATCAGCGGATGACATCCTATATAGTATATATAGGATACAACAATGAGAGGGGGAGTAAATGGGGAATATTGTCGATATTCCGTCGCTCCGCACGCACCCGGATGTGCTCTGCACAGGATCCGGGCATACCCAAGCGTGCAAATTGTAACCTCCCCTCCTTCCAGCTCTTCTCCACTTCCAAGTGTTTGTTCTAGATTCCATAATTTATAGCAACGGATTTTATAGTTGTATTTTATGACATTTATTATATTTAAACACATTTTTACTTTCTCTACCATGTACCTAGTAGGTAGAGAAGGCATTGCATTTCGCCCAAAAATTTGATACCGAGATTTCACCGGAAATAAATGTTTTGAGGCACCCTGAATACAAATAAATCATTTTTAGAAAAAAGGTCCGTAGGTGTGTCTGTGAATAGCATAACTCAAAAACGAAAAGACGTATAATACCAGACTTGGTATTTAGGTTAAATATCTTCCAAAGATGCGATACGAAGATTTTCATGAAAATCCTCCCACCCCAAGCTACCATTTACATAGAATATTTATCGTAATGTTTGGTTTTCTAAAACATATTTTAGATATATTTATACCATATATATGAAGGATATATTACATGACAAATAAAATGTATATTTTGAATCTTATGGATAACGTCCTCTTCATTCGGAAGGACTTTGTATAACTGGTAAATGTTAAGGCATAGAGGAAAACGTACTACACCATATTGTAGATCTGTTTAAAACTTACAATTTATTTCAAACAACCTTTTTGTGGCATAAGGAATTTCTGAGATATCTGTTATTAATGGTTTGAATTGATCATTTCTTAGTCATTCTCTTGCCTTGTCTTCTCCTGTCAACATTCATTTGTTTCTCGTGATTGCCTGGAAACAGCATAAGTTTTAAGGCCAGCATATAGCGTCCAGTTCTTAAATATTTGACTACTACTACTTCCTTTGTATTTATAACGAAATGCGTAATGTAGCTATTTATGCAAAGGTTTATTTGGATTAAAATGTAGTAGATAGAAAAATAAGCTTTAGTAAGAATAGTTGTGCATCCACTAATAAAGATACAGGGTAGCGAAGGTCGTATGAATGTATCACATCAGATTTTTTTAAGATATAAGTTCCATGTCCTGTGGATACAGCTAATTAGATGTCTTTTACTGCTTTAAACACCAAAATAAATGTGCGGCCAAGATCATTGAGTAGCTACATATAAAGTAAGGATATACGTTGCTTTCACATGACTTTCTCTACTCCCTTTCCTAAAACTATTCTTAGAAAAACATATTCTTCTATCCACTTCTTGTTAATACGCATTTATAAATTTCGTTTTAGGCATAATAAGCGTACAGTAGGCTAAAGTGGCGGTAACATTTTTAAAAGGTGGGTCGCTACGTGATGGCTTTGAAATTCCGTGTTCCTTATATGGCCACGAGAAAAAAGGAATAGGGACTTCCCACTTGAAAAACAGTAAGTATTTAAAAATTGAAAAAATAACAAAGAATATCTCTGAAATGCTTAAGGCTAAAAAATGTTTGACATGTATTGCGCATTTTAATGTGATCTACCTACATTATTTTGTGTAGTAAGATTTTTGTCTACCTCCTACTTTTAACAACTATCCAAAAGTAATTCAGAATGAAGAGGGCTTCATAGACAATTTTCAGAAAATTTAAAAAATACATCTTATTTGTTATGAAAATAACTTAACCATATGGCAATTAATAAAAACCGTTAGAGCAATGTTTGAGACAATAAAAAAATAACGAAAAGTTTTTCACATAATGGGTTTGCGGTGGGATGATTTTCTTGAAAATCTTGGTGTCACCTGATCTTTAACTTCTTGCTTTGAATTGTACTGTTCCCAGACAGACAGATAGACAGACAAACAGACACACACATACACACACGCACACGCCCACATGCACATTGACATTTTTCCAAAAATTCTTCTTTTGTTTTTTGTAATTCAATGAGTCTCAAAGCGTGTATTTGCGGTGAAATCTCGGTATTGAATTTTTGGAAGCAATGCAATGCTTCATTTACTTATCTACTATTGATAAGCAATAGAAAAAGTAAAAAAAAAGTGATATATTTTACCAGATGTTCGTGACTTTAAAACTCAAACACTACTAAATGGGTTGTTTTGAAGTTCAGTTAGTTTAGAACCACATGTTATACGAATCAGTTTTTCCAAATGATTTGTCTCGTATTTATCGTACTCTTCCTTAATAGTAGATCTTGATACAAGTGTTAAAAAAGTAGGGTTTTATTTTGCGAGTAGGAATGTTTGCGAAACGGCAGATTTTTGCTTAGAAATGATTTCAAATTAAGCAAGTAGTGCTTAGTTACAACTTGCGGAAACAGTACTCAAATGTTTGTTCGTGATAAGAAGCTCTCGTGATGGAAAGAAAAGAAGGGGAGGGGGAGCAAGAATCATAAACCTTCAAGCATGTCCGTTAGATGACACCCAGAATGGAATGTTTCAACATGGAATATGTATTTGGAAAATGGCTACACAGGACGGATGAGAGAAACATCATGAAGTGGAACTCCAGATTGCACAACCATGCAAAAAAGTTTATTGTATATTTTGGTGAGCTTTACGTTTTTCCTGGAGTAAGTTCTTCTCTATCTTTTTAAAGTTTTCTCATAATTCAAAATTGCACAAATTCAATCAAATGCAGCGGACTTTACAGGCTATTCCCAGAAAATTAAAGTTATAAACTTTATTTCTCTTTTTATTGTGTTACTCATATGCCATTTTGATAAAAATCGTTAGAGATATTTTCGAGAAAGGTGAAAGTATCACGGAGGGACCCCCGGACAGGGTCAGAGCACCGTAAGTAAGCTGGAACGGCCCTTTTTGCTTCCAACGTAACTCCTGGGAGGGAGGGATGAGCGCGAGACCCGAAAGGCGATCAGATCCGGATGCTGACGGTCGCAAGCATGAACGGGGTCTCTAACGTTTCCAGTTAGAACACATCCGACGCCACTCGGTCCCTGCCCACAAGGCATCAACCTCCAGGGTCCCCGGGGCAGAGTCCACTCGGAGGAGAGACGTAACTGAGCGGTACCGCAGCGATGCCAGGGAAGAAACCTTTACAGAGCGCAAGCCACCTTCCTGACGCAACCCGCCGAACACCGTCGCCGGTCCTACAACCCTGAAACAGATGACAAGGAAGATTATGGGTACAGAGAATGAGAGTGAGCAGAGTCGTAGTCGTGGTAGAAGATAAACCACCCGGGGTCACTTGTCGACCCGGGGAAACCACGAAGAACCTGTGGGCGGGAGTGGGCGATCGTCGGAGATTGATCCTGGTACCTCCCGATGCGGGCCACAGACTTTGCCGACTGAGCCATCCCGCACGGTCGTTTTCGAGAAAATAAAAAATAAGAAACATTTTTCCAAGCAAAGGCTAGCTTGCGATGGAGAGATTTTTTTTAAAAAATGACGCATCTTTGGAAGATGCTGAACTTAAATACCTGCCAAGCTTGTTATTTAACCAACTTTTTGTTTGTTTAGTTATATTGTTCACAGACACACGGACACGCAGACGTTTTTGTTTTTTATGTTTGTGGGATCCTAAAGTGTGTATTTCTGATAAGATCACAACATTGAATTTTTTGATAAGATACAATACTTCCTCTTACCTACAATAGGTAGATGGTGGAGAATGCAAAAATTGAAAACCTTCAAATATCTTCCACCCATGATGCTTAATATCATAAGCAAATTCCACAATATACAGCATGGAATATTTCGAAAACTACAAACGGTACAGTTTTCGTTATTTATTTCAATCTAATAGTTTCTAGTTGAACAAAATTATATAAAATCTAATCAGAACGAAGAGTCGACGAAAATTCAACATATACGTTTTACTCCTCGTGTCAATAATCAAATATAGTATGATATTTTACTCGTAGTTCGAAATCATTAGCTATTTTAGACAAAATAAAATATAACCAATGTTAACATTTTTGTATTTATGGAATAGTTTGGCGATGATAAATTTCGCGAAAATATCTTCGCATTCTTGGAAGATGTATCTGTTTTCGTTTTTCAGTTATGGTGCGCTCTCTCTCTCTCTCTCTCAGATGAGCACACACACACACATCTTTTACTTTCTCTACTACGTATAGTAAGTAGGGGAAGTATTGTATTCTATACAAAAATCGATACCGAGATTTCACAGGAAATATATGTTTTGATACCCCCTGAATCCAAAAAAAAAAAAAAATTTGGAAACATGTCCGTGTGTGTGTGTGTGTGTGTGTGTCTGTCTGTCTGTCTGTGAACAGCATAACTCAGAAACGAACAGTCGGATAAACACCAAACTTGGTATTTAGGTTCAATATCTTTCAAAGATGCGACACAAAGGTTTTCAAGAAAATCCCCCACCCCAGATTACCCTTTACATGGAACATTTTTCGAAAATTTTAATTTCTCAAAAATGGCTCTAACGATTTTGATTAAAATATTATATGTTTAATATATTTTCATGACAAATAAAATGTATATCTTGAATTTTCTGGGAACGTCTCCAAAATATTCTTCATTGTGAACGACTTTTGCATAATTGGTAAACCATAAGAGATAAACAAAATTTTACTACACAAAAATGTAGATCGCATTAAAATACACAATTTATGTCATATAAATATTTTTGTTGAATGGACCATTTTCGAGATATTGGTTGTTATTCCCTTAAATTTTTCAATACTTTTCTCAAATGGGAATTCGTTATTCATTTTTTTGTCTTGGATATGCAAACAGTATTAATCTGTGGTAAAGAGAATGGTGCTGCACATAGCAACCAGCTATTAAGAGTAATGTCTATGTTTAAAGGCTACTGTATTTCTATATTGCCCTTGTAAATATATATTCCCCTTACATATACAAGAAAATTAGCAATAAGATAGAGTCTCGATTAACATGAAGTAGATGGAGAATAAGCGTTTGTAAAAATAGTTTGTACAAGAGTAGAGAAAGTCATGTGAGTGTAACCATCATATTTTTATATATAAAATGCGGTTTTGTTCAGGGAACTTAATAATGTGTAGTTCCATTTAAATTTCAATATCCATTTTTCAGAGAAGTATATTTTAACACCTTTATATTTGTCTTCTTATTGTCCCTCAATTATATAAAATCCTTAGAAAGGTATACAATTTCACAAGCTGTTTACGAGAAATTCAGATTTATAATTTTTTTGTTGCCTTGTGTTGGATCTCATTTTAGTCAACATTGTTACAGCCATTCTTGAGGAAATACAAAATGACGACAATTTTGCATTTAAAGAGTAGCTTGGGACGAGAGGACTTGAAAATCTTGTCATTGTGTCTTTAAAAGATGTTTGATATAACATGAAATTTCGGTTTCAAGCCCCCCTCTCTCTCTCTCTCTCTCTCTCTCTCTCTCTACTGGTTATTTGTGGTAGGCTGAACTATTATACTCTATTGTTTCACCGAAAATATGCGTTTGAGGTGCTATAAAAAGAAAAAAGAAGCACGTGAGTATGTCTTTATACGGCACTATTAAAAAACGAAAAATGGATTAAAATTAAACTTGGTAGTTAAAAACGTCATATTTCAAGCATAATACGAGTATTTTTACGCATGTTCCCAACACCACCATTTATTCTTTACATGAAAATAATGCCACTTTTTATTTAATCAAATGTTTCCCCTATGTTTATAGGTTAACAGATAAAAGTACATCAAAGTAAAGAATACTACTTTTATTGGTGCGCAATTCCTTTATTTTTATTTATTTATTTATATATTTATTTTGGCATATCACCACAGGTATCACGAATTTTTCATGCGTATAGCAAAAATAGTATAACTCCAAAAATGAGTAGTTAAAGAATTCCAAATTTCTCCTTGGTAGACACAAGGATGCAAGGTGAAGATTTTCAAGAAATTCCCCCTACCTCAAACAACCCTTTTAATGCAATGCTTTTTGTTAACTTCTTAACGATGTTGGTTAAAATATGTGTTTGAGATCTTAATGCGACAAATTACATTTATATAATTAGCATGTTTATGAATATCTTCTGAAATTAGCTTTGTTTTAATTTAATTTTATATAAATTGGAAATCAATGGAGAAAATATTATTGACAAATATAGAGTTGATCAAAATGCACACTTTACGTCAAATCATTTGTTTTCATAGCATATGCAGTTCGAAAATTTTTTTGAATGAATTTCCCGAAGTAGAAGTGCACGATTCAATGGAACATGTTTGAAAATTTGCTACTCTTTATATTCTCTTTCTTTTTTTCTTTCTAAAACATCCACCTGTGATATAAACAACTAAATGCGTTTATTCCTACATCCTTGGAAAATATTTTGTGTGAATAACGTAACATGGGTAGAAGAATCACGTTGTATATAGACAGGTATATGTGAATCTGTGCAGGATAGGGAAAATCCGACTTCTATTCTCTAAAAACTTGACTCGTTATCCATGATAAATATTTTCTTTTATTTTGAAAGTTTATAGTCACTTTAACATATTAGTCGTATCGCGACTTTATAACATTTAAAATAAATATTTAACAGTAAAACAATGAGGTTATTTAACATATTGGCAGTTTTGAACCATTACAATGAACTAGCATAAAATTGTGACACTGTAATTAATCCAGTTGATTGAACATTATATACACTTGTATAAATTTATGCTTTAATAAATTCAACTATCTTAGGGTACATCGGATAGTTGAGTGCTGTTTGTAAATCATTGGATATCTGGTAGTGTTTGTCTCCATTGATCGTATTGTGGACATTCCACGATTGTGTGTTTCGTCGTTAACAGTATGTTACACTGGTGGTAGATGGGTGGTTGGTCCTTTGAAAGAAGATAACTGTGTTGATCTTGTATGGTCCATTCTCAGTTGGGATATTAAAACCTGATCTTGTCTGGAAAGAGAATTACTGTGAAGATGTGACGAAAAACTCGATGTTATATACGGAGTTTGCTTCTCATGAAGTCAAGCCATCCTGTCTTCCACTGTTGGTAGAGCTTCCTTTTAATGGTTGAGATAACACCATGGACTGGTGTAGTTATAGTTGGGTCGCTTAGTGGATGTTTAGTGGCTTCTTTTGCTGCCTGATCAGCCAATTCGTTGCCTTGTATTCCATAATAAAGAACTTGCTTTCCTTGCTTATTGGCTCTATGAAGTAGTGATTGAATTTCTTGTGTAAGAATATGGGTTCATGACAGATTGTTTATGGCAAGTAGTGCACTTTTAGAATCTGAGTATATAACAAATAACTTTGAGCATCGAGTATTCAAAACATAAATCACAGCTTGTTTAATTGCAAACAGTTCACTTGAAAGGTGGTATTAAAATCAGAAAGTCTGAATAACATAGTGTGGTCTGATGAACAACAGCAGAAGCATTTCTAAATATGTTGTATCAGTACGCTTCATGTTTCTCGCGGTATAGTCTTGTGTTACTTTATTACGATATGTAGAGGTTTCTGCGATGTCAAAAATCTTTTTTTAAGTTCTGCTTATATACTATAGCAGCTAGTAGCGAAAATCGATTGGAAATGTACTTGGAAATTTGTATCTCATTTGATTATAGGACTCCTTTTGGTTCCTCGGAGCCAGTTCTAAATAGTAAGCACGCCTACCGCAGTGTGGCGCTCAAGTTCGCTTGCATACTGGCGGTTTACAAAGCACGATACTAGATGGCACTGGCTACAATCTACTATTTATATCATTCAAAACATACCAGTTCTTTGCTCTTACTGATACATCAATAGATATTTTCTATTAAATAAATCATTCTAAATATAAATCGACTAGGGATGCAGCCAGAAAATATTTTGGAGCGTTAAAATTATCTTTTATGAATGAATTTTGGTTACTACAGTCATTTGTTTAGTCATATTATTGGAAAGGCTCATTTAAACCTACCAGATGAGGCTCGATATTAACCTGCCAATTAGTAGCAGTAAATAACAGTTAACAGCTAACAACTGTTTATCAGGGAACTTGCCATTAATTAACCTGAGTTTGCAGTGCATCTTTGTATGCATTAAACGTTATGAATAATTGTTTGACATTTACTCTGACTAAGTATACCTCCAACAGTTAATGGTGTGTTAATTGGAGGGTTATTAATTAGGTACTTTTCCTTTGTGGGTTTAGTGCAGTTTAACGTTTTTGGTTGTTTTTAAAAATTAGCCGAAGATAGCTGTTATTGCAAAAAAAGCGGTTTAGTAACAATCACACTACTTTGGTATTGATAGTGTTTCATAAATATTCTACAATTTATACACAAAAATTAATGTCATTTTCACTTCAAGTGTCTGCTGTAAAGTAACAACAGTAGTGAGGAAATTATTTATAATAGTCTATCTAGCGTTTAGATTTTATCGAGGATTATTTGGCTTACCCGGCTTTTCAAGGGCGACTTCTTAAATCTCGAATGACGATTTAATTACTTTCATTCGCCTACTATAGAGTACGGCGTAGAGCGAGAAAAAAGTACTTAAATGTCGTAACGTCTCTGAATTATCCTCTGCTTTTCGGAAATGTGAGTGAAATAACGACGGGTGTTGTGTTTCTGAATTTCTGAAACTTCTTTCAAGAATATTCCAATTTCTGGAAATCTTATAGTACCTGTATCGTTTAGCATTGAAAGAATTATCAAAACGGGCAAATATGTAAGTAAAATGTCTTCCAGGTTAGAATGCTGTGGTCGAAGATTAAAAATACATAAACTTGGCGAATGACATCCTAGCCCAGAAGGCAATTTTTGCTTATGTAATAACACCGGTCGTGAAAGTCCAAGATGCTTAAACATTTTTAGATAAACACAACGTATTTTATAATTTGTCTTTGATCCAGAAGTTATTTAAGAATGCAAAGGTTACACAATTTTTTCAATATATATTATAAGATTCAAATAATAGTGGCGAGTTTTACATACTCGTGTTTCCGCCAAGCCAGTAACAGACTTGCTATGTAATTCATAACCTCTGAGAAAAATAATTTCTTAGTTATGAGAAAAATAATTTCTTATTTATAAAAACAAATCTGCTGTGTAATTTTAAATATTATACTGATATTATTTTCTGCCTTTATATCTTTATTATTAGCGTACTTTGGTAATAAGTTAATTACAACATACAGAGGAAATGCAGCAAAACTTGCCTAATGAGGGCTCTTAAAATATAGAAACTTAACTATATACTTCTGTAGAATAAGAATAAAGGTTACTCAAGAGGTTTGAACATCGCTTTTATTGTCCATATCTGCCGTATTTGATAAATTCTAATTAAAGAAAATCTTATAAATGTTGCATATTGCTCCATTTTAAGGGATCCAATAGTCGTCTGTTTCACTCTATCTCCGGTTTGCCCAAGGTTTAGCTATTACATTGTGGTCATCCGTGTATATTATAATTGCTTGGAATAAAATACTGGCTGTGGAAGAACAATTGTGCGGGTAATTGTAGAGTAGGATAGTATACTGCGATACTAGTTTACAAAGCACTTGATATGGATCAAGGGAAGAGTTCGAAAAAACTTAATTTCAGTTTCCTAGATTCCGTCATGCGCTTACCAAATTGTATTGCATACCATTTTTTTTGCACGATGAGTATTTATATCAATTGAGTTATATTGAGATATTAGCTCAAATATTTATAGCAGGTGGCCCAACAGCGCCGTATTTCAAGGGTGTAGATATCCCTTCATGCGCTAAAAGAGTTGCAGAACTCTACGGGGTAAACACAGGTCAGTGGGGAACTGGCGAATTAGCGTGAGCGAGCTTGTTTTTCTTTTGTTCCATGTATACCCCGCATTTAACTACAATGGTTTTATCGGCGGCCTTTCCTATGGAACATATTATTGCCTATGCCAATGGTGTAAACTGTCACTCGCTTGTCTTTGGGCTTCTAGTAAACT